>JAPFBL010000012.1:5155000-5755000 GCA_026182355.1 Hermatobates lingyangjiaoensis | reverse complement strand
GTATCTAAATAAAAGAACGGGTTTCTCTTTACATTGCTTAGAACGGATTCATTTTAAGTTATTTTATGTTATTTAGTTAACCTTCAACCACTTGTTTCTATCCATGTTAAACCGTAATGTTGTAACATGTTGGAGCTTCCTATTTTTCTATTATCCAGCTCAAAACCCTCCTATGCTTATGCACTATCTGACTTACCTAAAATTTAATTTATTTTGCTTATACCTTTTTTGTACAATAATAATTTAATGAAAACATTTTTCGACAAGAATTATGCCAAAGAGTTATATAACCTCGTAACGTTGTTACATGGCATTCTTCTAGAACAGTGTTTCCCAAAGTGGGCGGTGCTTTGATATCGGGGGGCGCTAATGCAAAAAGGAGTTGGGATTCTATTTCCATAAATTGAAAATGTTCATGCAATATAATTTCTAAATTTAAGTTAAAACAGAACCTGTAAACTTCTAGGAAAGTTTTCTTAAAATTATTTGTTTTGATAATTTATTTTTATGTTAAAAGTATATTCTCATCTAAGTTTCTTTTATTGTGTATTAATTTTTTTGCATAAATATGCTATGAAACAATAGATATATTGGGTTATAAATAAATATTCGATTAGTCATTATATTAATTTAATTATTAAAATGTTACTAATTTCGTTATTTAGTCTAAGATTCTGATTATTGAGGAGTGTTGAGTATAGGTTTACGGACCCAAGGGGGCGGTCGCTCGAAAAAGTTTGGGAAACACTGTTCTAGAAGATGAATTTCGTCGGAAACCGGTCTACAATTATTCACAAGATAAGACGGGATTATATAATAATATGATTAGCTAAATTCAGTGCCGGTCATTTGAAAATGCATTTTCTTAGAGTAACGTTGAGTGCACATAACACATTTTTTTTTCATTCCCTTAGCATTTGAAATGTTTTTGTGATGTTTACTCCTCATTAACATGCATTCTTTTTTGTTAAAATATTTTGATAAACACCTAATTATAGTTTCCTTGTAATGAGTAAATTATATATGCAATAATACATTGAGTTGATTTTATTCTCAAATAGATATTAAGAAAATATAAATCCGGTTGAAACTAATCGTTCAATCACCAATGTGTGTTCAATTGAAAAAAAGTTTCAGTTTTATCAACATCGTTTCTATGTTTCAATCTCTTTGATTTATCTCAAAAAAAAAAAAAAGAAAAAAGCTTTTGTGAGAGAATTTAAGCTTGAAATAAAATACATTCTATTCTCTTAAGAGAGGAGTAGATTTTTTTTATTTGTAGCTTTTTCAGGCATGAACACTTTTTTTTTTTTGATTGAAATGTCAGGTTTATTTATCTATTTCCCATATGAGATAACATTGCTGTAATGTTTACGTTACTAACAAAAACATAGGGATTATTAAAACATAATAACATATGTATCTTGTAATAGAATTTCTAATTTGAAAACTACTGTGGCAATTCACTGTGTTTCTGTTATGGATGAGTTAACACTAACCAAAATGCTAGGGGCTAATAAACATAGTCATAGTGGTGGAATGAAACCAGACTAAACAATCTAATGAAATCATTATCCATATTCGTATAGAGTGAACACTCTAAGGGTAGTTATATATATACTAGCTGACCAGGAGAATTTCGTACTAACCTAATGGTCAATGAATGTTGCATTAACTTTAGCGAACCTATATTTAGTAAGAGGCTCATTAAATAAACGCTCATAATTTTGACAGTTTGTTTCTGAGGCTCATTTTATCTTGAGACATAGATCGAGCAATCCTTTGTCTGTTGGAAGAGAGATAATGAAAAAAAATTACTTTCGAATATGTTGAAAATCAGTTTGTTGAGCGTTGAATAGCAATAAATATTTCGATTAAATAAACCTTTATAAATAATAATGCCGTAATATTATTTATGTAGATATACAATCTAATGCTTGGGATGTTCTGTCCTTATATGACCTGCTGCTTTAAATTGTCTCACATTTGACATTACTTCTCAACAAAACTTAAATAACTTATTTTCTTAATTATTTATTAATTTATTTATTTTCTTTTTTTTAATATTATATTACAACTACCCTTAGAGAGGTAACAAGTAATTTTTATCATGGTACACAAGTGAAATTGAATATAAGAGTGGAGAAACTACCCATTGGTAGTACTCCATATAGATTGTTCTGATAATCTGCCACTAGTTAGCATTTCTGAGTAGGTCTCGGGGCCAACATCTTTTTAGCCTTCTTATAGTGTTGGTAGGAATCTGACGGGATGATAATTCCTGAATAAAAGGATTTAGATTTGTTGGTAATGATTTATGGAATTTGCAGTATCGGGATTGGATTTCTTGATGAATAAAAGGAATTTTCAAATCATTATGGATGGTATCGTTGGAAACATAAAAGGGAGCTTGTACAATTTTTCGAAGGATTTTGGATTGGGCTGTTTGTATTCTTTGGATATTTGAACGCTTGGTTGATCCCCAGATTTCGAGTCCGTAAGCCCAGATCGGTTTAAGTATGGTAGTATATATCAGTCTTTTGTTCTGCAGTGTCAGATTTGATCTTTTGTCGAGAAGCCTGGATAGCGTCTTATATCGTCGCATTAGGTCCTGTCTTTTCAGTCTTGTATGGGAGTTCCATGTTAATCGTTTGTAGATGTACATCCCCCGATATCGCACTACGTTGGCAATTGGGAGGGGTGAGTGGTTAATATAGACAGGAGGATAATAAATTTTTAACTTATTCTATTTTTTATTATTTTCTAAATAATTTAACAAAAGTTATTTAGTTTAAAAATAAATAAAAATTAAGTAACGTTTAGAAATGTGCTCTACTGTTTAAATATGAAATGGTAGATTTATTTTTAAATGGTTCGACATGATTTATTAAACTGAACCGCAGTCTCAGCATGAATGATCTTCGTATTGTGCAATTGGATATTACGAACTGACTACCTATCAAGAAAGGAAGTATCAAGGAATAATCGAAATAGGAGTTGGCCAAGTGATTTGTGTCATAATATTAAACAAGAGTGAAAATGCATTATACAATATTATACAAAAAGAGATTAGAGAAAAAAAATAAAAAGGAAAACTAAAAATAGATTTATCCGCAAAGCAACAGAAAACAGAGATCAAATATTACTTCAGAAGGTTAAAAGGATACTAGACCATAGAAAGATAAAATAAACCATTAATTCACTGTCAAGGTATAAATCCACACAAAACAGTTCCCTTGTACCTTTATAAGAAGAGAACGTTTGATCTAAACCTGCCAACATTACGGAAATACTCTCGGCGATTCATTATTTGAAAGATTCACAAAATGACATGTATCATATAAACTGACTGAGGGAACAAAATAAAATGGGTAAATATAAATGGTTTAATAAGTATATTTTTTGTATGATTGTTCCTGTATAATTTTTTGCCGATTATTTTGTAATAATTCCATAATTTACAAAATTATTATTGATTAATTTTGTAATACAAAATTAATCAATTGATTGATAGATTGATTGATATTTAAAAAATTAATACACCTTTTTTTATATTATAATTATTAAATTGTGTATATGCAGGTGCGTTGTATTTTGTTTTTTCTTGTATAAGGACATGAGAGAAATTTGTGCAATTGAACAGCTGATACAAACAAAACAAAATATTTGAATTATCTCCATTTCTTTCTAATATATAATATATGTAATATAATTACTATAAATTAGTATCTAATATATAATATTAGGTACTAATTAATAGGATTAATAACCTTACTATTGAATTGACTACGAACGTCCTAATTAAAGCTCTTTCGTTAAAGGTTAGGGATATTATCCCATTAAGTGAAAGAGCGCTGAAAATAATTTTGCTTCTAAAACAATGTGGATATCCATTGAAGGTGCGAAAGGAGTGAGGCGGCCCAATCGGCTGAGAACAGTGGCATTACGCCTGCATGCCTTTGAAAGCTCAAGACCGGCACGGTGATTTGTGCTCCATTACGTACTCACACCGCATGTCTCACCGTCTCTCTCGCAATTCTCATACCTATTTAACCCTATATAAATAGAATTCCTATTACCTGGAGTATCCATCTTTTTTGTATACCATAATATACATAAAGTTGAATTTGAAGTTTGAACTTAAAATTTATTTATAGTAAAAATATTTATTAGTTTGGACTGAGTATTATCATACATTTTTTTATGATAAATATTAGTACACCAAGTACTCTCTCAACCCACAGATAGTAAATTTAATACTGTATAATCAACTTAATCTCGTTCCTACTGCATTATGCGAACCGTGATTGAAACGTAATCACCATTTCTAAAATTTGGTAATTACCAACGATTTACAATAATAACTGTTTATTATTATTACTATTTATTATTTATTTCCTGAGCACTTCACTATTGCTGGTAATACATTATTAGTAATGAACAGTTTTCCGAGGTGAGTTTATTAGGGTTTGCTAATGGTAGAGTGCATTTTCGTAATCATCTTGTCTTTAGTCTTTTAATGGAAGACTAATTAAAATTGAAAAATGTTGCAGAGATTTTGTGTATACTTTGTTAAGAAATGATAGGTATTCTAAAGTGAAGAACTCTCACAACTGTATTAGGATTAACTCGGAGATTTGTACTTTTCTAAGATTCTGAGGTAAAATGGATAAACCAACAAAAGTCTCCACACAAATGAAGTTTTATTCAACGCGTTTCGAACACTTTGTGTTCATCATCAGGAAGACACTATAATACAAGTTATATCTAATTAGTTACAAAAATTAGAGTGAAATAATAATATTCAATTAAGAGAATTCAAGACATACCCAAGGATGTTGTACTGACGGGTTGGTCCAGTGAACACAACTAGTAGGAAACAGATCCGTTGCGAATTTGCGAATCCGATTTGCTTTCTAAGATATCCAATAATATACTGGAGATAACATAAATGCCGTTTAATTATTAAACATTGGTTATAGATTTTAATTATCTTATCAGTATATGTTCTTTTGTTAAAATAATTTTGTTCTTTTAAACATAAATCATTTCTCTCATAAACCAATTGTTTTTATTTTGTTCATAATCAAAAATCATTGTTTTCTCTAAATTAAACTATTGCTTATTATTAATGCAGGAAAGGCTAAATCACAAAATACTTATTTTATTATTATTAAATAACATACTTAAGTAGAAGAAGCCTATATTTTCAATATTCGTTTGTTTGAATATTTGAATCTTCAGAGTCAACTGAATTATGATGGTTCTTCAGGGCTTAGGACATTCCTCTGAAGATAGACAATTTTGACTGAGTAGTTGGAAATTTAATTTTCAGTTTACACGTTAGTAATAATGTTTGTAACAATAGATTAGAACAATAGAACAAATGAATCGTTTGGTCCATTGTTATTTATAGTACCTGACAAATGGAAAAATAATTATAGAAGATTGGAAAATTTAACTAGAGAAAAAAGTACAATAAAAATTGGCATATATGGCAATATGAAAATTTCTAGTTTGATTTTAGGTTCAGTTTTATTTTAAAATATTTTTTGCAGAGAGGAGTAAGATTTTTTTTTCAATAAGAAAATTAAATTTACATTATTTATAATAACTAACAATATTAAATTTCCGAAACCTTTGAAAAACTGAGTTGTTAGTTTTGATTAGAAGTCTTGTCAAAGTTTTTGGTCAGTTAATATTATTAGTTCGTTCAAGCAATGTAAATTTCATTTTCTTATTCGAAAAATCTTACTTCTCTCTACAAAAAAAAAGTTCATATGAAACCCGAAACTTCGGCAATGAGAGTTTGATTTTGAACTTAGAAAGTTTACAAAATCCCGATTACATAATCTACCTATCATATATATATTTATATATTTGTGTACAAAGGCAGCAGGTCTTCCCTTAAGCATATGTTATTAAAATAAGCAGCAGCTTCTGCATTGACCAGTTTCTTGTTGACACTCTCTACTTTTCGTATCACTTTGCGGTGAGACTCTGGTAGCTTCCAAAGAAGGTTAGCAAAAGACATTAACACACACAATAAACATAGGTCAAACACGAAAAACTAAATCTTAATCACTGTATTAATCACTAAATAAAAATGCGTACAAGCTTTCGGCTCTCATTGGCCATCTTCAGGTATAAACTAAAATTAATAAAGTCTAATGCACTATAGTTAGAATAAAATAAAATATTTAAACAATGTCTAAAACATTACTGTACTATAGGAAGTGAATCTAAGGTGGGAGTGAGGGGAAGGGGAGGTATGCATGGCGACAGGGTCGGCCAAAACTACCTGTGGTTCATTCACCTCCCCGTCTCCCTTACAAGCTTGAAAGTATTGTCAAAATTTTTAAAGCTAGGCACAGAGTTGAAATCATTGCTCTGGACATTTAGACTAGGGTTACATTCCTTAATATATAGAGCCTCCAGTATATGTAACCTGCCAGGCTCGTGGCACGCTTGCAGAATGGAAGTGCCCTCAATCAGGGCCTGCCTTGTCAGTTTTTCTCGGTGAGCGTCCTCCGTATGGTTTTTAGGGGCCCCCGTGCTCAGGTGGACAGTCAGACGCCGTGAAAGCTTCGTAGTAGTCATCCCTATGTATGAGGATGGGAGGGTTGCACAGTCCCCTATACTGCATTTGTACTCATACACAAGGTGACTACGTTGTAGCTCCGGGGTCTCAGTTCTCGGTCTATTGTAGAGTAGTAGGTCCGATGTCTTTTTACTTCTATAATATATAGTTAGCCTTATCTTGTCCTGCTCATTGGTAGTCTGAATATTGTTATTTACCAGTTTTTGTATTGCGCGTTCCTCTTGTCTATGCTCCGTACTGAAGTATCCTTTGTAAAACAGGTGGATAGACTCTCCTGTAGGCGGGGCTGTCTCGTAGGCTAACAGAAACTGTGTCAACAAGAAACTGGTCAATGCAGAAGCTGCTGCTTATTTTAATAACATATTTATATATGTAACTATATGCAAGAAAAACGAATAAATCAAAGGAATGTGCAGAAGTATGCATAATTTTAAAGTCGGTAATTCTCAAAGAATTACTTCAAATAACCTACTAAATACTTAATTTTTAATGAAGTTTCCAAAAGTGTGTTTTTATATAAACTTTTTTAAATGAGATTCTTTCATAATTACCTATGTCTAAAATTATAAGAAAGGTATGTTCTGACAATGACTTTAGAATTTTGCTTGTATTTCAAGTTTGTATCTCTTTCAGTATCTTAAGACAATCTGGAATAGTTGTTGAGAATCTAAATCGAATTTGAATCTTGGTTATCTGAGCACTTTGCAGGGTGTCCAGTGATTAATGGCCTTGCTGAGGACCTTAATCCCTCTAGACTGTAAGAAGCATTAACAATCCTCTCCCATTCATCCTGCCACGTTTTGAAGATGTTTTCACTTAGGTGTCAGTATATATATATATATATATATATATATATATATATATATACAGGGAGTACCGCCCTGTCTTCCTGCGGGACTCTTCGCTCTTCGCTCTTCACACCTCCTGATGACGACGATGGTCGAAATATCGATGTGAGTTATGTCTGTGTCTTTCTGTGTGTTTCCTTCGTTTCTAATTTATTTTATATTAAAAAAGTCCGCTGGACCGTTTCTTTTAATTGTTATATATATATATATATATATATATATATATATATAACAGATTCAATAATATATCGACCGTTTGATAGAATAGGTGTGTTTTCTAATCGGGGTTCGGTCAATTTTCCAGGATAAAAAATCAAACTCTCGTTGCCAACGTTTCGGTTTTATTTAAAACCTTTTTCATAGGCAGAAGTAATAATTTTTTAACTAAGAAAATGAAATTTACATTATTTAAAGGAACAACAATGTTAGCCGGACAAAACCTCCGACTAGACTTTAGACTCCGAACAGTCTAGTCGGAGGTTTTGTCCGGCTAACATTGTTGTTCCTTTAAATAATGTAAATTTCATTTTCTTAGTTAAAAAATTCTTACTTCTGCCTATGAAAAAGGTTTTAAATAAAACCGAAACGTTGGCAACGAGAGTTTTTTTTTTTATCCTGGAAAATTGACCGAACCCCGATTAGAAAACACACCTATATATATATATATATATATATTGTTAAATAACGCCCCATATTTGGCTTGTATCTGCTTCTTACACAATTTCTCCAGTTTCCGGAATTCCTTCCTCGTCTCTTCATTGAAACTATAAAGTCTATCACCAATATTACTAGTCGACATGTTTCGAATGTACCACATTCATCATCAGGACAATAATGAGAGTAATAGTAGGAAAGCTATTTATATATATAGAGATGGATTATTAATGGAAAGTTTACAGGGCATCGCCCTGTATTACGGCGCATTATGGGGGATTAAGGTAGGGTGGTTGGGCTCACCTACTACCTGGCTAATCTGGGTGTTTCTGTTTGCAAATAGTTTTAAAATTCGACAAGAATGATTAACTTGGATGTTTATGGCTGGTTGCTTTTCTTGAATAATTATTGCTTCTAATAGTTGTAATTTAAAATGATTTCTTTTCGAGCGATAATTTTCGTGGAATTTACCATCATTTCTCTTGTGAGTTTTGTCTTATGGACTGTTGTTGTATGGCATTTTGGCTCGCCGGCAGAAAGGTGCATAGTAATTCTTCTAGACAATGAAGTCGAAGTCATTCCTATATATGAGCTTTTACGGGCCTCACAGCTCCCGATATTACATGAGTACTCATATACAAGATTTGTTTCTTTTGACTCCTTTACGCTAGGACTATTTTTCATTAATAAACTACTTATTGAAGGGCTTTGGTAGTAAGTTATTAGGGTCAAACTATCGTCAGGCTTAATACATTTAACATGGCTTTTTATAATATTTTTCAAAACACGTTCATCAGTCTTATATTCATCTGTATATTGGTTTTTCTAGAATATTTTGTGGTTAGTGCCTGTTGTTAGGCTCTTATTATCTGAGTTGAATCTATTTTCGAGGTAGCGTCTTAGAATGTTGTCGAAATACTTGTTTGAGTAACCATTGTTGATTAACGCTTGCTTGATTGACAAAATATTACTGTTGAAAAGGTCCCAGGTTGAGGCGGTCTTGTATGTTCTGTGGATTAGGGATCTGATAGTGGCGTCTTTATACCGTTGAGGGCATTCACTCTTCGCATTTAGGTATGATGCTGTGTTGGTAGGTTTCCTGTAAATAGAAGTCTGCAGTATGTTATTTTTCAGGTTAATATTTACATCAAGGAAGTTCATTCTTTTTACTTTACTATAAGTAAAGTATAGTGATCGTGAAAAAATTCGATCTCGAGATTTTGACGGAATTACATGTTTTGAGGTACCAGAAGTCGTTTTATGAAGTTTTTACGATGATGTCTGTATGTGTGTGGGTGGGTGGGTGGGTGGGTGCGTGGGTGGGTGCGTGTGTTAGCATTGCTTGTTACCACGCTACGGTCCAGAATCTTTGATGGATCAAGTTGATATTTTACACAAAAATCGGCCCCATTTAGACGAAGATCCCTATTGTTTGGGAAGAATTATGCATGATGGGAAAGTCACTTTTTTTGCCAAAAACCGTTTTTTTTAAAACATTTATTTCTCCTAAACTGATAACCCTAGAGTTTTGAAATTTTGACATTATCTTTGAAGTCACAAATGCAACAAACGAAAAATATATTCAGAATTTTAAGACAACAGGAAATATTTTTTTTTCAATAAAATGTAAAACTTTTGACTTATAATTCAATCTCAAACATTGTGAGAGCGATACAAGCCATACTGTTTGATGGACAAGAATGAGACTATGCCTACAAATAGAACATTATATGGCGAATGAGTTGAGATATTTTTTTTTGAAATTACTTTCGCTAAAGGGGCGTTACAGTACGATTTGTGTTTTCAGAAAATGATTTTTTGACGCTAAACGGCTCGTTAAAAAAAAATTAAAATTTGACCAAAAATGGAACAACAAATTAGCAATTCACAAAAAAAAATTCATGAAGTTTCAATTACGGGAAAGAGCAATAACGATATAAAAACTGTTTGTTTATTCTAGACTAAGAGATCACCTGCTATACTTGTCGAATTTTTTGTATTTTTTTACATTGTTTACATTGACTTAGAAATTTTTTGAGCGAATCCACTGAGTTAAAATTGATGTTTCTAATGGAAAAATGAAAATATATTATTGACTTATAAGAGATGTAAGAGGAATAATATTGTGCAGGTAAATGATAACACTCATTAAAAAAAAATTCGTATATATGTTATTTGACAAAGGGGAAGGAAAATGATCTTATTAAATGCTAAGAAGCCATAAAATTCCCAGTATAATAATTCTGTTAAAAACCAAAAATGTAAAAGATAATTCAAAATTGAAATCTTTCGTTTAGAGATTAATAACTGTAATTATCGTACATCATTAATTAGCAAATCACCTTAAAACAACATTTTCTTCGCTGTTTAAGAAGTTTTTCAGAGAAAAAAAGAGTATTTTACTGTTTCAAATTTGAAAATTTTACATTAATATTCAATGTAGAAGGATGTCAAGTAAACGATGTAAGAAATCCACTGGCTATTTGAACAATAGCCATGTTCTCTTGTAGGATAATATTTCGTTTCAAGAAATGTTCACTTTGGTTTTTCAAAAATGTTATTACTGCTGTAGTTATACTAATGCAATTATTTGCAAATAATAAATTATTTGTGATGTACAAAAATAAGCTTATAAATTGATATGTCCTTCAATCACTATCTGTACTACCTCAGGAATGACAGGCTAATAATTATATCCCATTTAGATGTTTACGTTATGCTTAAATGAGACGTTATGTTTTATATACTCAAGAAATTTGACATTAAGTTACTTATAGTAAAGTAGAGTGTAGGCCACTCCAGATTTTTTCTATTGCTGTTTCTATTGTAAATTTGAGACAGGAGTTATTTTCAAATGCTGACTTGAGGTTTAGTAATTGTTCAGAATCTTTTGCAACAACGAAGCAATCATCCACGTATCTACAATAAATAGCAGGCTTTAATTCAGGGCTGTTGTTTAGGATTTTGTTTTCCACGTAGCAGATATAATAGTTTGCAAATGTGACGCCTAGGGGCGAACCCATTGCCACGCCGTCAATTTGAAGCTACCTTCCCTCATACGATCTGTTATGCTGTAATAAAACTACAACAAAACCAATCAAACTAAAATAAGAAATCATTTTAATATATATTTTTAATGGGTTAGTTCCACTGGGGTTAGTAATATTGGAATTAATAGTAATAATATCTGCCAGACCTCGAATAATCTCTGGGAAACTTGACCGGTTGTTCTTGTTTCCAACTTTAAGAGCAACAGATTACATAAGAATATTATTACTATTAATTCTAATTTTAAGATATATTGATTCATTTTTTTTCAACCTGCCAGCTTTACAAGTATCTGAATGATTATATACTAATACTTCATACGATAATAAAATAAATTATTCAATTTGCGCCCACCTATTTTTTTTCAATAATTTGTATTAAAAATGTTTTAATTAGATTATTTAGATAATCTAATTAAGAGAGGGATATGATCTAAGAATTTAATTGTATTGAACTTATCAAGCTGTAGTATTAACGATACACTTTGGTTTATTAGTAGTGTACGCGCACCGAGTACGGAATGCAAATATAATTTAAAGAAGTGTGAAAAACATTAATTTTTATGCAGTAACATTTTTTTTTTGTAAATTGAATTACCTAACCTAACCTGGATTTTTTTTTACATCAAACATGTCTAGGAGAATTTTCAACAACATATGAACCCTCCCAATAACCCATATCGTATGAATCACTCAAAGAATGACTAAATTTAATCATTTGGACATTCTACTGTAAGAAAGGACACACAGACAGACATTTGATTTCTTTATTTATTGTTGAATATGTCATTGTATTTTAATAAAAAATTGATTTTTTTCAATAAAATTATGACAGTCGTTTGTTTTCAGGTAAGTCATTCTATGATGAAAATCTAGAGTGGAGTCATTTTGATCTAAAGATTCTTCAGGTGATGAATTTAAAGTGGATATTTTTCAGGTGATTAGAATTTATTTATACTGTAGTTTTAATACTTACCAGTTAAGAGTTGAAGTCCTTGAGGAAGTACTTTATCAAAGTAAAGTTTATTTCATGAGAGTAAATGCAATGAATATGCATTCCAGTGCACGCTAATTTATATGCATAGTCAACTGTTTCATAAAAAAACTGCATTATGGTTTTAATTTTCTTTTAAGCAAACCAATCAGAATTAGATTTCAATTTTCATTAATTTTTACTTTACTATAAGTAAAGTATAGTAATCGTGAAAAAATTCCATCTCGAGATTTTGACGGAATTACATGTTTTGAGGTCCCAGAAGTCGTTTTATAAAGTTTTTTCGATGATGTCTGTGTGTGTGTGGGTGGGTGAGTGTGTTAGCATTGCTTGTTACCATGCTACGGTCCAGAATCTTTGATGGATCAAGTTGATATTTTACACAAAATTGGACGCCATAGGGAAGAAGATCCCTATTGTTTGGGAAGAATTATTCATGATGGGAAAGTCACTTTTTTTGCCAAAAACCGTTTTTTAAAAAACATTTATTTCTCCTATACTGATAACCCTAGAGTTTTGAAATTTTGACATTATCTTTGAAGTTACAAATGGAACAAACGAAAAATATATTCAGAATTTTAAAACAACAGGAAATATTTATTTTAATAAAATGTAAAATAGTCTAATGGTTCATATTTATTAAGTTCAAAAATTAGAAGCTTAAAACTATAAAAGATTTAAATTATATTGAATAGCTGTCTTTGACTTCGATTTGAGTATGTAAACTGGCTAATTACTAATATATTTTTTCTCAATATACATTCATAGCAAACTTATAACAGAGTACAGGAGGCAGGAAAAGGATAATAATCACTCAGAAAGAATGTGTATATATGTATATATATGATATTGTATATATATATGATATGTATATATATGATATGAATGTATATATATGATATTTGACAAAGGGGAAGGAAAATGATCTTATTAAATTGTAAGAAGCCATAAAATTCCCATTATAATAATTCTATAAAGGCTGAAAAAATAAAAGATAATTCCAAATTGAAATCTTTCGTTTAGAGATTAATAAATGTAATTATCGTACATCTTTAATTATAAATCATCTTAAAACAACATTTTTTCTTCGATGTTTATGATGTTTTTCAGAGAAAATAAGGGTATTTTCCTGTTTTAAATTTGAATTTTTTTTTTATATTCAATATAGAATGATGTCAAGTAAACGATGTAAGAAATCCACTGGCTATTTGCACAAAAGCCATGTTCTCTTGTAGGAGAATATTTCGTATCAAGAAATGTTCACTTTGGTTTTTCAAAAATTTTATTACTGCTGTAGTTATAGTAATGAAATTATTTGCATCAGCTGTGTGATGTACAAAAATAAGTTTATATATTGATATATCCTTCAATCACTATCTGTACTTCCTCAGGAATGATAAACTGATAATCATATCCCATTTAGATGTTTACATTATGCTGAAATGAGACGTTATATATTATATACTCAAGAAATTTGATATTATGTTACTTATAGTAAAGTTGAGTGTAGGCCACTCCAAATTTTTTTCTTAGATTCTGGATGGTAGTTTTAGATTAAGATTTAATTTTAATGCACTATTTTGACTTTGCTAAATTTTAGATCAAAATAATATTAATATTTGGTTTACTTCTGGCATTTCATTATACTTTTTCTTATAATATTTCATTTAAGCTTCTAAAAGAACTATTAATATTTGCCTGTGGAGGTTTTGAACAGAAGACTTAATAAATGCTGAAAGGTGTATATTTAATTCATAAGTTTTGTGTGAAATAGGAAAGCGAGAGGTAAGCATGACAGTTCACTTATCACAGAACTCTCTTTGAAATATCTTCCCAGCCACCCAACTTTGCCCTTCTCTACTAGGCGTCTGTCACCTTCTTTCCTTATTATCTTGGTAATTCTATTTAACATCGCCACAGTAACACTGGCCTTTTCTTTTCAGTTTGAATTAAAATAGTTTTTGACTTCACCCACTGGTCAAGTTCTTAATGATAACGAAATCATTTCTTCTTAAAATTAGTTTTATCAGCTTTCGTCTCTTTTAAAAGAAAAATTTCTCAAAATTGTTTTTATTTTACCAGTTAAATTATTTTCTTGATGAAGGGACAGATCTACATTGCTTATTTTTTGGAAATTTAATGATCGAGAAGAGCATTCATTCGGCTTTTTTTTTTACCATTTGTGACTCTTAATCTTCTAATTTAATAACCAAAAATAAATTCTTTTGAAAGTGATATGTTTCAAATTCAATGAAAATATATTAAATTATATGAATAAGTGAAAGACAGTTTTGACTGTAGTATCCCTTTTAATACTCGCAATAGAAAAATAGAAGGAATCATAAAAAATATACGTATGAATCGACTTAATAACTTTAACTGATTATAAGAAAAAAACTCGTAGAAACAGTATAAAACTCACTTGAATATTTTGATCTCGTCATCATCAGGAGATGAAGAAAAAGAAATAAAAGAGGAATTCTATTTGGCTGCCCAGTAGCAACTAATCACGCAGCGCATACGACTTAGTGGATATTCAATATTGCCAACTCACAAAAATGCCATTTAAAAAAAAAAAAAAAAATAAAATGGTGAAAAAGTAAAACAGTAACAGCAAGATAAAAAAATGAAAAGTATTAATACAAATTAAAATAATTTATTAACGGTTCAGTTTGAGATCAGGGTTTGAGCGAACTTTAAGGACGAATAATTTAATATTAAATGGATTACATAAACTCCATTGAAAATATTAACCTTTTTCCCCTAATTTTATAAAAATACATTTCTTCATTATTTGTAAAAATAAAAAAAAATAAAATAATTGAACAAATAAAAGAAATGAAAAAATTTAAAATGTTAATTTATTTTTATTAATTATATACATCTCCAAACAAATGGTTATAGTGTTTTTTTACACCTTGGGACTTATTTTTTTTACTTTTTGTTTAAAATATATATATAATTGTTTACAGGAAACAAGTGTCTACTTGTAATTTAGCCATCATGAGACTGTTCATTCAAAGTGATTGCGGTTTTGAATCCTTTAAAGTTTTGATTTACAATTTGTTCCTAAACGCCCATTAAGAGTAATGCATTGTTACCCTTACTTTATTTCTCTTTGCTTTTTTTTTAAAAAAAAAACTAATAAAGATAGAAATTAATATATCACTATATCAAGAATGCAGCAAAGCTCTCTATAATTTACCTAAAAAGGAATGTTATTTTGTACAAGTATTTCGAGGAATAATGTTTTTAATCTAAAATTTCATAATATAAAAAGTAATATTTTTATTAGAATAAACAGGCCTTAGAGTCAGTATGTTTATCCAAAATATCATATTGGAAATTATCTCATTACTTTATTACTTTAGCATTGTGTTATTATTTTGCCAAATTTTAAATTTTTATTAATCACATTGTTACATAATCTAATGATGTGAATACTCATCACAAGAAAAAAAACCTATATTGGTTTGATGATGAAATATTTAAACGAATTTTACTTAATTGTTTTAAAATAGTATTTATTCCCTAGCAAATATTTAATTTAAAAAAAAAATTGCTATATATCAATAAACAGTATATATAATAATCAAAATTAATTGTATGTTTCTTAATTTTAAATGAAGAGAAATGTAAATAGTCCCTTCTTAGTACAACCTTTCATGTGACTATGATGTATAACAAAGCACTTTCACCGATTATCTTCCTTAACATATCTCTATCCGCTTCGGTTTTCAGTTATCCTGTAAAAATGTTGGATTCTTCAAATCGGAAATGCTGATTCGGAAATCGGAAATGTTTTTTGAAGCGAACAAAACGCATTTTTGATGAATGAATGGATTTGTAATCCTCGAAATTTATCTGTATCATAGTTCGCAAATTCAGGATGTATAACGTATATCAATGGTGCTATACTTCATTCCTACACTTTTCTCACAATTCACTTTGAATGACTGAAATTAACAGGTAAATAAACCTGATGTAGTTTTACATCAGAAACATTAAAATAAAATATAAATAAAAGAAAAGAGTTTGGATCAACAAAAAAAAAACTTTCATCCCTCTCAGGGTAGTTAGACATTCATAGGGGAGTTAAATAAGAAAATAGTTGTTTAACACCCTAGGGGTATGTTTGTAGTTTCATTAATACTTTATCGTCAGAATTATTTTGCAGAACTCTCAATGAGCAGAAAATTTGTTACAAACGAACATAATTACTTACTAAGTACTTACTAAAGTACGTATCTCATGCGCTTATAAATGTTTTTTAAACGTACTGCTTGATACAAACGGATGGAGTTATTTAGCTACTGGAGTTAATAATGATATGTTTTTCAGCATACAGGTTTTTTCCTTTTATTATATAATTTTTCCAGTATCTTGAATAAATAGCCCAGAATTTTCAACAATCACCGTATTTTATATTTTACCAATAAAATATAATAAAATCAATTTAATTACCATATTTTATATTTTTTGGTGATCATAATTTGAATGGATCCGTTCTGAGTACATATGGATGCTTACTTTACTTTCGTGATCTTTCAAGGAATTTTAAAATTTTTGACGACATAAGGATTGTGTGTTATCTGGTTAATTGTGTAACATCTGGTTTTTGAAAAACAGGTCATTCTAGTTTCAACTACTACGCTTATGACAGCTGTTCAGGATGTTATATATATTAATATATATATATAATTCTTTACAGGAAACAAGTGTCAATTGTGATTTAGGCATCATGAGGCTGTTCAGTTAAAGTGATTGCGGTTTTGAATCCTCTAAAGTTTTGATTTACAATTTGTTCCTAAACGCCCATTAAGAGTAATGCATTGTTACCCTTACTTTTCATGCCATCCAAAAATTCATGCACCCTAGTACCGAAGGTATGACAGAATGGGCATACTTTATCATTTCTACATGAGATTCTGCTGCTTACTTTTTGCAATAGATTAAACTGAAAGGAATTTGGTGTAAATTTTTTTCACCATCATTTTGTAATTTTTTGAAAAAATTTAAATAAACATTGGTGATACCAATTTAATTTTTCTGTCGCTTCATCACTATGAAAGAAGTTCTCACTCCTTAAGTATGTCTGAAAAATGATTGAATGAGATCATCCTTGTGGGAGATACAACTCATACAATATCCTAAAAATTATATCGAGGATTACATTTAGGACAGAATGTACATATGGGTTCGCTAGATATAAGGAAATTTAAGCATTTTATTCATAGGCTTTTTCATTAGTCAATCTATCATATAATGAAAGGTGGTTGTTTTTTGTATTGGAAAGTAAATGAAAGATTTTGGATTGTTAAATTCTTCGTACTTTATATTTTAAAATTTCGATAAAAAAACTTATACCTTCTTCAATTGTTAGGTCTAATTTGTTTATTTCTGTTTCGCACGTAAAAACTGATATATGATTTAAGATAGTTATTTATATCAAATATTTTATCTTTATTTACATTATTTATGATAAAGAAGTAGTCACCTACATAGCTATTGTAATGTATCGAATTTCTTTTTGAAATGATTAACCTGAAGTCAATTCGTACACCTCTAGCTGGTGTACGAAAATTAACTCATAAAATTGTTGTATTGGATTACCCATAGCTATTCAATCTTTTGTTGAATATAATTTATTATTATATTATTATTAGAATTTATTTATATTACCGGTTTGGTTATCTTCTTTAGTTTTATTACGTATTATTTCCATAGTATTTTCAACAGTTATTGAAATGTATAAATTTTTTATATCGAATGGTCTTAAATCTTTTTTCGTTTATATTTACATCTTTTATATTATTTATCAGTTCTACGAATTTTTGAATGGAATACGAGTTTACATAAACATGTAAAACTAGTCAAGCTGTTACAAGAGCGTTTTACGAGAATTTTTATACCATTCTGTTTGATCGTATTTATTCAGTTTGATCATATTAAATACATTTTATAATACCATCTAAAAAAGAATTTTCTTTATTTTTCTGAAACTTTTCTTAAAATATATTTTAAGTTGTCTCTTGAAAATTATTATGCTCAAAACCAGCTTAAATGTATAACAAAATCTACTAAGGCAAGGTGGGTGTTTTGCAAAACTATTATCCATATATTTTTTAAATTTAAATTTATATTATTTACAACAGTATTATAAACTTTTATGTCTAATAATGCAGTTTAGCATGAATAAAGAACGGTTTAAATAAAATACATTCTAATACTTTAAACAAAATTGTTAACAAACTTATTTTGCAAAAACAACAACTAACTTTTGTTTAAACGGTTTATATTATTTGTATCTTTGAAATCGTAATATTGGCATACTTAAGTTCAAGGTTCAAGATAGATAAACAAATTCATTGCTTGTGTAATCTGTTATAGTGTGATATTTACTAATATTGGGGGATTTCAAGAATGACGTCTTGACACGAAAGAAGGTTCGTATGAAAACTACTAACGTGTTTCGAACATTTAGTGTTCTTCTTCAGGTTTACGTGTAAAAAAATATACATATCAGTGAGGTTTAAGAACATCAGAGTGAATTATTTAAAATTGAATACTATATATGAATATTGTATTCAATTCCATGTTCATCATGTATTCTTGTTCAATTTCAAATAATTTACTCTAATATTCTTAAAGCTAACAGATATTATATATATTTTTTTAGATGTAGACTAGAAGAATAGCACTTCGAAGTGTTAGAAACGCGTTGTTAGTTTTAATATTAAAATTTTTTTGTGTGGTGACGTAATTTTTGACATCTTCCAGTATATATAAACGAAGTTTATTTCGAAATTGAAATAGAAAAGTACATCAAGTACAACTATATGAACAGTTGAGATATTGCAATAAATATGTCGTTTATAATATTTCTACATAGTTCTTGTAACTTGTAAATGGAGTCGTTTGATTAGTTTTGCTCATCTACTTGTTACGTTTTATGTCAAACGTTTGTAATAGTATTACACTTACTAACTTTAATTGTGGTAACAATATGGAAATATTTAAATATTTTGTTTCTTAGCTTTGAGCATTTCAGAGAACCTATCCCGAAAGACTGGTATGTCTTATCAGATATACTCTTACTCTTAATAAACGGAAAGATGATCCAAACTGGGCACAATTCGAGTTCAAAATTGATGAAGAGTAACGCACAGAGTTACATACTAAGTTAGTAAGTGTATTTTATTACTCTGTGTGTACACTTCTTCAATTATCAGATATACTGGAATTTGTATTAAAGCAGTAATTGATGACCTGCTTGAATATAAGAATATTTAAAATGGATATTCAAACCTGCCTAATGTCATGAATGAGGTTGTATTGAATTTTTGTATTTTCAGGAAGATACAAAAAATATATCTGAGAATTGTATATTAATAAAAAGGATTTATTTATGATTTGAGGGGTTGGAAAGTTAATGGGAGAGTCTGGACGGAATATTAATAGAGGAAAGGGTAGCAGGGAGTCCTAATCAGAGACTGTTTGTGATTACGTAAGGAGCAGTTTATGACGAGATGCCAAATGACGAGGGTCCGGTTCTATGCCCACTTCCGTTACATGTCACGCACCGTGTCCGCCAACCTCTTATTATCTCCTCTCCCCGTATTCCACCTTACAATTTCGTTTCAAACTGTAATTTTTGTTTTTTGGTATTTCACAGAAACGGTAAATATATTTATTGATAAATTATTAAAAATATTGTTGTATTTGAAAAAATAATTAATATAATTAATAAATTATATAATACAGAAATAGTTGAAAATTTCAACTTACTCTAAAAAAATATATTCAAATAAGTCAACGATTATTTATTACGATCATACAATTTATTTTTCTTATAATTTATATTATGAGTACGTTATACATATATGTTTTGTTGAACGACCTTTGTACTGTGGCACGAATAAATTTCATTGTTCATCTTTCAAGTTTTCTCACCATGAATGCCACAGTACAAAGGTCGTTCAACAAAACATGTATAAAAGGAGGATTGCTCCCCAAATTTACCAATATATATAATATATATATGGTATATATGACCAAACCACAATATGAAATGTGAAAACAAGACTAAGATCTTTCAACCGAAACATGCGGTCTTCGTCAGAGTCAAAACCCTAACTGGAAACCCAAGAACTTAGTTCTTAGTTTGGTAAAAATCGACGATGGTCGAAATATCGATGTGAGTTATGTATGTGTCTTTCTGTGTGTTTCCTTCGTTTTGAATTTATTTTATTTAAAAAACTCCGCTGGACCGTTTCTTTTAATTGTGATAATATATATATATATATATATATATATATATGATTAAACCACAATAAGAATGGGAAAACAAGACTAAGATCTTTCAACCGTAACAAGCGGCCTTCGTCAGAGTCAAAAACCCAACTGAGTTGGTTTTTGACTCTGACGAAGACCACTTGTTACGGTTGAAAGATCTTAGTCTTGTTTTCCCATTCTTATTGTGGTTTAATCATTGATTGTTGTTTCACGTGTTTATGTGAAATCTTTTTATATATATATATAAGTGGATCAATTATTTCCAGTACTACCTCCAGGAATGAAAGACTAATAAACCCCTCCCATTTAGACATTTATATTATTCCTAAATGGAACACTATATATTATATACTTAAGAAGTATTATATTTTGTTTACTTATAGGAATGATGAGACCAGGAAACTCCATTTTTATACGATTTAAATTTGCTATTAATTATTGTTGTGACATATAATTGCATGATAAAAATGCTCTGGAATTTGAATATTGAAAGTAAAATTGTTACACTAATAAGACCTATATAAAGTTTCCGTAGCCACATGTCAGAATATCCTAAACGTGTATTACATTTTCGTTACCCTTGACAATATAGAGATACCAGAGTACCATTAAATCACTTTATTTCACTTGTCTTAAAGAAAATACTGTCAGAAAGTAGATTGAGTATATAAAATGATACTGGCTGATAGAGGATTGCTGACTGAGACTCTGTGACTTATAGTATGGGCTATGCAAATGTTTGGAAACATGAAAAAAATAAATAATGCAGTACTTACAGGATTGAGAAGCTTAAAACTTGATACTGTTTAATATAAACCAAATTAATTTAAATAAATCTATTTATTACGTCACTATCAAAATATTAGTTATATAGAACTAAATAAAATTTTACGAAGTAATTAAAATTATCAAAAAGTGCATTTTTGTATTGTTGGCTAAGTTTTTTCGTAAGTCGTTATGTTAATAGGTAAAATTAACAAATATGTTGTAAATAAATACTAAACAAATCACAGATCTTCATGCTAATGGATAAGATGTGAGTTTCCAATGATAACATATTATCATCAACTTGGATGTACATTATCTTTTTTATAGGGATATAACGCATATTTCAGTCCCAATGCGGTTCGCTTTGCATATTTTTGTAAATATCTTTTTTATAAAAGTACTCGATTGCTTGTAAATTTTCTTGAACTGCCAGTGTAGAAGCAACACGTTTGTTGTTTAGGTTTGTCATGACTGTGGTAATATACCACTTTCAGCTCCAAATACTGAATTTAGTAATCCATTTTTTTAGGTTACTATTTCTACATTCTCTATTATTTTTTACTTTGTTTAAGAAATAATAAGTTTTATGTTAAATAATTAAATTTAGAATTATTATTAAAATGAAATTGAATAAACAAATCCTTTGTCTTTTTTGTTAAAAGAATGACATATATTTTCGAAAAAGTAAAGTAAAATACTTTTAAGCCCTCACCCATTGATTTTGTGAAACAAAGAGTTATTTGTAAAAGAAGAATAATCTAGATCACTCTAAGGTGAAACTAGTGTTCACACAGACAGTCACATTTATCACTATCACAGAGCCAATTGTTTATTTCCATTAAATCTTCCTTTCAGGCTTAGAGATTTGTGTTTCGCTTTTGAGACATCCCTACCATTGTCCTACAGTAGTTCTTTAGTTTTAGTTTCATTTGTGTTTTACTATCAAGATTAGATCTATAAATTAAGTTTTAAATGTGGTATATAACTGAGGTAGGACAACATTAAGTCCTAGGAACCCAGCTAAACATAATCTTTATAATGATTTGCATAGAGCTTAATAAACGACATTCTGCTGAAGAATCAGCGTCAGAGGTATGTCTTTTTTAAAGATCCTCATCCTTGTTGAAAATGAAAGAGTAGTCATTAAGAACTGTTATAAATGGCGTAAAATTTGTTAAAATTACCAAAAGTAAGGCATAAGAAATATTAATCAATAAATTCGTATAATAAACAGTAACTATAGCAACAGATATTTTTTTATTTTTTTGGGTAAGGAGGTGAAATGCATTTACGCACATAGTGCTGGGTTCCCAGGTAAACCAGACTACCAACTAAAACACCCTCTTTTTCACCTAGGACCTAGCCTGGAACTGTTTTCCACATTACTTCAGGCTTGGTCGTAGCTTACCTTAGGTGAGACATACTTACTTTATTATTCTTCTAGATCTTCCAAGTATCGCTTTTTCGTAGTCAATATCGTTCTGACTAGGTCATCTACCATATTCCATGCCCCCAGAACTCCGGATCATTTTTTCAATGATCGTTTCTGGGGAGAATATGCCTATTCTGTGTATCAAGTCTCTCCTCTGGCTGTTCCATTTGGGAGAAGAAAAGAATTTGTGTTCCACATCATCTAACGCTGGACAATATAGGCACTCGGATGTTTGGTGCTTCCCTATCTTGCACATGTAAGCGCGGAAGTAACCATGTCCACTCAGAAATAGCAACAGATATAAATAGTGTTCTTATAAAACTATTATTTAATAATTTACTAATTTCAACATCCTAAAAACTCATAGATTGATTTAAATAATTTATTATCTAATATCTACATATATTCTGTTATATAAAGCTGTTTTCTTTGTATGTTAGCTTTAAAAAAGAAAATGAATGGTTATT
This sequence comes from Hermatobates lingyangjiaoensis, assembly GCA_026182355.1. Taxonomy (NCBI): domain Eukaryota; kingdom Metazoa; phylum Arthropoda; class Insecta; order Hemiptera; family Hermatobatidae; genus Hermatobates; species Hermatobates lingyangjiaoensis. The sequence continues at coordinate 5,731,894 of JAPFBL010000012.1, read as the reverse complement.
TGTATATGCAATTTATTCTTAGATATTGACCCTGATATTATTCGGGTGACACGGGTTACATCAGTTGGTATATATATTTCATTAGCTATCAGATGGCTATAGTCGTTAATCCTGACAAAATCAAAGCATATACTGTATTACTGACTCATTCATTTTCTATAATATCGAAGATGACTTCATTATTACAGTTTTTCCCCCAGGTTTTAAGTATACTCAAAGGTTATATTTTCTTAAATGCACAAATATAACATACAAGTTGTATTTCACCTTCGATATATGTTAGACGCTAAATTTCCATTGTTCTACAAGTTAGTATTCTAGATTTGTATATTGCTTAAATACGTCTTTAAGACTTATTTATGCTACACTCATACACTAAATTTTTATATTCCCTTCTACAATCCTTACATAATGGAGATTAACTGCAAGTTCTTCATGAATTTTACTAAAAGTCTATACAAACTTTAGTAAGAATTCTGTGTAGTGAGAATTTCGTGCCCACAAATAAACTGAGTCAGTGATTGAAATGAAGTTGTTCACAGAATCACTTAATTTATTTAGTTGCATGCTTTTTTGCCTCTATAAAAATCCAATAAGAGTAATGAACTTTTTTTGGAATGAATCTTAAACATTCTGGGTACATATTACATCGAGTATACCATTTCATGTATTATTGATTTTAACTCTGAGATTTAACTGATCTATTCTATGCAAATGCCACTCTTAATTACCATTAAATACCCACGACTTTAAGTGTAGAGTTAGAAGTTGAACGTAAATTTTGGATCAACTGAAACTTCCCACTAATTGAATTCCTAAGTTCAACAATGTATTTGAGCTGGAAGTAGCAATTCATTAAATCAACTATAGGATATAAGACTCCAATTTACACTTTGTTTGTAATATGTTGTAAAACAAATCTCAAATTAAAGTCATTTTAGCAACAACGAATTGTACTCTCTAGCTTTCAGCAAATCATTATTACATTATGTGTAGCCACGGTTTGAAATCATGTTTGATAATTACAATCATGATCATTAAATAATAATTATTATAATCATTAAACTATTTGATAGATATTTATTCCTACTTGACATTTATGCTACCTCAAATGAAACTTATATGTTTTTCATTACTGAGAAAGAGAAATATGATTACATGAAAAAGCATTATTTAATGGTTTATTCTCATTTATCTACTTTGTAGTAAGCAGATGTTACCTGAACAGAGACACTCATATCATGAAATCATCAATGTCTAGAAATACGTTAATCCGATAAATGTTATAATCGTAGCATTTGAATAGTTGTATATTCCCCGAAGAGTAGAAATAAAAAACAACTAACTTAATTTCAATAATAAACTACATATGGATGAATATATATTTGATTTTATGTTAGCAATGTTTTAGTTAATGTTGTTGTATGAGATCATATATGACAGTTGATCAAACAGATCTAATGGACTACAATTTTGAAACATACATAGAGACAACACGTACTAGCAATGTTCTTAACATGGCAAACTTGTTTTGACACAAACTTTTAAACTTTAATTCCAACTAAAACAAACTTGATTTTCGAAAAATGAGTTTTCCCAAAGAAGAAACAACCAGGCCATGTGATTGTCTAAGAAATGATAAAATTATAACCTGCTCACTTATTTAAAAACTTTCACATCCTAGAGAAACAAAATTATCAATACACAGTCAGCACTATAAATAATGTTCTTTTAAAATATTAACAAAATAAAAATATGTTTCAATGTTAATGAAATAAGGAGCATTAATTATATAAATATATGTTAAATTTTCTCTTAAATTGTTTGTCACTCAACTAATTTTGGATCGCATTCAGTAGTGGATTTATTTAGATATGTTAGTCCATCAGTTTTTCAGTCAGTATTTCCAAATAATTTTCATAAGATAATTTAAGATTATTGAAATTATTGATACGCTTATCATGATAATTCATTTGAAAGTATGAAAATATAAAAACATTACAGTTAAAAGAAAATTAAAATTTTAATGTATTAACTAATTTGCAATACTGATAATAGATCTGTTCATACATTTATGAAGATTATTGTATACTCTTGAGAATGGATATGTTCCAAAAATGGTTAGGGAAGAAAAAAAATTTCTGAGGAATGAGTTTGTATTCTAATTAAAGAGGATTGATATGCTATTCTAGTAGAGGTTGCACCGAGGAAAACGTGCCAAATAGTGCATGCCAACACTTTCTGTTTAGTTCTTTCTTTCGTATAATTATTAACAATATTAAACAGTATGTGAATTTCTTTTTTATACCAAATTTCTTACTGTAAGAAGAAAGATATATTGATCTAACTGTATATTATTGTTATTTACCACCAGTTTGGTCAAATTAGACTATGGAAATCGGCTGTGTTGAAACATACACATGTCGTGATAGTTCCTAAAGATAAGCAAACATTGATTGTTTAATCATCTTGTATACAGCATCAGAAGTTTTATTTAAACGATTTAATTTATTAAATGAGTAAAATATTTATTCCTGTTTTCAACAAATTCCAAACATTTTCATACCTTTTTTACTTTACTATAAGTAAAGTATAGTGATCGTGAAAAAATTCGATCTCGAGATTTTGACGGAATTACATGTTTTGAGGTCCCAGAAGTCGTTTTATGAAGTTTTTACGATGATGTCTGTGTGTGTGTGGGTGGGTGGGTGCGTGGCTGGGTGCGTGTGTTAGCATTGCTTGTTACCACGCTACGGTCCAGAATCTTTGATGGATCAAGTTGATATTTTACACAAAAATGGGCCCCATTTAGACGAAGATCCCTATTGTTTGGGAAGAATTATGCATGATGGGAAAGTCACTTTTTTTGCCAAAAACCGTTTTTTTTAAAACATTTATTTCTCCTAAACTACTAACCCTAGAGTTTTGAGATTTTGACATTATCTTTGAGGTTACAAATGGAACAAACGAAAAATATATTCAGAATTTTAAAACAACAGGAAATATTTTTTTTTCAATAAAATGTACAAATTTTGACTTATAAATCAATCTCAAACCTTGTGAGAGCGATACAAGCCATACTGTTTGACGGACAAGAATGAAACTATGCCTATAAATAGAACATTATATGGACAATGAGCTGAGATATTTTTTTCTAAAAATACATTCGCTAAAGGGGCGTTAGAGTACGATTTGTGTTTTCAGAAAATGTTTTTTTGACGCTAAACGGCTCGTTAAAAAATTATGAAAATTTGACCAAAAATGGAACAAAAAATTAGCAATTCATAAAAAAAAAATCATGAAGTTTCAATTACGGGAAAGAGCAATAACGATATAAAAACTCTTTGTTTATTCTAGACTAAGAGATCACCTGCTATACTTGTCGAATTTTTTGTATTTTTTTACATTGTTTACATTGACTTAGAAATTTTTTGAGCGAATCGACTGAGACAAAATTGATGTTTCAAATGGAAAAATGAAAATATATTATTGACTTATAAGAGATGTAAGAGGAATAATATTGTGCAGGTAAATGATAAAACTCATTTAAAAAAAAATCGTATATATGTTATTTGACAAAGGGGAAGGAAAATGATTTTATTAAATACTAAGAAGCCATAAAATTCCCAGTATAATAATTCTGTTAAAAACCAAAAATGTAAAAGATAATTCAAAATATAAATCTTTCGTTTAGAGATTAATAACTGTAATTATCGTACATCTTTAATTAACAAATCACCTTAAAACAACATTTTCTTCGCTGTTTAAGATGTTTTTCAGAGTAAAAAAGGGTATTTTACTGTTTTAAATTTGAAAATTTTACATTAATATTCAATGTAGTAGGATGTTAAGTAAACGATGTAAGAAATCTACTGGCTATTTGAACAATAGCCATGTTCTCTTGTAGGATAATATTTCGTTTCAAGAAATGTTCACATTGGTTTTTCAAAAATGATATTACTGCTGTAGTTATACTAATGAAATTGTTTGCAAATAATAAATTTTTTGTGATGTACAAAAATAAGCTTATAAATTGATATGTCCTTCAATCACTATCTGTACTACCTCACGAATGCAATGCTAATAATTATATCCCATTTAGATATTTATGTTATGCTTAAATGATACGTTATGTTTTATATACTCAAGAAATTTGACATTGAGTTACTTATAGTAAAGTAGATTGTAGGCCACTCCAGATTTTTTTTGTATTAACTTAGTCTGTAAATCATAGAAACTGAGGATATAAAATTATATTACAGGTTAATATTTACATTTTGAAATTCATATCATTACTTCCTTCTGCCATACTTTTTAAATTAAATATTATATATATATATATTATATATATATATATATATATATATAACAGTTAAAAATTGAAGATAGGTAGCACAAAAAGTAAAGAAACACACTTACAGACTCAAATTTTCGAGCAATCCATCTTCGAAAGAAAGACCAAGCACATTGTAGTCGCAACTGCAAGTGACACAAGAAATTATTAAAGTCATGCAGAAATTTCTTCAATCTGTGTGTTACTCTTCTCAAGCTGTGAACTCGTATTGTGTCCTAGATTGGTTCATCTATCTGTTTATTAAGTGAAATATATATATGTATATATACACTTTAACACATAGAAAAGAACACAGAAAGACACTACAGAACTCACTTCGATATTTCGACATCCGTCGTCATCGGGAAGAAGTGCGAAGTACTCGCGTTGAGAAGCAAACTGCTATATATATATATATATATATATATATATATATATATATATGTGTGTGTGTGTGTGTGTGTGTGTGTGTATGTATGTATGTATTTATATTGATTAGAACAAAAAACAAATAGAAAACCTCGTCGTCACCAGGATAAAAGAAAAGAAGATGACATCCTTAGGACCTCTGATGCCAAGGGAGTTGTTGCTTCTCTGGATGTTGAATCCCTCATCACCAATGTCCCCATCAATAAAACCATAATTTTTATCCTCCAAGAAATATCCCCGGAAAACAATACTGCTGAAATCAATATCCCTAGAAAAAGTTTAAAATCTCTTCTTGAACTCTATACTCAAGAATCCCCGTTTACCTCCCTCGATGGAAAGATGTACAAACAAATCGATGTAATTGTGTTAGAGTCTCCACTAAGTGATCTATTTGATAATTTCTATTTAGGTTATATTGAAAGAAAATTCTTTGAACGATGTGAAAAGCCCGTAATCTATGCGCATTGTATTGATAATATCTTTCTTCTTGCCAATGATACTAAACAGATTAAGCTTTACAGATTCAGAGTTACAAAATACCTCAGGAGTTAACCTTACCGTAGAATATAGTATCAATGGTACTTTACCTTTTTTGAATGTTCTTACTAAACAAACCCCTCTTACTTTTAGTACTTCTGTTTATAGAAAAGCTATAAATACTGGGCTATGTTTAAACGGTCATAGTGAATAAATGCCCTGAACAACAATAGCGCCGTGCCACCATTTCAGAATACGTAAAAAGAGCCTTTACTCATTGCAAGACACCTCAAATTTAGTGAATAACGGTTTCTTAAATAAAGATGTTTCCCGTAACATTAAATAACATATGGAAAAATGGTACTCCAGGCCTGAAGAGGAATCCACTACAAACTCAGAAACTACTATTTACTTATATTACCGAGCGTATATGCATTCGAATTATAGACAGGACGAACACGCTATAAAAAAAAAGATCGTTTATAAGAATGTTATCCAACCTGTAATGAAGATAAATTAACTCTGAGAGTTTATTATAGAAACACCAAAACTAAAAATCTCATCCTTCAAAATTCCTCTCAGAATACACAGCTACTACTGAATTACAGAATTCAGTCATGGTGTCACTGAAACGTATTACGAAATATTTGAGTGTTATATTTAAGTGTTTTAAACAATGTTCAATAGGTTTTAAGACATTATATATACGTTTACCCCCTAAATATGGTCGAAGACGACCGAAACTTCGGAGAAATATAATCATTGAAAACCAAACGTATGGTGTTAACCTACCTAGTTCCTCGTGAATTTAAAAGACTATTAAGGGCTTTGGAAAAGTTATCCAAACAATTAATTAAAAAAAAATAGACCGTAAATTCAATCTGACATGTATTAAGGAAGGACTGTTTCCTAATATATATATATATATATAATATATATATATATATATATATATATATATATATATATGAAATAAAGAATCTGTCAAAACTGGAAAAAATAGTACTGTTAAAAAAAGTTGCAATAGATAAAAAGAACGCAACACTTACGTTCAATATTCCGTAAGAACGTGCGTACCTCTTCTTCTTCCTTTCTAGTCTCTTACTGATGACGAACTGCGGTTCAAAATATGAAAGTAAGTGTGTCCTTCTTTTTATGTTTTTCTATTTTTAGTGGGAAACATTGTAGAGCAGTAATTGTAAATTGTAGCACACTATTTATCTTAAACTTAAATTAATTATGTAAAAATAATAATTAAATATATGAACTGTAATAGAGAAAGTTTTATTAAAATTAATTAATGGATATATTAGAACAATGCTACTCTGATCTATATTCTTAGATTTCGCCAATGGTCACTGAAATGAATTTGCCAGAAAATGATTATCAATGTTCCCTGTACTACTCTGCAGAAGTATGTAAATAACTTTAAATTGCATATTGACGGTTTTAAATTGAAATCGCATGAATCTAAGTTTTAAATGCCATACTGGTTGTTGTTTGGGCAAGCCAAAACGCAGAGTTGGCTACGCATCAGGGTTTTAATTTTGCACAGCTTGGCTTTATAAGAGAAATCACTTAACTCCTGACATAGCAAAAGTTTAAAATCAGTTGTTTGTTAAACTGATTCTGTAACAAACCATTTCTATCCTAATAAAAAGTTTTTATAGCAGCCTACTCAAATTTTCTGAAAACATTTACTTCTAGAAAAACTGAAGAAAACTAGAGATTGTTTTAAGATTTAAGCTCTGTTTATAAAGGTTCATGGTTTGCAGACAACGTTGATTGACGGTTTACTTACTAATTCATGCCAGTTTTAATGAAAACACTTGAAAAGGGCCAGTGTTTTATTTATTTAAAAAAATTTATGTGTTCGTTGTATAAAAATAAATAAAACAAATACTCATCACATGTTACTGAAGATTCTAGATGGGTCTACATTATTTTGAAGTGAAATGCATTTACACATATAGTGCTGGACTCCCAGTTAAACCATACTACCAACTGAAACACTCCCTTTTCTTCTAGGACACTAGCCTGGAGTCGTTTTCCAAACTACTTAAAACTAGGCCATTCTGTTCCTTAGGTAAGGCAGTCTTATTTTAGAATTTTCTATTCTAGCTCTTCTAAGTTTTTTGATTGTAAGGATATTTTTGAACAGCCAGTCTACCATTTTCCAGACCTCAGCACTCTGGATCATCTTGAAAATAATAGTTTCAGGGAAGAATATAACGATTCTATTCACCAAGAATTATTTATTGGCTATTCCATGTTTGCCATGAAAAGAATGTGTGCCCTACATAGTCTACCGATGATCAATAGATGCACTCGGATGTCTTATGCTTTCCTATCTTGTATAGGAAGACGCGGAAGTATCTATGTCTGTTGAAAAATTGTGTAAGGTAATATCCCACCTCTCCAGGACCTCTCTCAATCCATAATCAGACATCTCTAATTACTCTAAACGTCCAAATAATAACCATACTAATAGTAATAATAATAATAATAATAATAATAATAATACACTTATTAAGTATAATAGCTGTGAATTAATCTAGCTTGGTAATATATAGGTAGATAAACTTATTCATATCTTGATTATAATTTCTAAAAACTAGGGAAAAGTCCTTCAAACAGGTGTACTGTTTAATCCTCTATCTCTGTATATTGTAGAAGTTCTTCGGTTTCTCTGTTGTAATTGATATCCTATCTATCTGCTTCCTCAATATGACATACAGCTCTTGGTACCCCTCATCAGGAACTTCAGAAGATTAAAAGTACAACAGAAGATTTAAAATAAGATTAAAATACTAAATTATTTAACAGAAGATTAAAAGAACGCAAGTGGTATCCATGCTTAGAGGAACGAGCTCTCGGAGTTTCTCGATTGTCATTCAATTGATATAGTGCTGCTCAGTGAAATTCACTTATTAATATACCACTTATTTACCACTTATATACCACTTATGTTGTGGTATATTAATACCACAACATAAGTTCAGTCTGCTTGGTTTTTCAATCAGCTGAACTAATAGGAAGTCCTATCCTTGAACAACACAAAAGAGTCATGGAAGAACTCTAATAGCTGTCAGGACAGACATACCAAATACAACATCCAGCTAACCTAGACGTTAAGTTAGAAAACACTACTATACAAATGCAACACAGTGTCACTACCGAATCAAACTGAAATTAGTGCATTTATAGGTTTCGTATGCCTCTTTGTTTTATTAGTTCAGGGTGATCCGTACTAAATATGATACGTCAGATCAAGGTCAGAGATCTCCACTTCCTAATTCTAGGCCACGTTAGAAGGAAACTATGAATTAGTGGGCTGTATTTAACCTCAGGTGGTGTATAATTACAGCTTTCTAATAAGGGAATACTATGTAGGTGAATGGAAGATATTAGGTTGGATTCATAAAGGAATCCTTTTTGTCATATCCAATCTGCAAAGTATGTTCGAAGGTATGTATCAGGTTTGGATAGGTTAAAGTGACAGTCCCACAAGAGAACACACAGAGACCAAACATTGGCACTTTCTGATACTAAACAATAAACATTCTACATTGGAGGTCATAAATTTTGTCTAACTTAACTGTAGTTAGAACAGAAATCTTTATCGCGTACCTTACATGGTCAAGACACGGAACAGCTTAACATCCTCTCCGAGAGACAAAATGGTCAGATTTTTTTTTACATCGCGTGTAAATAACTCGAGGATCAGAGTAGTTATTGAATCCTGGTTCTGGCGATTCAGAGGAAGGCAGGTTGTCACTGGGCTACCCTGGCCTCTAAGTTATGTATTACCATCCCTCTACTCAGTATCCATTCGCCCCAAATTATATATCAAATTTCTCACGAGGGATGATATAATTCATGTACACTAGTAGAGGTCAAACTATTCACTGGGTCGTAGAACAACTATGAGCAGAAATTTTTATTTTTTTTTATGGTGCCTATACACTATATGAAATATCAGGTTGTTAAGGAAAAGAAAATATATGCTTGAGAACAGGCAATATAATGAGGAAGTTTTCCACAATTTTAACCAGATTTATTTGGAAACAATTGTACTGTTCAAAAAGAATATATTTCTTTTAGATTTAGCTTCTAGCTTGCAAGGGCCGATGAGAACTCTGCAGTATAAGAGATACTGCTACCCCAGGGATGTCTACACTCGGGACGTCGTCTGCATTGCGGTCCCTGCTCATTTGAATTCTAAGTTTTCCTTAGAGTTAGTACTATCGTAATACAAATTGCATTATTTCTTACCTCCATTCAATTTTTTATAAACCTCGTTTTAATCGTGTAACAGTAACAGAAGAACGGTAACCGTTCAAAAGTGGTAAACGTTACAGACAACTGAGCACAGAGCATCCATTTTATAGCCTTATTATGTTAATACCTTATAAACACTGAAATTATGACATTAAAAATAAACTTTTCCAAATAAAATATATTTTACACATTATTTTTGATAATATTATGACATGTTATCAAATTTCTTAATGACTTGTAAGCGTAAATATTTTTTTCAAACATCTATGTTTTCAATTATTAAATATTTGACAATGTATTATAATGAACGTACTGTTAATGATTTTTCTTTAATAATTGTAATTGATCTAGGAAACTAACATGAATATGTAGTACATATTGTTACAAATAATTATTTTCATAAAAGCAGTGACAACTGCTGAAAAAAAAAATGTTAATATGATGGCCATTTGAACAGTATTTTTGAATGGAAATGGTAAAAGTTATTCATTGTTATTATCAATACAGATAATAAAAATATCATAGCAAAAAGGAAATGTCAAAAACCATATTGATTTCATTTTGAATAAGAAACATAATTTTACCTGTGTCCGTATAACTTTACTATTAATAAGCTCAATATTAAATAAATAGTGAACTAATAATAAAGTTCATATTTAAATGTTTTTTTTTAGCTATAAAGAAAAAAACTCTGATAATTCTTAGTACAGATTTGAGAGTTAAATAAGTGTTTTGACTCGCAGAGTCTTATGAGAGTTTTGTCCCTTAGAGTCATATCAAAGTTTTGACTCTGAAATTCAAATAAGAGTCCTTAACTCAAAGAGTCCTGTCAGTCGCTGTGTTTGACTTTGAAAATAATTTGGTCATGATCCGAAAAGGACCAGAGTTCAGGTAATTTTATATATTAATTGGACGGTTTAGTTAAATAATTAAAATTTTGAATTCAATTTATTTAAGAATAATATGTTGGTGAATCATATATGTATTACTCTAAAGATAAATCCAGATAGCCAGGAGGGCGCAGTGGAGGGCACTCGTCTCTGGACTGGTTTCAAAGTTCGATTCTCACTCTAGCACTTGACATACTCGTAGTCCCCCGGAGAGTATGTTAGGCCGTCGGCACTACGCCTGTACGATTTTAACCAATCATTAGGGATCCCTATTCTAATACACTTGAGTTAAGCAAAATTGAGGACCTCAGTTTAGAATCACCCCAGTAATATAGCATGCCTATTACTTAAAGGGTGCGAAATAATAAATGACCCACATTCTCAGTCCCTACATCAGCACTAAAGTGAAATCATAATTTGTCGGCCGTGAGAAACACACACAATAATAGATTCATATATGATGATAAGTTAGCAAAAAAAATTATATACTACTCACTGATTAAAACATACTTAATTTAAAACATTAATTAAAACATACTGATTGGAATGAAATCTAAAATTTTTTTTAACGCTTACTTTAATATTTACTTATATTTTTATAAACTCTCTTAAATCTTAATTGAAAAACAAGATAATTTAGTTAACTGCATAAAATACACCTTGAAAATTGATATAATATTCGTAGTTTACTTATAACTAATTGTTTGGTTTAATAAGTTGATGTTAGCTTAGGTTAGCTGTAAGTGGCAGTCCGTAAGAGATCACACATAAACTAAACATTGGCACTTTGTGATACCAGAGAATGAAAATTCTACGCTGACAGTCTTAAATTTTGTTTAACCCGAGTGTATTTGGAGTGTAGATCTTAACTTAAGATAAGATCCACACTTTTCTCCAAGGAAAGTGTGGTTAGATTTATTCACTTCCCACGTGAATAAATCGAAGGCCAGGGTTGGTAATGAACCCCCGGTTCCACCAGTTGATAGATGAGCATGTTGCCACTGGACCAATCTGGCTCCCCAATAACATGATAACTGCATTATAGTCTCAGTTATTAGACCATTTCACTTGTAATTTTTGCTAATACTGCTTCTCTGATGACATTTTTATTGTAACTGTTTATATGAGAAACTGTATTGAAATAAACCATAAATAATTAAAGAGGTTGCTGATCATTTTGATATAAATATTCTTAATAGTAAAATGATCTATGTATTTAATTATACTTTGATTTTGTTTAATACATGTTTACACATAATAGGAATGCATTTACTACCTCTAAAACCAAATACTAACAGAATTTATTAAATTCAGACTGTTTTAAATACGACATATAATGGACTGAGCGCAGATAGTATTATGTTATGCTAAAGGTCGGGCTATTCAAGATTTATGCAGATTTCAGTTTCTGAAACAACCTATTATATTTTACAAAATGGACTGCATAATGAATAAATATATGACTGAAAAGAAATGCAAGCTGAAGATTTATTGCTTGATGTTTAAGTCCTGTAATCTCTTCTACTAATAAATTTATGAGGGTTGAATACTCTGTAAAGAGGGTCATCTTTTTTGAAATAAGTAAAAAACATTAGACAAATGTTGTATTGACATGGAATTTAACTGTTCCTATAACTGAACTTACATCTTCAGTTATTTATATAATATGGTTTTATAATTTTGAACTTCAAATAGTGAGTCATTTAAGAGATATGAATTGCATTTAGAGACCTGCTGCTGTTTCCTTTGAGCATTCGTTGATTATTCTGGTTTGGCACTCTCAATATGGTATTAGTAAATTACTTGATGATTAAACTTAACAACCATTGCAGTTCAAGATCATTGTGCTTTTAGTAGTAGATAATGTTTAATGCATAAATTCAATTATTATTTTAATTAGGTTTTAGTTACGGACTTTTATCTAAATGATATTTGGCATCATCAAGTGGACCTGATCTTTATAGAAATGAAATAAGGTACCATAATTTGTGCCAAGCGTGCACAATGACTTGCTCTTTTGATATTTTGCACCATATAATAAACATTTGGCAAAGCAAAATTCAAACATTTTTTTGAGTATCACAAATTAAATACTTTCTGTCATTGATATAAGCATTAAAAATTATTTTTTTATAGGTACTCCTCGTTTAATGACAGTCGTAGTACTAACGACGTCGTTCTTATACGAACTTGTCGTTTAACGAATGTTTATACATACATCAGTCAAGAAGCTCATAGTTAGCATACCTGATACTCCTTTTTTTCTCTTTTCAAACAATCAATGTATATCAGTCCTGTTTATTGTTTTACTAATTAAAATTAAGAATTTAAATACCATAGTCTACATTAGATAGTACTGGACTGAACATATTGATTCTGAGGTAAAATGGATAAACCAACAAAAGTCTCCACACAAATGAAGTTTTATTCAACGCGTTTCGAACACTTTGTGTTCATCATCAGGAAGACACTATAATACAAATTATATCTAATTAGTTACAAAAATTAGAGTGAAATAATAAAATTAAATTAAGAGAATTCAAGACATACCCAAGGATGTGGTACTGATGGGTTGGTCCAGTGAAAACAACTAGTAGGAAACAGATCCGTTGCGAAAGAGTGGGGATAGGCATTTAGGAGATAAGGTGACAAAAGGCTTCGGGTATGCTTGAAAACCGTTAACTGAAATACAGAGGGCCAGAACCACTAATTTAGAGGAAAGAAACTTTTTTTTTTAATATATTTTTTAATTTATTCTTTGTGATTCTAGGAACAGTTTAAGAAATTTTGAATAATTGAACAATTCCCTAACTCATGGCCACCCTTCAGCAATATACTGTACTGCATTTTCTTTTAGCTTTATTGTTTTCATTTAAATTGAGTTTTAAAATCACTTGTATTGTTCTATTAACCAATGATATTTTTATACAGATTAAAGAAAAGTTAAAACAATGGAAATGCAACTGACAAAATATGACTTTATAAACACAAAAAGTTTAACATAGTAATGATTTTCAATCATTTATAAGTACTTCGTTTTGACCGACCACACGAAAACTTGAACATTTGTATGGCATGCGCTGGATGCTAGTTGGAAGACAGTCAGTGTACAGTTTTCACGCCCAACTTATCATATTGAATAACGACGAATATCGTCTCACTCGGGTCGTCGTGACTCCGACAGAATCATAATAAACGAATATTGAGCCAGTTGAAGAACCGTCGTTAAACAAGGAATACCTGTTTTAAATTTATTGAAAGAAAAGCACAAAACGATAGCAAATAAATCCGGTGTCATCTATCGATTTATATCTGGCTTACAGTAAACTAAGGTAATTAACATTGGCAACATGAAGCTAAAAGAAACCAATTAGGATTACAAGATTTTCAGTAATGCTAAGTTATCTTTAAAAAGCCAACTCCACAAGTGAACCGGCGATTAAGTTTTTATCCTCAAAGGATTCTCCTTTGCCGGTTCAACAATAATTAAAGCTTCCTCAAAACCTCATTGCTTCATTATATCTCAGCGTTTTCCTTTCATCACGATTAAATCATTTATTTTTAACCATAAATTAGGCTTCTTTAATCCTGTTTAAAAAAAAAGTTCTTTAAAAATGTAATAAGATTTGATCAACTACCGGATATTCTATATTATGCTGCTTTGTAATTTAATCTATTCTGTATTTATATACTTTATTAAATTTTGTACTAATGATTTACTTTATTAGTTGTTTTAAGCAGAAGTGTATAATTGAAGTTAGACAATTTTTTTAACTCAATTTCTTTTTCAGTACTTTCAATTATCCTTTCAATATGTATACTTCTAATTCTATAAAAGTGTTTCTCAAGCTGTAAGATTATGTACTGAAAACGATTAATGTAAGTATTTACTGCGATAAATGTCACTTTAGCTGTTAGAACAAACTATCTGTTATGAGATACTACACATTATTCCTTTACCTCTATATAAGTATGTATGCTATCTTTGTGCCGTCTAGATTATAGATTACCATAATAATAAAAATTAGAGCCTCATAAAAGAGATGATTACATTCATAAAACTAAAAATGTATGAAATAAAAAAACAGATACTGATAACCAGTAAATTGTTTGTTGAATATTTTGATATTTTCTTAGAAATTTGTCTATTAATAGACTATAAACAAAGTATCCTGCTGTCCTAAAAGAGGATATTATTATATTTTTCATAAGAGAATCGGGTTAAATAAACTTTCATATAGAATAAATTAGAGTTGAGATAATCTTCAAAAAAAACCTGAACAGTCTACTCATAAGAATCGTAAAATTATATTTTTATGTTTTGACATTTTTTATCAGAAAAAGCAAGGAAGTCTTTGCTTTCATTACAAATGGTTCACTTCTCCCTCGTCATTATGAAAAATTTTAAAAAATTCGGTGGATGTTGGTTTTCCTTTTTTCATAATTTCCTCCTATAAAATATATTTTATTTAGCTAGTTGAATCGTTTTTGATAAAATGGCTGTATATATGAAACAAATTAATATAATCTTTTCGAACTTCTGTAGTAGTAACAATTTACATGTATACATATTATGTCTGCAACGACTAGATGGTTTAAGTATTGGATAGTAGGTATTGCTTGATATGAAGGTAAAAGTGAAGTTATTTTCTATTAGAAGAGACTTTAATCTGTCCCTTACATGATCGCTTTCTGTACGGATCCTTTTTATTTACAACTTTTTCTATTTCCAATATCTTTACTTCTCTTTTTGACGTTGACAGTTCACTGCTTGTTTAATCTTCTCTTACATTTTCTTAAGAATTTATCTATTCTATAGACTATGGATGAATTACCTTTTTTGCCTCAGGTATTATATATTTAAAAAAAAAATTTGTTATAAAAATTTTTTATTCCGTTAAGTCTATCACTATATGAAAACGCATCAAAAGAGAGGACGTAAAATGGTTCCAGAAGATAAATAAAACAATATTTCAAGAGTACTAAGAATGATGGTTTAATATACCCTCTTTCTTTTGATGTTTCCAATTTTGGTTAACTTTTTATTTTTGCAAATTCGTTTTTTAAAGATTTTGTTTTCTCTAACTCGTTTATTAGTTGGGTAAAATGTATTTAGTTTGATGAAATAAGGCAATGAAGAAGTTTCAAAGGTAAAAATTGAATTATATATCCATTGTTACAAATGGAAGTACATCCTACATTGTTATTTTTATGTCTAAACTTGTTTGAAATATTTATTAATTTTGATGCGTGAAATAGTATTTATGAAATATTTGTTAGCTTTTAATAGAAGCTTGTCTTTTATTGAGCATAGAAAATTTTATTAAAACATATTGAAGTTTGGATTATCTAAAAAATATGAACAGTCGTGGTCATAGCAATGTTGAATAATACCACGGGTAGTGAATTGACCAAATCCAGAGTAAACATGGCTGTGACGCTTAGATAATGGAGTCATTTGTATGCAGACTGTGAATGTAAACATGATGAACGCTTTGTAGAATGTGTGTTTCAATATTTTTAGCATCAAATAGGTAATCAAAACAAAGTAAAAGTGGTTCAGAAAAATATTACAGTTATCATTCTATTGTAAAATCTGAATAATTTCATTTCTTCATTCTTTGAGAAAATAAAAAAAATAACAAGAAAATGTATTCATTCCTACCTACAATAGAGCAAAATAGGTAAAAGTGATATGTATTGTTACGCAGAGTTATAACGTTGGCTTCTTCAAGCGACCATTGAGAACAGCAAAGAAGTCCTTCATGAGGTAGGTAATGGTATTGCTGATAGAATACTAAAAATAGCTTTTTTTAAGAAATCTCGATCAATCAAAATGACATCATTCACTTAATATTATATTGATATAGGAAAGTAATACGGGAAAGTTTAATTTTGAAGAAAGAGAGTCCTTTTGGACATCATAAGAATGTTATATAGAAAGTTCATTGCTTATTTGGCATAGAATAACAATATATTAAACAGACTTGGCAATACTAAATATCTCAGAACCAGGTATCAAATACAAGTTGGGACATTGAGTTATTTCCCACCATTATGAACAGTCACTTTGCCTTGACCAGGGATTGGGAGTTGGTCTAAAATCAGCTCAGCTCTGGAGCAAATTATTTTAAAGGCTATTGCTCCGGTTCCAGCTCCGTAGCTAGTGTTTGACTATTGGTGGAGCCAGCTTGAGTTTCACCTTCATTTAAAATGTTAACTAACAAAGTTATGATTTGTCGGCTGCTTACAGGTTAAGGAATATAGACACTAAGTGTTGACTCTGTCTTCAGTCCTCTTCTAGTATACGTCCTTTTGAAGTGTTTACTAGATCGATAGAGTTTACTTGATATTAATGGCTGTTGCCGATTAATGAAAAGCTTCATGATATTACTATTCAGCTAGCTGCTTAAAGTTCTCGGCTTTTTACCACCTTTCTATTCGAAATAGATTGATATGTAGAGACAAAACTACACCTAACAAAATGTCAACACCTCGTGGTCAAAACTTGTCCTTCAATCAGACCGAATATCGTTTGGCTAAAACTAGTCAATAATAAAGCATTTTGCTTCAATGTCAATCTGTGAATAATTTTTGGTTCAGAGCTGGCGCCAATAAACTTCTTAATGGTGCTAGCTCCACCAAAAATCACTAATTCCGAGCTCTGGCCATGACTCCTCACTCTTCGGGTTTGCATGGCACTTTCTAGACTTTACTAACATTTTTTTTTTCTATTTGATTTAAGCAAAAATATAACTGAAAACAAACTAAAAAATCTGGAGTGGCCTACACTCTACTTTACTATAAGTAACTCAATGTCAAATTTCTTGAGTATATAAAACATAATGTATCATTTAAGCATAACATAAATTTCTAAATGGGATATAATTATTAGCATTGCATTCGTGAGTTAGTACAGATAGCGATTGAAGGACATATCAATTTATAAGCTTATTTTTGTACATCACAAATAATTTATTATTTGCAAATAATTTCATTAGTATAACTACAGCAGTAATAACATTTTTGAAAAACCAATGTGAACATTTCTTGAAACGAAATATTATCCTACAAGAGAACATGGCTATTGTTCAAATAGCCAGTAGATTTCTTACATCCTTTACTTAACATCCTTCTACATTGAATATTAATGTAAAATTTTCAAATTTAAAACAGTAAAATACCCTTTTTTTCTCTGAAAAACATCTTAAACAGCGAAGAAAATGTTGTTTTAAGGTGATTTGTTAATTAAAGATGTACGATAATTACAGTTATTAATCTCTAAACGAAAGATTTATATTTTGAATTATCTTTTACATTTTTGATTTTTAACAGAATTATTATACTGGGAATTTTATGGCTTCTTAGTATTTAATAAGATCATTTTCCTTCCCCTTTGTCAAATAACATATATACGAATTTTTTTTTATTGAGTTTTATCATTTACCTGCACAACATTATTCCTCTTACATCTCTTATGAGTCAATAATATATTTTCATTTTTCCATTAGAAAGATCAATTTTATCTCAGTGGATTCGCTCAAAAAATTTCTAAGTCAATATAAACAATGTAAAAAAATACAAAAAATTCGACAAGTATAGCAGGTGATCTCTTAGTCTAGGATAAACAAAGAGTTTTTATAGCGTTATTGCTCTTTCCCGTAATTGAAACTTCATGATTTTTTTTTTATGAATTGCTAATTTTTTGCTCCATTTTTGGTCAAATTTTCATTATTTTTTAACGAGCCGTTTAGCGTCAAAAAAACATTTTCTGAAAACACAAATCGTACTGTAACGCCCCATTAACGAATGTAATTTTGAAAAAAAATATCTCAACTCATTCTACACATAATGTTCTATTTGTAGGCATAGTCTCATTTTTGTCCGTCAAACAGTATGGCTTGTATCGCTCTCACAAGGTTTGAGATTGAATTATAAGTCAAAATTTGCACATTTTATTGAAAAAAAAATATTTCCCGTTGTTTTAAAATTCTGAATATATTTTTCGTTTGTTCCATTTGTAACCTCAAAGATAATGTCAAAATTTCAAAACTCTAGGGTTATCAGTATAGGAGAAATAAATGTTTTTTTAAAAAACGGTTTTTGGCAAAAAAAGTGACTTTCCCATCATGCATAATTCTTCCCAAACAATAGGGATCTTCTTCCCTATGGGGTCCAATTTTGTGTAAAATATCAACTTGATCCATCAAAGATTCTGGACCGTAGCGTGGTAACAAGCAATGCTAACACACGCACCCACCCACGCACCCACCCACCCACCCACACACACACACAGACATCATCGTAAAAACGTCATAAAACGACTTCTGGGACCTCAAAACATGTAATTCCGTCAAAATCTCGAGATCGAATTTTTTTACGATCACTATACTTTACTTATACTCGTAGTAAAGTAAAAAAGCAAATTTTTTTCCATAAAACATGCATTATTCACAGTTTTGTAACGCACACGTTATTTTGACAGTTCTAAGTTATTCTTGCTGAATACTTAACATTCAGGACGGCACATATAAAATTCAAACGTTCCCTAATTACCTACGTGTTCCCAATGACAACACGAATGTATTGCACCATTCGTCATCTGTCCTTTCATCGATTTAGCGATGTTATTAAACTTAAAATACCTTATATGCCATTTTTCACTTACATATTAAGTTTTCAACTTTTATACATTAATCTTCAACATTAATTTTAATGTTACCTTGCTATTACATTCATATGGACTCTGAGTAAATATCAAAACACAGATGCTTATCATGAAGAGTGTTAATATTCCATTCTGAGGTAACGTTCTGCTTTGAAAAAACTGTAAATATTATTAAAAATATTCAAAACATGATTCAATAGAACTATTTTTTTTAATAAAGTAACGTGTAATATAGAGTATTTTGAAGTGATCTGTTTTTTACGATAACGTTTATCATTTTTAATATAGAAAGGAGTTATACTAACAGAGAAAACGCTTAACTTAAACGATGCACAACGGTTTTAGAATGCATTATTTTCTATATCTTGTGATATTTTCTACTCATGGAGAATTTAAAAAAAATACGTCTCCATACAAAAGAGAATTATGTATTTAAAACTAACAACGCTTTTCGAACACTTTGTGTTCTTCTACAGGTTTTCATCTGCACTGTTGAGGGTTTATGACAACAAGGAACTAAGAAGGACAGAGGGCGTCAAGGAGTGTTGGTAGGTGGTATACCCTTCCTAGGTCCCTGTTGCTATAACCCAACAGATTGTTGATCTCAACAGATCAGACGTAAACCTGAAAATGAACAATATGAGTTCGAAACGCGTAGTTAGTTTTATATAAAGCTCTTTTGTGTGGAGACGTAATTTTTGAAATTCTCTATCTTGAGAAAGTATCAAACTATAACCGATTGTACAAGTAAAGAGATATTTTCTAATCTCATAGATGAATTATTTTTTTTTTCAGATTATTCTGAAAAATCTAAGTTTATATGTGTAAACTTAGAAAAATGGCAGAATGTATAAGATAATTCTACGGTTAATCCAGTCACTGGAGAACTAACTTAATTAAGATTGATATTAGAAATAGAATAAACTGCCTTACCTCGTATACCGCTGTTGGAGTTTTTCAATAAGTTTCGTGAGTTACCCATCTTCGAAAGGTCGGTAACCCAGCTTCCGAAATAGGTCTGAAAACTCCAGTAGCTCTATACGAGGTAAGACGGTTTATTCTATGTCTAATATTAATCATGCCAACCTCAGTGGTATTAACAGTATACATGAATTCAAAATTAAGAGTCGTTTTGTAATAAAGAACGAATGATTACATTTCCTTTAGTTTCATATGGGTTTTACAAAAACAATGGGTTTCATAAACACACCAAGCTTTTATGTTTTGTTCAAGGTTGCAACATGTAGATTGATTGACTTTGTTAGACCAAAACCTATCATAAAAAAACTTTTTTCAATTAAATGTACAAAATTTTACTTATGATTGAATGTGACAGATTCTTAGAAGTATAAGAGATATACCACTGACGGATAAAAATAAAATTATACCTACAAACAGCACATTATATTAATGTGTTCAGGGTTGTTTCATAAATTACATCAACAAAAAAGAGGGGTCAAGGTATATTTTATGATTTCAGATAACATTCTTTTCAACACTAAATGATTACGTAGAGAATAATAAAATTCTGTCAAAAAATTAATTATGCTATTAGAAATTCATAAAAAAATGTGAAAAATTCCGATTATAGCAAGAACAATATAGCTATCAAAACTGTGAATTCATCTGATCAATATTCATTAGTGTTAATATTGGACTTACCACAACTTGAGTTGTGAACACCGAAGAATGCCATCAGGGAGATGTTCTAATACTGTTATTCAAGTGATTGTTGAACAAGACATGTGGAATAATCTAACAAATGTTGGTTATCTAAATTTCTAATAACGAGTTCATACTCATAAGAAAAATTGTATATAATATAATTACAGCTAAGGGCAAGATAGCTATAAAAACTTCAAATTTATCATGGAATAATAGACCAACTGCGTTACTAATCTTATTTGTTTACACTGATTGAAAAGATTTTTAAGTCAATTGAATGAAGCTTAAATGACTTAAAAAATTAGTAAAAATAGTTAAACTGTTTTATGAGGAGAAGTTTAATTCATCCTTCATATCATATCTTAATATGTTATGAAGAAGGAAAAAAATTAAATAAAAAAATAAATCAGTGCAACTCAATTATAGACTTTCTGATTTTGTGATGCTTTCAATAGTGTGATGGTTGTTGCTCTAATCAAATTGCATATTGTACCCTTGAACACGCTTAATGGCATGCATTCTTCCCGACTTTATATTTATTCTTGGATATTTCTTAATATTTACTTTAAAATTAATCTGCAATCTCATTAAACTGAGATCAAATTATTATTTTTTTTATACTTCATACAGTTTTTCTGTGATTCTGTAATTTTTTTATTATTTCTTTGTAATTGTTATTAGAAATTTAGATAGCCAATATTGTTTATAGTCTTTTACAGAATTTGATCATTTCTATTACATTGCAATTAGCAATAATTTTTTCCTGTGATCTACTTCTGTTTTCAAATGTTAAATTGAAATATACGACACTAAAAATAAAAAAAAGACTGACACAAGGGAGTTGTTTGAAATTGAATATAATTTTTCAAGTCACGTATGACTAGTAAACACAAAGTATTGTGTTTCAGTCACGTTATATCTTCAAGATTCTCCTCTGTTTTCTCGTGTTGAAAAAAAAGAGCATCACTTGAATTCAAAATGGTTATAAATGAAATATAAAATTTTATCATCTTACGACCATTTAAAGACCTGATCCTTAGTACATTTAAAATATATTTATAGCGATAGTGAAATACATATACTATAGTTCCTGTCCTTTTATTTTCAGTGAAATAAAAAATTGGAAACCTGAAAAATTTTAAATTAATGATATCTAAAACAAATTTGACATTTTTCAAATAAATCCATGTAAAACTTGAAAGTTTTGAGGCTTTAACAAAATTAGAGTGCATTATTGTGGTAATGTGGAATTAGAAGTATAAATACTAATTAATTCAATGAAGAATACAAATTAAGTTACTTATTTAAATGATAGAGAATGAGAAATAAGTTATTTTACCCAAATCAATACCTATCTAGTTAATAATAGACAAAGTATTGTCTTTGTCAAGATAAAGTCACTAGTCTCCTTCTAGTGAAGGAGACAAATCAATCCAGTTTTAATTAAGGTGAAAAAAAAACGGAAAAATGTATATAGAAATCAGCAAAGAATACAATCTGAAAACAAAACTGAGAAAATATTGTTTACTTCAACTTCACTTTTCATTTCCACTTCATAACTAGTTTATATTTGATATACCGGTCACACATAGGCCTTCTGATTTGTTCTGTGTACTATATTCGTACATGTGCAATCAAACGTTTCTTATCTGCATCACATGATTTCTTTAATATTTTTCATTATTCAGATATTGCCTGCTTTATTTATTTTTCTGCTTTTTTATTGTTGTTTATATGTTGATTTTTATTTTACATGTCTATTGAAAAAGTTATATACATATATCGCCTTCCACCGCCATTCTTGAACGCACGTACCTCTTCTTATTCCCTTCTATTCTCTTCTTGATAACAAACTATGGTTCGAAATATTGATCCAGTAAGTGTTCTCGTGTCTTTTATGTGTTATTGTTTTCATATGTATATAATGTTTTGTTGAACGACCTTTGTACTGTGGCATGAATAAATTTCATTGTCAATCTTTCAAGGTTTCTCACCTTTGTTTTAAATCTTTCTGGTACTAAATACACTAGTTCTCCAAATGCTTTATTATTTATAACTGACATGTTTCGGTCTCCTTGACTATCTTCCCAGTTAATCATTTTTATAAAAAAAAACCTTTTCCTACTAACTACCACTATATCACTATACATTTCTTAAATTAACACTATAATCTTCCATAACATTCAGAAATAATTCTATCACCAAAATAAACATTTTGTTTGGAGCAGTTTTAGCCACCTGTCATAATCAGGTGTACCACTTAGCTTCATAAAATATTTCTAGGTTCCATCTGCTGGGTCTTCAATCTTGGTTCGTGTTCCTGCCTTGTTCTATAATATAGTTTTAACGTCCTGTTGAATCCTGTGGTTTGGTTGTTCATATTTGGTTTCAGTTCTATTATCTTAAGGGCTTCAGCAATTTGTAGTCTATTGTGATAATTTTCATGGTATGAAACTTCAGTGTTTTTCACCAGCATTTCTCTAGTTAGTTTGGTTCTGTGTTCTTTCATGGTTTGCTCTTTTGAGGCTCCTGCAGACAGATGCATTGTAAGTCTTCTTGAAATGGTTGTTGTTGTTGAACCAATGTATTTTGATTTTAGGATCACACAGTTTCCTATTAAGCAATTATACTGGTAAATTACATTGGTTCTCTGAAGTTGTGGTTTTAAGTGCAGGTTGTTCTTTATTACCATATTGGATGTACTGATACTCTTGTAATATATGTTGATTTTGAGCTGGTCTTCTGCATTGATGCATTCTATGTTGTCTTTGATTATGTTCTTCAATATTCTTTCATCTATTTTATAAGCCTTTGAATATTGGTTTTTGTAATAGATGTTATGGACTGTCCCATTTTTGGTTGCTTTTGAATTTTCTTGTTGCCCATTGTTCAATCGAGTGAACAATTTGTTTTTTTTTTTATAAAAATGATTAACTCTGAAGATGGTCAAGGAGACCGAAACATGTCAGTTATAAATATTAAAGCATTTGAAGAACTATTCTATTTAGTACCAGAAAGATTTAAAACAAAGGTGAGAAAACTTGAAAGATTGACAATGAAATTTATTCATGCCACAGTACAAAGTTCGTTCAAAAAAACATGTATAAAAGAAGGATTGCTCCCCAAATTTACATATATCTATATCAATGATCAAACCACAATAAGAAATGGGAAAACAAGACTAAGATCTTTCAACCGTAACAAGCGGTCTTCGTCAGAGTCAAAAACACAACTGTTGGGTTTTTGACTCTGACGAAGACCGCTTGTTACGGTTGAAAGATCTTAGTCTTGTTTTCCCATTTCTTATTGTGGTTTGATCATTGATTGTTGTTTCACGTGTTTATGTGAAATCTTTTTATATATCTATATATACACGTATATATATATATATATATATATATATATACTTATCGTAATTTAGAGAACTATATTTATCATCAACACACGTTATTGGATAATAAATAAATATAAATACAGAGAAAGCATTAATGGATAATTGGTTGCCTTGTAAGAGAAATGAGAAAGTGAAATGTGGGAAGTGATGATGGCTAGGTATCAAGGCGTTCGCCTTCTTGACTGCAAGGCATTAGATAGATTGGGAGATCAATCTCAGCCAACATCTGTCTTGAGGATAACTGAAGACCAATGCTGCTTGTCTCATCTACCATGATAAAAAGTAGTGCATTGGTCAAATGTTCATGTCAGCCTTTGAAATTCCGTATAATTTTAGATAATATATAAGGCCTAAAATGGAATTAAATTATAATTAAGAAGCAATAGCCATATCATTAGTTACCTGTGAAGCAATACTTATAAACTTATTATTTCATGCTTTTATTTTTAATACCACCGAAGTTATTACAATTAATATCAGAAATGTAATAAACCGTCTTACCTCGAGTAATGTTGCTGGATTTACCTGACCGGTTTCGGACATCACTCATAATCGAAAGAAACTGATCCAAGGAGTCTTTATCAGTCTTGTATAACCTACCTTTTACCCACTGCTAACTACAATTTTCTATTAATACTTATGTTAATTTTAAAAGTTTTTAAAATAATATATGAGAATAGAAAAATGTAGTACTCTTGTACTATTATTTTAAAAGTTATTAACATAATATAGTAATAGAAAAATCTAGTTAGAAATGAGAAATAGGAAGCTATAATACACTGATAACAACTTCCTAGGTCAGTTCCTTTTGAGGATGAATGACGCCCCAAAACCGGTCAGATATATTCAGCAACAGTATACGAGGTAAGACGGTTTATTCTTTTGCCCTCATTTATGGCACAGTTACTTGCTTGTCGTGCAAAACACAGAATAATACTATACATATACAGCATTTCTAATCACAAGCATGAATTAACTGTCGGTGCAGCAGTGTGAGATGTGATGTCAGACGACGACTATTATAAGAAGTTGAAAATATCCAACTGATTTCAAATATCTAGCTGACAGCACTCGGAGACAGTAGTTTGTGTGCAGCTTGATAATAATACTAAATGGATATGAAAATTCAATGCAGATAAAAAACACATAGGGAAATTAAACCCTTACACACACTTACAATCTCTATTTTTTTGTCTGAACCGTCTTTAGTAGAGGTAAACCAAGCGCACTGGTACAGATACAGAGACACTAGTACAGAATCTCTAGTGCGCTTGGTTTGTTTCCCTCTTATCTCTCCTGAAGATGATGCAAACCAAAAATTAGTGAATGTAAGTGTGTGTTTTAATTTTCCTATTCTTAATTTTCATTCAACTTTATTCATATACATAGGTATATGTATATGTATATTCATGTGTATCTACAGACATAAAAATTTATAGACACATCGAAAAAATTCAAAAATAAAATCAAATTTTATTCATGGCTTCACTGATTTCGAATTTTAACTATGTTTAAATAAAATAAGAAAATTGAAGCTGGGTAAAGAAAAAAATAAGCTTACTAGGCATATATTCTTATTTCCTTGTTTTTATTAGATTATGGAATAAAAGTTTCACATATGAAACTTCTAAATTCATATCTGAGGTATTAGATACGTTCTAAATTTAGAACGTATTTAAACTTACTTACGTAATTTAAACTTACGTTATAAATTCATTTTCTGAGATATTAGAACATTCCAAATATATGTGTTAAGGAACAATTATTTTATATAGTACCTATTGTGATATTTTATGGATATCGCATTTTATATTTAAAAAAATGTTAATAAAATGGCTCAATCTATTTTAATCAGCTATCGTTTCACTATTTCTTTGCAAAGTGTTAATGTTTAAAATTATTTATTGACCCTGGTTGGATAAATACAATTTCATTTGACTAGGAAGTCATCCCCTTTCAGCAGGTGGATTGATTTTCACGGTCCACAGGTTGGCTCAATCTCTGTCCCACACACATTCAGTCGATTGTAATGAGCATTTTCAATGTATTAAAGTCTGGAAGCCAATTCTGTTTTATTTTACTTCATCCAGTGTGAACAATTTATTTGAAAAATTAATTTCAACAGACTAAACATGGAACAGTTGAAATGTTTTTGTGTTAATATTGAAAATAATTAAAATATTTACAACAACTGGAAATATTTAATGTTAAACTGTATTCCACTAATGATGTATTAATAATATATTATTATATAAATCAAAATGAATAAAACAGCAAATTAAAAATAATACTCCATTTTGTTATATAAATGGGTATCTAATATGGTACTGTCACTTAGGATTATCATTTCAAAAAGAAAACATTATGTACCACTTATTTTCGTAAGAGAAAACCTAAGATTATGAAAATTAGCTAAAAAACTTCGATCAGCTAATATTTGAAACATTCAAACAGGAGTTGTACCCAAATAAGTTATGGTGCATGCTTTAATGAGATGGCTCTCTCATTAGATTCAAACTCTTACCAAGCATAAGAATTTCTCACTAAATGTCTACAGTTTTTTCTTTTTTGAAAAAAATATTCTTTCAGTATTTATACTAATCGGTGATTTAATATTATTTTTTAAGATTATGTGCTGTTTTAAGGGGAGTTAAATAATTGTTAGCTAAACAATTACATAGTTATTTAAATAACTACATATTAAATAATAATAATATGAATAAATCAAAAATACATTTTAATTAAATAATTATAAATAAGTATAAGAATTATAAATTTTATAATTCAATTTTAACAGTTAATATTAAATAATTCATAGTTGCGTATGTTTGTTATCATAGTTTGGTAATATTCAATTAAATTTGATTTATTGTCTGATGTGTTTGTCAGTCCGGTGTTGTTGTTAAAACCAGACAGTTTTCTTTAAAACAGTAATACCTGTGCATCATTTGAAGCCTCTAATGTAATAATTTATTTGCTATTTATTATAAAAAGTTCACACTTCTGTAATCTTTCTCAATTTGTAATATGGAGTGTATTCATGTGTAATATATTATATTCTAATGTAGGATACGAGTCTCTAGCCTTCGTAAACAAACAGTTAGTGGCATCTAACTCACAAGGTGGTTTATATATTCGTTTCTGTTACTTCCCACTTTTTCCTTTATTCAATATAACTTCGTCCTCAGTTTTTTTCTCCCCACTCCTACAATTCTTGCTTAGTCAACACTTTATTAAGAACACAAGTGAACAATATCATCAATTTATTTTTTTATTTCGTATATATACAAAATTGCAACATACTTTGTTTGGTGAACATAAATATAAATATATCTAAAATAAATAAAAATAAAATTCATTAGTAACGCTAATCGAATTCACAATAAAATAGAAGTAAACTGTAAACTGTTATTCTCAAATGTCCTTATCCACTGATTCCTTAAAGAGTTACGTTTTAGTTAAGGGATCTCCAAACTTGTTCTGTTACCGAACCTTCTATATATACTTACTTTCTCACCAATCCCACATAATTTCAATTTAAATATTAAATAATGCATTTCTGATGTGAGAAATTAAGAAAATTGCGTAACATACAAGAAGAAACTTGAAAACTACTGTAGTTGATAAAATTATTTCATTTGTGTGGAAAAACAGGGGAAAAAAAGACACAAAAATACGTAAGATGTTTGTAATTTATATATACAGGAGCTAGGGTAGCCCAGTGGGTTGTGTGTTTGTCTCTAAACTAGCACATCTGGGGTTCGGTTCCCACTCGAAAAGACTTGAAACTAATCTTATGTGTATTGAATTTATAAAATTAGGAAACGCAGCGATAGCAAAGTCAACTTTTCACATATGATTCTTCTCTCCTTATTCCTTTTATTCACCAAACTATGTACTACCGTGTTATATAATTTTATATCTGATTGAGTACCCATTGTATTAGAAGATGTTAAATGTAACTACATTAATCAGCCATGAAAGGGAATTATGTATTGTTTAAAATTCATCAAACTTTGTACATGTTTTGCTTTTTCGTGAGTTTTCTATACCTTCATTTCTTGAGCTACATTTCGATCATGTGCCTTTGATGTTCAACTTATACAAAATCAAAAGAGATACATATTGTCTAAATTTTAAATAAACTTAGATTTTTTTTATTTTATAGTGTCTTCTTCATTTTTAGCCTTTTTAAAAATAACTAATAACATTATAATTGTGTAAACATATCTTATGTTGAACTCAAATGTAATCAAAATTTAATGTATTTCAATTTCAATGATGTTTTCGATTCATTGAACCTTCTTTTACTTCGTCCAGTCTAATTTCGATATCTTCTAAAATCTTCATTCAATCTTATCAGCCATCCTCAAAGCATTTACGTGTCAATTTTATTCGATTCTGGTCAGTGGCTAGGGTGGCTATAAGACTTTTAATGGAGAAGTTTGATTACACTCCTAAAATCTTCACAGTGGATAACTGTAATCCAACTGCAGATTTACGTGTTTCTATTTCTGTTCAGTGCATTCGGAAGCAGAAAGGATACGTTGAGGTAAACACACAGTCTACTTATTCTATATACAGAATAGGTATTTCTGTATATTTCTTATATACAATAGTATATAGCTTTCTCTGTTACTCAATTTGGATGTGTATAAATATTTATATTTAGTTTTAAACAACCAAAATACAACATTGTCAGACATGATTTATTTATGTTTCAGAGTCTGGATTATGACACATGTGAGAACCAGTTGTTGGTGGATGAAGAGAGAACAAGAGGCTACACGTACGTGGTTCAAACGGATGTAGCGAGATGGTTCCTCTTCTTCCTCATTGGTATCTTCACAGCTGCTCTGGGTGTCTTCACAGATGTCTCCATTGCCTATCTCGCTGACCTGAAGTATGGCATTCTCAAAAGATGTATCCTTTACAAAACATAGACATTCAAATTATGGTACATAGTGTTGCCATCGCATATCATAGGTCATGAAAAAATTTTTTACATTTTTTTACTTTGCTATATGTAAAGTATAGTTATTTTATTAGCATTGAAGTAGTAATTTTTATTAACTCTGTTACGAGTAAACACTTTTTTTTTTAATTTCATTTGTTTAAAGTCACAACAATGTAAGTTTACATTACCAGTGACACTGATAACACAGATGCAGGAGGGAACACAGGAGGGAAGAAGCAATCCAGTGACTACACTTCCTGGCGTGGGTCTAAGTAGAAAGAAAAAATCACTTAGAACAGTTCATAGTAATAAGTCTCTTGACCACATCCTCTTCAGACGTCTTCTGGGATTTCCTGGAATGCTTGTGAAGGATATTGTTAGGATTAAGGGATTACTATTTTTTGGAAGTTTTTTTTTGTGAAACGCTTTATAGCGGGATATTACTACCTGCTGAACTGTTGGGAACTTCAGGTCGGAGTAAATTGTTTGGTTCGGGTTTTTCGGGTTTTGGTTACATACAACCAATTCAAGTGGGTCATAAATGGTTTTTCCCAGTTAGCACGCTGTCATAGATTTCTTTTACACCCCACTCTAAGAACTTCAGCATTCTATTTTTATAAACTTCTTATGCTTTCTAAACATCATAAATTTAAAAATTTATAAGCAAAGTTAAGAATTGAATCATTTTGTGATTCAAAATATTTATTATATAACAAAAAAAGTATCTTATTTCTGAAAATTAAATTGACTTATTTAATTTGAAATTAGTGGCCATTTTCAGATCAAAACGAAATAAGTAATACAATACCAAATAAAATAAGAGAAAAAATCTTCAACAATAATATTATTTTACATTTTTCTAAAATTTAATACGAATAAATTCAGTTAAAATAAAATTTTAAATAAAACTCCATGCATTGAATATTGATGGAACTGCGAAAGAGTTATTAAAGAAAAACCACTCGTTGATTTGTTATCACGAGCAAAATGAATTTATGCAGGGTTTTATCATTAGCGACTGAAAAGACCAACTGATTGAAATTGCAATCCGGAATGAATCTATTTTTGGTCGCTGATGGTTGCTCTTCCTTCATCTCAATCACCTGTTCAATCATTCCTCCAATAATATCCGAAAATAATTGCATGATTGCATATTTTGATAAATGAACGTGAAATGTTATCAAAATCATTTTTTTCATCTAGTTCAGTTATTTGATATAGTTTTTAGATTAGTTATTGTAGTTAAATAAATAAAAAGTCCTATTAAACGGAATATACGTGAAAATAAGTGGTCTTATCTTGATCCTACAGTAATTAGACCAGCAGAACCGTCGCCTCACAACCGACAGATCATTTCAAGGTTCAAATTTCAGTACACAATTTAATTTTATTACCTGATTGATATATAACTTAATTCATGAACTTAATGTAATTAAAGATATGTAAGATTTTTATTATATATTTTTTATTATTATTTTTTATTGTTAAAAATATTGCCTATATTTGTTCTAAAAAATCTCCTACATACTAAAGTATTTACTTATCAACTGAATTTGATATATATAGCATTCTTATAAGTATAAATATAATTTTCTTCTTTATACTAATCATATCTTTATTTCTATCCCTATATGAAATAGGGACATATAAATAGTGAACTGATTGAGAACTTGGATATCAAGTTTCCAAAGGAAATAATATATACACGTAAGTTCTCTGAGACTTACCAAAGAAATAGATGTACTTAATGGGTTTGTAAGCCTGTGTGTTTATTGAATCACAGGATGAGCGTCTGATGTTTGGAAATTATTTTTACTTACTTATTACACGGAATTACTTCATTTTGTTATTTCATTTTTTTTTTTTTTGGTGAGGGCTGAGAAACAGACAAATTCAGCCCTCCGATGGTAATTCCTCGAGGAAATATTGTATCTCCCATTGATTCTATATTGGGAACCATAAATTTTGCCTAAGTGAGGTGTATTTAGAGTAAAGACTTTAACGCTGTCCTTAAATTGTCATGACTCGGGACCGATGGCTTAACGGCCTCTCTGAGAGATGACATGCTCAGATTTCTTTCACTTCATGGTGAATAATTAGAAGTCCCGAGTGGTCATCGAACCCGTACCAACCAGTTTAGAAACAAGCAGGTTAACTATTGAGTTTAAACATGGCCTAGCCCCACCACTATGTTACATTTATAAAAAGATTTCACAGAAACACGTGAAATAACAATCACTGATCAAACCACTATAAGAAAATGGGAAAACAAGACAAAGATCTTTCAACCGTAACAAGTGGTCTTCGTCAGAGTCAAAAACCCAACTGAAACACTAGATGCAGAGAACATCTGGTGAGGAGTTGAGAAGAGTGGGAGGGAAGAGTGGTATTTTAAAAGAGTGAAAGCGCAGGAAAGGACTTTCTGGACATTAGTCCTTTCCTGCACTTTCACCCTTTTAAAATACCACTCTTCCCTCCCACTCTTCTCAACCCCTCACCAGATGTTCTCTGCATCTAGTGTTCAGTTGGGTTTTTGACTCTGACGAAGACCGCCTTGTTACGGTTGAAAGATCTTAGTATTGTTTTCCCATTTCTTATTGTGGTTTGAATCATTGATGTTATATTTATGTAATTATTTTGAAAGAATGAGCCGTTTTCTAATACAGAACGAAAAAATACCTTTCACATACTTGAACAATATACAAAGACAATGGGTTTCTGAAACAGTCCAAAATCTGTGGAACTGTCCCTACGATTTTCTAAAGAGTGTATATGTAGACTGATTACAACACTGTAACTGACAACTTTCCACCATACAATGCAAAACAACATAAGGTGGGCAATTTACAACAATACCGTGCACACAACAATAAGTGTGTTGTGCATTTGTGTGAGAAAATTCAGTTTATTAGTTACTAATGAAAAACTTATTCACAAATATATGATTAAAAAGCAGGAAAAGTGTCCATAACAACCACTGATATAAACAGTTACTTAATTTTAAAATCAATTTAAAATTTAAAAGTTTCAAATTAATGGATTAGGTAACTAAATTTCAATAAAACGCTTAAATTCACTTCTTCAGCATCAAATATTCGGAAGAACATTGAAAATCCAATAAATGTAATTAAAAATTAGTTTATCTCCAAAAGAAATCCATCAAAGAAATATAAAAATAGCCGTACAACTCAATGATCTTTTTGCTGTATTTGTTACTTTTCAAAATAAAACTGATTCATTAAAATAGTAAATAATAGTTAATCAAAATTAACAGGTAAGTTAATTTCATTAAATGAAGCCAAGATAAAGTGAAATTCAAACAGGAGTTGAACTTAAATGAATAAATGCTTGAGAAGATTGTATCTATTGGACAAAACAAGAGTCACTGCTGGGACAAAGATAATAAATTGAACTTTAACAAGGAATTGAGACTCGATTCTAATTGTGTAACTTTCTTCCAGTGAAACAGTTAATTAACAAAAGTGTTTTGTGGACACAAGGAGTTACAAAAACTAATGCAACTAAGCTTTTAGCTATTGTCACAAATTAAACATTCAATTTATTAGAAATATACTCTTTAAATAAATAAACAAAATAAATTAAATAAATTCAGACGAATTATAAGCAGTTACTTTAGACAAATAGTAATAGAAACTATAACAATAGTAACAATAGATGGTGGATATTGTTACTATTGCAAGCTGTCAATGCTACACTTGAATGGCAAATCAAAGTGTCCAGTATTTAGAGATCCTATCCTTTCTTTGTTCTGGCGAGAACAGAGTTCTATTGTCAAGAATATAAGATCTAGGGTATTTCCAATTTTACAGAATATAATTTGACCACTCATTATTATAGATGGCACTTCTGTCGAACCTACTATTCCATTGTTAGCATGATATGCTTATTGGACATGTTTCTCATACCTACTCCCGATTTGTTGCAGAATAGCACTGTAGTTTGATTTGATTACAAAGGTCATGTAAAGATTATTTGCAATAAAAATAAAAAAATATGAAGGAAGTAATGTATATTCATATATATATTGTATACTGTATTTATGAATAATATATATAATATATAATATATATATATATATATATATATATATATATATATATATATATATATATATATATGATCAAACCACAATAAGAAATGGGAAAACAAGACTAAGATCTTTCAACCGTAACAAGCGGTCTTCGTCAGAGTCAAAAACCCAACGTTCAGTTGGGTTTTTGACTCTGACGAAGACCGCTTGTTACGGTTGAAAGATCTTAGTCTTGTTTTCCCATTTCTTATTGTGGTTTGATCATTGATTGTTGTTTCACGTGTTTATGTGAAATCTTTTTATATATATATATATATATATATATATATATATATAAATATATATACAGTAGCAGTTTGCTTCTCAACGCGAGTACTTCGCACTTCTTCCCGATGACGACAGATGTCGAAATATCGAAGTGAGTTCTGTAGTGTCTTTCTGTGTTCTTTTCTATGTGTTAAAGTGTATATATATATATATATATATATATACATTGTAAATAGGAAAACAATCTAAAAGGACAACAAACGTTTTACAGTAAATCACAAATTTACTGTAAAGTAAATTACCTGTATATTACCTGTATTCACAAACATTTGTGAAGCGACGGTTGAAGACGGTTGGGTCACCAACCGTCGCTTCACACGTGCGCTTGTTGTCCCTATCTCAACTCTCCTGATGATGGTTCAACCGAAAATTAGAGACAGTAAGTGTGTTTGTTCCTTAGTTCTGTGTTTGTGATTCACCGTGAAACGTATATATGTATATATATTCATAAAGGCGTATGTTTTTTCAGAATTCGGTAAATTTCCTAGGTTCAAAAATTAAACTTTCGTTGCCGATGTTTTGGTTTTATTTTAAAAACTTTTTTATATGCCTACGAAGTACATATGTAGGCCTGTGGAAATGGTTTTAAGATGAAGCCTAAACGTCGATAACGAGAGTTTGATTTTAAAAACCTAAAAACTTGACAGATTCCAGATTAATATGCACCTTTCAATCAAATATCTATTCATATAAGTAT
This sequence comes from Hermatobates lingyangjiaoensis, assembly GCA_026182355.1. Classification (NCBI taxonomy): domain Eukaryota; kingdom Metazoa; phylum Arthropoda; class Insecta; order Hemiptera; family Hermatobatidae; genus Hermatobates; species Hermatobates lingyangjiaoensis. Next base: position 5,697,725 of record JAPFBL010000012.1, on the reverse strand, counting down.
GCTACCATATATTTTGTATACACACCCAATTAAATGAAATTATTCTACGAAAAATAAAATAGATTTACGGAAAGAACACAAAAAAGCAGATCACAAAAACACCCTACTATATTTCGATATATATATTCTCAGAAGAAATACACGTAAAAGATGTGACATCGTCGCACCTGTCTGCGGAATGACTCACATCTTTCTTCGTGATGATGAGGAAACAGAAATGTTGGAGTTATTTTTTTTAACTCTTTTAATTGTGTTATTTTTTGTAAATTTAATTTAATTAGTTTTTGGTGTTGTTGCATTTAATTACCATTTATATGTTTGCTACCATCTGGTCATAGACTTTTACCTACGTGGTCATAGACTCAAACCCTACTTGGCTCACATCAGACTGTGTTTCCATCAAAACTACATATTTTACATTACTTAAGTAGCAAATATGGAGTAGGAATTTAAATTTATGAGCGCTAAATTTAAGTTGGAGTAGAAATTGATAATATTATGACATTTGAGAATAAATACAAATTTGATTAAAACTAAACATTTATTTTGATTTAAATAGAAGACAAAACATGAAGACATATTTACTGCTATGCCATTCCATTTGACATTTATTGTACTTATTAATTTTTACAAATGTCCGTACGTGAAGATTGATTTTGGATTATAATTAACTAGATTTCTTTTGTTTGTGTTAATTTGACTGTGTTGAATAATTCTGTTGAGACTGTTGTTGCTGAAAGGATGGAGGGCTTCATTTACTAATGGAGTTAGCAAGTTTTGACTGGAGCCTAATATCAACACTTAGCCCTCACCCAACCCTACTGACTAGATCATTTAGTCAAAGTAAACTTTTACATCAAACCTATCACAATTATTTCATTCTCTCTTGTTTTCTCACAACGGTTAAACCCCTTCCTCCAGATGTTAGTTTTCTTTAATTTTGTTTGCAATGATGAAATAGTATTCAATTTCATAGAATGTTTATAATTAAGCAACTTTATGTTTACTTTTTGCAACTATATTTGGATACTTTTTTGTTTTTGACATTTACACCAACTTTCCTTTTATGCCATCGAAAAACAATTACCTTGTGTTCAAAATATTATGAAACTATGTAGCAAGAAACAACTACCACAAATCTGGAGTGGCCTACACTCTACTTTACTATAAGTAACTTAATGGCAAATTTCTTGAGTATATAAAACATAACGTCTCATTTAAGCATAACGTAAACATCTAAATGGGATATAATTATTAGCCTTTCATTCCTGAGGTAGTACAGATAGTGATTGAAGGACATATCAATTTATAAGCTTATTTTTGTACATCACAAATAATTTATTATTTGCAAATAATTGCATTAGTATAACTACAGCAGTAATAACATTTTTGAAAAACCAAAGTGAATATTTCTTAAAACGATTTATTCTCCTACAAGAGAATGGCTTTCGTTCAAACAGCCAGTGGATTTCTTACATCCTTTACTTAACATCCTTCTACATTGAATATTAAAGTAAAATTTTAAAATTTAAAACAGGAAAATACCCTCTTTTTCTCTGAAAAAGATCTTAAACAGCGAAGAAAATGTTATTTTAAGGTGCTTTGTTAATTAAAGATGTACGATAATTAAATTTATTAAACTCTAATCGAAAGATTCCAATTATAAATTATCATTTACATTTTTGGTCTTTTATAGAATTATTATAGTGAGAATTTTAATCTTTAAAATAATAATAACAATAATCTTCTTAATATTTAATAAGATCATTTTCCTTCCCCTTTGTCAAATAACATATATACGAATTTTTCCACAGTCAGTGTTATTATTTTCCTGCACAATATTATTCCTCTTACATCTCATATAAGTCAATAAACAATTTAAATTATTCCTTTATAAATATCAATTTTATCTCAGTGGATTTGCTCAAAAAATTTCTAAGTCAATGTAAACAATGTAAAAAAATATAAAAAATTCGACAAGTATAGCAGGTGATCTCTTAGTCTAAGATAAACAAAGAGTTTTTATATCGTTATTGCTCTTTTCCGTAATTGAAACTTCATGAATTTTTTTTTAAGAATTGCTAATTTTTTGTTCCATTTTCGGTCAAATTTTCATTATTTTTAAATGAGCCGTTTCGCGTCAAAAAAACATTTTCTGAAAACACAAATCGTACTGTAACGCCCCTTTAGCTAATGTGATTTCAAAAAAAAATATTTCAACTCATTCTCCACATAATGTTCTATTTTTAGGCATAGTTTCATTTTGATCCGTCAAACAGTATGGCTTGTATCTCTCTCAAAGGTTTGAGATTGAATTATAATCAAAATTTTTACATTTTATTGAAAAAAAAATATTACCTGATGTTTTAAAATTCTGAATATATTTTCCGTTTGTTTCATTTGTAATCTCAAAGATAATGTCAAAATTTCAAAACTCTAGGGTCATCAGTTTAGGAGAAATAAATGTTTTAAAAAAAACGGTTTTTGGCAAAAAAAGTGACTTTCCCATCATGCATAATTCTTCCCAAACAATAGGGATCTTCTTCTTTATGAGGCCCATTATTGTGTAAAATATCAACTTGATCCATCAAAGATTCTGGACCGTAGCGTGGTAACAAGCAATGCTAACACACTCACCCACCCACCCACCCACCCACACACACACAGACATCATCGTAGAAACGTGATAAAACGACTTCTGGGACCTCAAAACATGTAATTCCGTCAAAATCTCGAGATCGAATTTTTTCACGATCACTATACTTTACTTATAGTAAAGTAAAAATGGTAGAATGTTAATACATAATGTAAAATGTTGTTAACACGTATTATAGAGTATCATTTGAATTGTTTTTTTGTCATTACAAGAAATCTAGAAGATGAAAGCACAGGTAGTGTGATGTTTTAGAGGCCCATTCACCTCAATTTGCTTTTGGAAGGAATTTTTTTATCTCTCTCCCTCTATCTTGCTATATTCATCTTGTTATATAAATCTTGTTATATATATATATATATATATATATATATATATATATATATATATATAAACTTCTGTAAAAGTTCACTTTTATATTTTATTTCCACGATAATTAGGAAGGAATAATCCTTGTTTGAATAACATATCAAGGCTCTTTTTATAAATCAAACTATGAGAATGTGTTTGGACTGAAGAACTGGTTGTACAAAAATGGTATTTGAAGATCTGGATTGACCTACACTCAAGTAGGTAAAAGTAAATATAGGGCAAAAGCTAATGAAATAATCTCCACATACAGAACTTTAATAGTATAAACAATTCGTCTCAAACAGGTAGTGTTCTTCTTCAAGCATTAAATAAAAAAAAATACAATGTCATGAGAGAGTTATCTATTGTATAAAGTAATATAGTACAGAATAAAATATTTTTTTTTAGTTAATGCCTGAAAAAGAACACTATGTGCTTGAAACGCGTTGTTTATACTATTAAATGTCTATATGTGGAGACTATTTCATTAATTTTTTAACCTACAATGAGTAAATATCATACTCGTATACTACCTTAGAATTATAGGTATATCTAATATCAAACTAATTGAAAATCAATTGAGTATTACATAATATTGTCTATTCCATAGAAGTAATATCAAAACTCTCAGATATATATATAATCAAATCAGAAATATTTTATTTAAAGTTTAAATTTTTTTTAAGTTGCTGTATTTGTTTTATCAAGTATAGTAAGCTTGAAATCACTAATCTATAACAATCTGCCATATTGTTCTTATTGTTATTATTAACGTTGTTCGTAATATGATTAGAATGCATCGCGGCTTGAAAGCACCAAAAACAATATTTATTTCATTTTGGTATATTCCACGTTTCTAATAACCACTGTAGCTATTAAGCTTTAAATAAGCTTCATAATGGACCTTATCCAATCTCCCACTTCTATTTTAGCAATGTTTTGTATACCAGGTTAGCTCCATGGTTAATGCATTTTCCTCTAAACTTGGAGGTCCTGGGATCTCGATTTATTCACGTGGGAAGTGAAAAAATCAGAGCACGTCCGTCCCAAGCCTATAAGATGCCAGGTACTCGTTAAAGATCCCTACTCTAAATACACTTCATTTAGCCATACTTAAGGACTCCTGTGTAGAATCAGTCTACTTTCTGTGGCATCAGAAAGAGTCAATGTTAGGCCCACTTGTGTTCCCGTGCGGGACTGCCAGTGCAACCTAACCTAACATAACCTATAATTTTTTACCAAAAATTTCAGGCTTCATAAAGTTGATTGCCTCATATTGAAGTAGAATGTGTTTAAAAGTCTCTGCATCATCAATAGACTATCTCGGACTTCAATTTTTTGTACGATCAGTTCTATCCAGGATAGATAGAAGAATAATTCCTAGTTATATATTTTTGACTCATTTCTTGGAAGATTCATTATTTTATTTCCAAGTATGCAGTTTAGTTGGAATGAAGTTTTTAAACAAAAGTTTACCTGCTTTTTCTAGTAACCTCTTCTTTGATTCCTCCTTCATCCATTCATTCGTTGCATGCTTGAGATAGCTTGAGTGTCCTGTACAGAAGAGATTTAGGACATAGTAGATTTTTTTAAGTTAAACTATTTTCTTTATTTATATATAAATATTCATATGCAGAGTTAGTTTGAACAGTTCGTAGGTGATTTAAGGTAGCTCTGTTTATTTTGATGGCAGACAAGTTGCATATGGGCATTGACCCATACAAGGTAATTGGTGAATGCATGGTGTAGGTTGCTTCTGTCTGGATAAATTTTCTACATTATACCAAAATATGTTTCTGACTGACATCTGTTTGAGTCATATTTTTGCTTTTAATAAAACTTTAAGCAGTATTGTTAGGTCCAAGAAAATCTTTATTTTAATTTGATTACAAAGAAGTACAACGAATGCAATAAGTTTAACATTGTTCCAAAAAACAACCGGAACATCCTATAGAAATGCAAACTATAAACTATATACTCCTCCATTTGTTGCTTATTCAATAAATTGGTTTTAAGGGGTCTAAAATGGAATTGCTAAAGTTTTGAAATGGGCTGACGACAAAGTTTTCAGAGATGTAGGCCAAGCGTGTTTATTGATTACTTGTGACAGCGGTAAGTTTCATTCACAATTACTACTTTCCCACAGGAAAGTAAAGTCATTTCTTATGATTTTATTATTCATCTTTTACCCACCAGCATAAAAAACAGTGATCCTTTCTTGAAATCAGTGAATTTCTGAACCAGTTAATCTTTGTTATCAGTATGCCTCTATAAAATATTCTGTGAAAAACATTGTATCTGACAGCATATAAACCAAATAATTAATGTTTCATTGCATTATATTTTTGAATATCCTGTCTGCTACAGAGCTATTTCCATTTGTACCAGCTCAATAGGTTGCAAATTGTTTATTAATGGTAAAACTATCTAAAGTTAGGCGGAGGGTTTAATACTGACCATGTAGGTGAGAGATCGGTGGTCGTTATTCCTCTTAGTCCTAGACAAGTTAACTTAATATTGAGTTTTCAAATTGATAAATGAAAATATATATCTTGTAAAAATAAAAAAGTAAAATTAATTAGCACAAATATTTTACTTGGGATTTTTCAAACAGAATATACTAATATTTCTATAAATTGAAAGATTAAAAGTGATAATGCATATAAATAAACAGAATGATTTTGTCAGTACATTGCTTAGATTTGACTCATTTCAAATTATCATTACCTTATATACAATAAAAAAACTGAATCTACCCTTAGAAAAATTCCTTTCCTTTTGTTTTTCCAAAATTTGTGTCACAAGGAAACTCAACCACAATAAGTTTTAGCAACCTTAAATTTTGACAGTAGATTTGTGTATTAGCTAAGTAGATTGTGTACTTATTAGCTAAGATTTAAAGAGATTGGAAATTCAATGTAGAAGGAAAGTTATGGTCTTTTAAGTATTTGTCTAGCTACACAGTTATACAGGTATATAGCAAAATATACAGTTAGTTTTGAGCTCAGTATCTAAAGCTGCAAAAGGCAAAGGAATCCCCAGATCTATTGATATTTAATGACTGTACTAATAATGATATTTTATACTATTCTATAATTTGTAATAATATTTCAGAATACAATGTGTCATCTCGTCTACTAGTGTCCCATAAAGTTTGTGGTTAGGTTCAATTGCTGTTTAATGAGTTTATTGAAAAGTAAAGTTTACTTATCTATTCATATGGGTGGTGAACACTGCCTTTGAAGATTTATAAAGCCTTCAGTTTGAGCTAGCACAGTATCAGTAAAATTTATTACTCTACATTAAAGAAACTTAAAATGGCTCATATAGAATCAACTCACGAGTATTAACCATGAATCTCCAATATTTTACTCAAGAATTGGCAATCGATTTTCAAAACATCAATTAGTAGCTTGTGAAGAGTAAAACAATGTCTGCCAAGAGCTGCTGCCCCGGTTGACAGTTACATGTGGTTATTAATTTTCCTAACTCTTCTATGAATCAATATCGACACCCAAACGAATGTTTTTTGTCTTCAGACCAAGTTGGACAGAAACATGTATTTTTTGTCTAAAGCCAAAGGATAAACCAATCAAAAAGTCAGGAGAAATCAGCTGATGATGTTACTTTGTTCTTCTATTGGGAAAGAGTGATTGAGAGACATATCAATGATATCAACAAAAAATTATATACCAAACATTAAATTTGGCAATACAATAGATGTGTTTGCAAATTAAAAAAGTAAGGAAAATCCTATTTAATCAAATAATTTGAACTGGTTTATGTTCTTGTTATTTTAATGTTATTTAGATTATTTATTAATGGGAGTGCATTGACGGGTGCATTCAGTAGCGTAGCAATTATTTTTACCGCCCTGGGCGCATCATAAGATTTGCTCCCACCCCCCCACCAACCCAAACAATCCCAGAGCATTGATAATCCGTTAACCTTCAAAACTCCAGAAAGTCCTCAAAATATCTATTTTCATGGAATCACAAACAATGATCTAATTTTAGACTGCTGTCATAGTCCCATACTTTTATCTTATTACAGTACTCGTATACGAGTATATACACAGAGACAAAGAAAACCAAATATTTTTCAAAACAAAACAAAAAATTCAAACCATAAAAAATGTTGAAATAAACTAACTGGATACGCGAAAAAATATAATAATTTTTCAGTAACTTTAAAAAAATAGTTTAAAAAATTTAAAAAAAACTAATTCTTAATTTGCAAATTTTACAATTGAAAAATCCGTTTTAAAAAACAGAATTACAAAACATAAAATATAAGAACTATTACGCCCTTAAAAAAAATTTGGTATAAAATTTCAGATTTTTTTTTAGATTTTTTTATGATTTAATTATTTTCTATTTTTTTATTTTTACACCACTCTCAAAATGCCACCCCTTGTTTGTGCCGCACTGGGCAGCCCCCCCCCCCCCCCCCAACTGCAACGCTACTGACTGAATTACTATGTAAATAAACGAATGGTTTTTTTAACACTGTACTACTTATGGCATTTTCTACTATTCTATAATATCGAATAATATTTTGGAATACCACCTATCATATCTAAATATTTTGTAAAATGCTTGTCAAAATGAGCTCGTCTGCTAGTTATATATATTTATATGAATAATAAATTTAGAGAGAAAATGAAATAAAAAATAATAAATACTTGTTAACCTGGTTGATTGATGTTTCTAGAATTCAGGGTTACCAACAATTCTAGATACTTCAATCAATCAGGTTAAAAAGTATTTATTATTTTTTTAGTTCACTTGCTCTCTGACGATGTGTTGACGAAAGGCCTTAGAGCATTGTTTCCAAATTTATTTCATTGTGGTAAATTAATACATCTATTACATTAAGTGTTACTTTGATTATTATTTTATATATATATATATATATATATATAATATAAATATTTTTCATAAACTTAATATTTTTTTTAGGTCACCGAAATTAATTTTTATGAGATTAATTTTCTTTAACAGAAATTGGAATGATGTTTTTTGTGCTGTTTATATACTATATCCTGTTTTGAATAATGCAAAGTCTGTTATGTATGTATTCAAAACAAAAATTAGCAACAATCAAGTGAGAATACATTTATAAATATTAAAGCCTGGCTAAATTTGAATGGTGATGCTTCATTAACAAAGAGGTACTGCTTGGATGACCCACTCGAGAGAACAGTTTTGCAGATATTCTGCGAAATTTATTAAACTTGCCTTCCACCTCCCAACCCCATTACTTATTAACCTTCACTATCACTTGTTTTGTCCAATTAACTTGATTTAGTTTATCTGCAACTAATTATTTTTCGGCAAAACTTTTTTTTGTTAATTTACAATTTTTGTTTCCATGATTTTAGAAACATTGAAGTACCATATTTTGGTTGAAAGATTTTTCACACTGAAAGAAATAAAAACATTAATATAACAACGATGTACTTATGAAATGGCGCGGATGATACTGAGTGGTAGATATGTGGCCAATCAAATTAGAAGGAATAAGAATGTGATTAGATTTCAGATGAGGTTAAGCGCATACCTAAGGTTACGTAAAACTAAATTTCTTATACAGTTTTGTCAATGATATTGATCATTTCATACATATGATGACCGGTTGTTCTTGTTCAAAGTATTAATTTTTCAATTTCTATACTACTATACACAAAAATTGGTATTATTAAGAAATAGTAAGTCAATAAGTTATTGGAAGTGGTCGGTACTGATTTAATAAGGTGATATTATTAGTACTAAATGGTATGGATACAGGTGCTCAAGTGCCATGCAACTTCATTACGAAGGGTATCTGGGTGTTTTTTTGATATAGCAATATTTACTTTAATATTAGTAGACATGTCAAGGATTTAATGGTCTTAAATTTATCTTTGATTTTCATTAGAAATATGGCTGTAAGTTGGTCAGTAAATCTCTTGATTAAGTTATTAAGTGGTTTATATTATGTAAATTATCGTTGACTCTAACAACAGGTTTTCACAATCATTTTTTCAGTTATCTCTTACTGTCCGTTTATTGTCTTCATTCATGATCAGTTTGTCCTCATCAGAACTCATAGCCATTAGAATTAGGAGACACTGAATTAGGATGAATGCATTTTGGTACTTTGTTCACGTAATATATATATATATATATATATCATGATGTCATTTTCTTGTCCAAATGTTCATATATTTTTGAGATTTATTGAGAGTTTTTGGTCTAATATTCAAAAAACTTCGTTGCCAACGTTTCGATATATATTTATATCATCTTCAGGGCTGGGAAGTATGTTTACTGTTGTTTGTAATGTTTTTCCCTTTTCATTTGTATTGTGTCCTCATACTGGGAAAGTAGCCTTATTAACTTTTCCATTCAGTGACCCCAGTATAAGGACACAATACAAATAAAAAGGAAAAACATAACAAACAACAGTTAACATACTTCCCAGCCCTGAAGATGATATAAATATATATCGAAACGTTGGCAACGAAGTTTTTTGAATATTAAACCAAAAACCCTCAATAAATCTAAAAAAAAATATATATATATAACAGATCCAATAATATATCAACCGTTTGATATAATAGGTGTGTTATCCAATCGGGATTCGGTCAAATTTAAATCAGGAAGAAAAAATTTGACCGAATTCCGATTAGATAACACATCTATATATCTATATATATATATATATATATATACGAGTTCGAGATTAACAAAGAGCAACACACAAAGTAGGGAAACACACTTACAGACTCAAATTTTCGGGTAATCCGTCTTCAGGAGAAAAGAGAATAGGAGACCAAGCACGTTGTAGGCGCAACGGCAAGTAACCAACCCGGCAACCGCCAGCGCTGTCAACCGTACCCGGTCTTAAAGTATAGAATTAGGAGAAGATATAAACAGAAACTCAGATAAGCAGTACTGGTTAGGTAAAACTATAAATAGGTGAAAAATTATAAACAATATAAGATAAAAACAAACTATAAAAAAACAAAAAACAAAAATAATGATAGAGAAAAGAAGAAAAATGAATAAATAAATAAATAAATAAAAATAAATACAATACAAAAAACTTGCATTGGTTGTTTTAGTAAATAAAAGATAGAAACTGAATAAAAGGGTAAGTATGGGAAACTAGTTAAGAATAAGAATTTAGAAAAATAAAATAGGATAAAACAAACTAGTGGTAAGTGAAGAAGACAAAAAAGATATACAAACAATATACGAAAGAGGAAAAAAGAAATAAGTACTAGAGAATAAAGAATACTGGAAAATAAATACATTAAAAAAAAAAAAAAATTATCTTTTAAGGTTAAGTCCAGGTGCACTGCGCGCCCCGAGCAACCAGATGTGAGCCTCCTCAGAGGCTCTAAGGGTCACGTTATTATCACCAGGGGGAATCTGACGCAGAATCTGCACACTGAAGCAGTCGTTAAAAGACAGACCGTGGGATTTGGCGTGTATGGCGACAGGTAAATTGGAGTTGCTGTTAACGGATGCTCTATGACCGTTCATACGGAGGCTGAGCTTGTTAGAGGACAGTCCTACGTAGAACGCATCACAACGAGTACAGTCCAATTTGTAAACACAATTTTTGGATGTACATGAGCAGTCCTTAGCAACAGGGAAGGACTGGTTGTGGGAAGATGGAGTGAAGTGTGAAAGGGGGTTGAGAAGCGGACAGGTCAGGCACCCCCGCCTTTCGCAACTCTTAGCGCCCACAGACGGGTGGTTGACGCTCCTGGACGTCAAGTCTCTGTGGGAAAAGAGGTTGCCAAGGTTGGGGGAACGTCTATATGAGAGGCGGGGTTGGCTGGGGAAAATAGTCGACGTGGAAGGAGAAGAGCATAATCAAAGATCTGTTCCCCATCCTATCCTCTTCTCCTTCCACGCATTACCCGAAAATTTGAGTCTGTAAGTGTGTTTCCCTACTTTGTGTGTTGCTCTTTGTTAATCTCGAACTCGTATTGTGTCCAGTTTGGATCGTATTTCGTTTTATCAGTGTAATATATATATATATATATATATATATACGTTTCACAGTAAACTATAGGCACAGAGTAAAGATACGAACACAGTTACAGTCTCTAGTTGTTGGCTGAACGAACTATACTCTACTCATCAGGAGAGTAGAGATAGGGACACCAGGCTTACTTGCAAAGCGACGGTTAGAGACCCAAGAAAATCAAGCAAGTGCACTTGGTGTCCTTATCGCCACTCTCCTGATGACGGTTCAACCAAAAACTAGAGACTGTAAGTATGTATGTATCTTTACTCTGTGTTTATAGCTTACTGCAAAATTGTTGTTGTCTTTTGTGGATCGTTTTCCTATGTACGAGTATATATATGTGTGTCACCGATTGATCTACATATAATTTTGAAATTAATTTTCTTTCAGCCGACAGGAGATTTTGGTAAACGTTCTTTACTTTTCATCCATCTATTTATGCTATTAGGTAAATTGTGTCTATTCTTTAAATTAATTATTATAAATTGTATATCCTTTATTTATTTAAACTAAGACGATTTGCTGTTGTATTTACATTTTGATATTTGTTGTCATTAATCGCAGGTACTTTTACATAAAATATTTAATCTAACTGAATTAATTTTTTAAGTTTATTTATGCAATTAAAAACTGAAAATAATTAATTGAATTCATTTAGTTGTAATTACAAACATTATCAGTGTTACAGATGTTCAAACATACAAGAATATTTAATTTATAGCATGTGCTAACTAGATTTAAATAATTAAATTACAAATAATAATTAAAATGGTTATAATTGCATATTTACATTATAATATTAATTTGAGATAATTACAAATTTATTTTGTCACAGAAGAATAGACGATTAATCTTACAAGTTTCTCTGAATGTAAAGCAGCTAAATGTTAGGCGAGTTTCGAAGGCAACTGCATTTGAAAGGATTTGTAAAGATGTAATGAATCACTCAAAGAAAAGGGAATTTCTGGTTAAAAAGTTTGTTGTGGGACTCTATATGACTTTTATTTATAACTTTCGTTATAAATATAGAATTTTATAGGGAATTAATTTGACATTTTTAATGTATTTATTAAATTAAATGGAACATTTAATGTTGATTAACACTTGAATGCATGTGACACTAACAGAACTGTAAACAGTTTTTATTTAAACTCTGTTTCGGATTTACTTTATTGTTGAAATTTGTTTAAAACTTTCACTTTTCAAAAAATTTGTTAATTAATGTTGTTAATTCATTAATAATATTAATTCAGACTTCATTAATCTTATATATATATATATATATATATATATATATATATATATATATATATATGATCAAACCACAATAAGAAATGGGAAAACAAGACTAAGATCTTTCAACCGTAACAAGCGGTCTTCGTCAGAGTCAAGAACTCAACTTAAGTTTTTTTTGAGGGGTCAAAAACCCCTCAGTTGGGTTTTTGACTCTGACGAAGACCGCTTGTTACGGTTGAAAGATCTTAGTCTTGTTTTCCCATTTCTTATTGTGGTTTGATCATTGATTGTTGTTACACGTATTTATGTGAAATCTTTATATATATATATATAAACAATATTATAAATCATTGTTTATAATATTTAAAAAAAATATTAATTGTACTTATAACCAATTGTACTAGTACAATTAGTATAAAAATAAATGAAATAATCAAGTATTGATAACACCGGAATAAAACTTTCTTGTTATCTTACCAGTAAACTGGTAGACTGAAACTGTAGGTTACAAGGAGGTTGTGTGTTTAGAGGCCAGGTTAGCAAGGTTCTCGCCTTTGGACTGGGGAATAATTTTTGGCCCTCAGATTTATTTTACGCGATGGATGAACAAATCTGAGTACATTTCCCTTCAGACGACGATAATAAGATAAGCAGACGACGAGCACAGAGGATGACAATAAGTCGTCAGTGTCGAGCCTGTATGTTGTCAGTTACTCGTTAAGGATCTTTATTCGGAATAAGCTTTAGTTAAACAAAATTAGGACTACTGATGTGGAATGTTGATAGTGTGGTATCAATAAGTTTGAATTTTTGGCATATATGTGTTCTCTTTTGAAACCGACAGTGTAACCTAACCAACCTAACCTATGTGCTTCATTATCCATTGTTTACCACACTTAACTTCTTTCTTATTCGGTATCAACTGTAAACAATTCGAATAACTCTCTATGGATATTGGAAGCTACCAAAGAGCCAACACTTCAAAACACCCTTAATAAATTTAATTGGGTAAGAAAAAACAGATATTGTAAGTCTTTCAATCAGTTAATAATATATGTTTATAGTATTGCAGTCCTCTTATACATTCCAATATTATTATAACTCTACCATTATTTATAATTGGAATATTATCATAGTTTTATAATAGCAATTTAAAGAAAATATAGTTTGCTGAAAACAAGTATTGTATTAAAAGTGTGGTCTCCTATAGGAAAGGTTGACTTGAAAAGAATGTTTAACACTAAGTGGTGTGGTGAAAACTTTACGCAGCTCCGATATAAAGTTTAAAGAAAAGTTTGGTAATTGCATTTACTCGACTTGAACTGCTTTTTATGATAATTAAAAGGTTCTTTTGGGAGAATCCATTAAAAGAAGATGAAATATTATTTCCCCCTTACACTACAAAGCACGGTAAATATGAATGAATTATTTACTAATTATTATATTATTATTATAACAAACTGAAAACTAAATAGACGAATATATTAAATTTAATATAATTTTTGTTTGTTCTTTGAAAACTTGTACAAAACTAAGAAAAAGCTGTAAGTTCCTCTGATGAACCAAAATATCGCTGACCAGCCTTACTCCATTAGTGAAATCATGGCCTAGACGTTTTGATTTCCCTCTTTATTAAAACTGCATTCCCAGCAGTTCATAAAATCTCTTTATAAGCACAAAACGAGAATCTTACATCATTACATAATTTTGTTCCTTATTTAGCAGTTATAATTTTGGGCACTGCTTATAAAGATACTTGCAGTAGTAGTATACTATTATAATTAAATAATCAAAAAATATTTTTTAAGTAAGTTCTGTTAATCGTATATAAAAATAAAAATAAATAAGATATGTTTTTGCTAAGATTCGTAGAAATAGAGAAAATTGACAATTTTATATCATAAATTATTATGATATAACAAATACATAATGTTAGACACAACAAACTGTCTTTTTTGAATTTTTTTATTCAACTTCTACCTTTATCTTGCTTTTGTTTTATCATCACTCTACATTTCCTATGAAATTGGATTTCCTATGTAATGTAACATATAAAATATATTTTTATATTATTTCTTTATACTGTATTTTCTCTCTTTTTTTTTATTATTATTATTCTGTTCTCCGTGTTTTACTCACATTTTCCTTAAAAATGAAACTTATTAGTCTCTTACCCAATGAGTTGCGTAAATTTTCATTTTCTGAGTTCCTTTTATGATTGATTTTTTCTACAATCTGCAAAGTGCTCATACATGTTCTGTTTCTGGCCTAAATTGATTTTTTGTCAATGCTACCAACTCTTCCTCCAATGTTTATTCTCAATCTTGTAGTTATTTAATGTTACCTTCTTTTGAATACATAATTTCAAATAAATAGAATAATAGATAATTCTTTAATATCTAATTAATCTACATTATACTTCTTTAAAAAATACAATTTTAACTGGATAGATAAACTAATATCAGTATATTAGTTTATACTGATATTAAAAAACGATAGACACCACAATACATTTGTAAATCTATGAACTGTATATATATATATATATATATATATATATATATATATATATGATAAAAGTATCGACCGTGGAATACAAACAAAACTATAGTTTATCTGAACTCGGCCAGTTCTTCAGGTTCAAATTAAACTCTCATTGCCAACGTTTCGGTTTTTATTTAAAACCTTTTTCACAATTAGAAAATGGGAAAACAAGACTAAGATCTTTCAACCGTAACAAGCGGTCTTCGTCAGAGTCAAAAATCCAACTTTTATATATATATATATTGCAAATGTTTTTAAATCGAATAACAAATATTTTTTCGCAGTAAGTTAGTTTTATCGAAGTGAAATATATTGCATTTTTTTTTTATACCATTTCTGTAGCTATGGGACAACGTTATGCCAATCCTTCATAACTTGGATCAGAGTGAATATTATTAATAGTTATAAAGTCAAAATGGTATAACATCACTCAGCAAGTTGGATATGTTCGCAGCTTATTTCCTTCTTCGATGTCTTTTAGGGTCCGATTCCGTTTTACATTTCCTTTAAATATCGATGTAATGTTATCTACGATCTGCACACCCATATACATTTCAGACGTAACATATATATTTTACTGACGAAACAAATGACCTTAGGAGCTTTTTTTTCTAATTCTCAGCATTGCAGTCCTTAAAGTTGATTAATTTTTCATTTAACTCAGATAACATTATATTTATTAAATTATACATTTAAACTTTTCCAGAGTTTGTACCATTCTAAATTTATAAACATTTTGTAAATTATAATTTGTTGGAATTATCTCATTATTAAATTACGATCAAGTTACCTAAGCAAAATACCAGGAGTTTTATATATTTCTTTCAGAATAGTCTTTACATTTACTTTAAAGTGATTATATCAAAAACAGTCTAACTATGTTCTTATAACCGAATATTTATCAGAATTTCATTACACTACTTTGTAACCATGAGTCCTTTACATTTTTAATGGTAGATTCTATTTGGTTCTAAATTTAGTCTAAATATTCCCAAACATAATAGTAAAAGTTTTATCCAAGCTTATTTGAGCTTAATACTTACTAAATTCATACCAATTATTTCGAGGTGACCATTCTGGCTATTGTATCCCAGCTACCTACTAATCTAACGTCTAACAATTCTATTTGAAAACTTATAATCTCCGATGATCATAGCTCTCCTATAGGATAGATTTGGTGATTATTTAATTTAATTTAAATTTAATTAAATTATTTCATTGATAATTAATTTAATAGTAATAATTTAATTTCAGATATAATTTATTTTAATTTTAATTTATATAATTTAATTTACAAATTCAACAATATTCATTATCGTACCATTTGACAAGTATCTTGAAAAACTGTTTTTTCTAATGCTTACCTGCATACAAACCTACTTAACATTTCTTCAAAGCAAACGGACTGTCTGTGATCTTTAATATGTTTTATTTAACTTCTGCTTTTATACTGCTTTGTGTTCTACCGTCACTCTAATTGTTTCGGACAAAAATGTTCTAGATTGTTTGGTAATTGGTTAATTGTATGATTCATGCTACATGAACTCTACATTTGCATTAGATTGTAATGCAAGTAGTATTAGCAAAATAAATAACAATGTATTACTAAAAATACAGTCACATCTATCTTCTTAAATTTAAACTATTAAGGGAAAAAAACAAAAATAACAATAAAATATTCAATTCACGGTCTTGTAATTATTAAAGTATCCTTAATTTTAAAATAAATGAACAAATAGTAAAAATTGAAAAATTCATAAAATAATAATATAAATGCTGGAAGTTGCAGTGTTTTCAAGAATGTAAATTCCTCATTTTATTGAAAACCGTTGAGGGTAGTAACATATTTATATTACTATAATGTAATTACTTTAATGTATAGTATTACATAGAGTATAGTAAATTACTCTATAGTATTACTATAATTATAGAGCTTACTGCACCACCCTACTAACAATATGATAATAAATCTGTTTTGAGCTGAACTAATATTAATAATTATCTGGTATATGATATGACCTACACTAAATTTGATAAATATTAGGTGTCATTTGTTTAGTGTGAATTGGGCACTCTGGAATACATTCGATCATTTATTTTGTAATATATGGGACATATCCAGGTAAATTGTCATATTGTGCTCCATTGAAGCTATGTTTAAACAGCACTAAAAAGGGATTAAAAAGAAAGTTTCTATTGCATAGAAGCGTTACTATTTTTGTGAGTACTGGTGACGCTAACAACGCTGATTAAACTTTGTTTAAGCTAACCAAACTAACCAAATCTGTTATATTTTGGTTGTTCATGTAATAATTTGTCTTACTTTGTTTTCTAATATTTTTTTGCAAGTTATTGTTTTTCAACATTCAGTACTGTTTTAGGAGTGGATAGTGTGACTCATTAATTATTCGGTACCCACTTGAGTAATATGGTAGTCATATTATCGTCTTGGATCTATATAGTAAGTCTTAAATTTTGAATAAAATATCAAAGTGTATTTAGAGAAGTTATCTGTAACAAGTGCCTGATATCAAACAGGCTAGGGAGTGGCTAGAATATCTTCTCCGTCAGATGAGGTCCTTAGATTTCTTTACCTTCCGCCTGAAGAAATCTAGTCTAGAGGAAAAATCGAAAACAGTTAAGAGAAAACAAGCAAGCCACTGGGCTACCCTGGACTCATTTAAGTAATTATTGTATTAAAATATTCACTTACTACACTGATTTGGCTTCAGTAGTGATTTATTCCATCAATGACATGATTTCAACAAAGCACAAGACCTATAACACTTGTTTGATTAATAGTAATTGTAACTGTTGTGATGTTCTTCAATCACAGTATACAGCCAATCTACAAAAGAGTTGACTAGTAGTTTCTTCAAAAATTCAATGGTGGTTTGTACTTCTCATGTATATAAAGGGATTTTTAGGGTGTTTCATTGGTATACATTTCCTTTCTTCCTTACCATCATGTTATATCTGTTATGCGTTAATACCCGAGGGATCGGTGGTATCACATTTAGAGTAAATCAAAGATTTTACCTCATATTATAATAATAAACTCATACAACCAACTTGGTACATTGTCTAAAACAGATCTGAAACAAAACAAAGGTTCAGTTTAAAGGTAGGCAATATCAGAACCCGGTGGAATGATTCCACAACTAGTATTTGTATGAGGTAAGATCCATTGCTTAAGGTAAGATATTTTCCTTCTCCTCAGTAAATTTAATTAAAACTTGGATACCCTTCTATTAGAAAGCATTTAAATAAAAATGATAATATGGAGAACTTATTTTTATAACCTATTACGCATGTTCGTTACTCTATCAAAAGGGAAAGCAAGTAAATTAACTGATTAATTACATTTATTTTTCATTGCATACTGTCATTCAGAATTCATTAGTAGTACTTTTTATTGACTGGTGTCTCATTATCACATTTTGTTTAATTTTAATCAGTTTAAACATGTTATGTAGACTGATAATGGATTATCAATTCAGCCATACTTGATTGGAATTAGCCAAATTCATTGTGAAAAAACAACACTTGTTTTCTATTACTACATTTCATCTAAGTTGTACTACAACTCTTTATATGTTTACTTTATTTTTGTCTACCAGACGTGATTGTTTTTCAAGGGTAGGTTACAAAAAATTCAGAGATGTCACGTGGTATTTCAATGTGTTATTAAAAATTATAGAATAGTAAAAAATATCGTTATTATGGCATTACAGTCCGTAGCTGTCACTAAATCTGGTGTTTTTTATACGATTTGCAGTTTTAGATACGTAGCTCAAATTCCATTTTATTCTAAGCATACTTCTTATTTTAGGACTCACTTCTCTGAAGCGAACAAATTATGATAACCGACAGAGAAAATTAAATTCAACTAATAATACCTACTTGCTATATTAATATTAAAACTATAATATACCGTCTTACCTCGTGCACTGCTGCTGAAGCTCTCGGACCGCTTTCGGGTGTCACCCATCTTCAACAAGAAATGATCTAAGGAGTCCTACCTTTCTGATTATATAACCTACCTACTTTCCCAATGCTGCCTAGATTTTATTATTTAATTATTTTAACTCTAATTTTATTTTTATTTTATTTTATTTTTTTTAGTTACTATTATTTAGTCTACATCTCTTTCTATTATTTTCGTCATTGTCAAGTCGTCGCTTCATTTTCCTTAACGGTTTAAATAATATATCGCTTTGATGATTTATTGTTCATTTATTAGATTACCCAATTCTTTATGTTTAAATATTTCTAATTCTTTAGTTATGTTTAGTCTTTTTCCGTTCCGTCCTGTCTTTATTAATGCCATTGAATTTTTTAAACTGTCCGGTTCATGACCATACTCTGTTAAGAAGTTTGCGTAATTAGATTTATTTGTATTATTTAGACAGGCTTGACAATGACGAAAATAATAGAAAAAGAATTAGACTAAATAGTAGTAACTAAAATAAAAAAAAATAAATTAGAGTTAAAATAATTAAATAATAAAATCTAGGCAGCATTGGGAAAGTAGGTAGGTTATATAATCAGAAAGGTAGGACTCCTTAGACAATTTCTTCTTGTAGATGGGTGACACCCGAAACCGGTCCGAGAGCTTCAGCAGCAGTGTACGAGGTAAGACGGTATATTATAGTTTTAATATTAATAATACTAACCTCTGTGGTAATGACGAACTGCATGAATCTACTTGCTATAGTTAAAATCTGTATATTTTTAGTTATATACTGTATATCTGTGTTGCTAGTCAAACACAGCTTAAAAGACTATAGCGTCATTCCTACGTTGAAGTTCTAATCCATTCAAATATTAGATTTAAAATTAGACATACAAATCTACTGTCAAAAGTTCAGCTCTCCATGATTTGTTTCGCCATACTAATAAATACTTTGTTTATGTTTTTCTTCCTCTATCATTTTCTACTCTGCTTCTATGTTCGTATCTGTCACATTTTATACCGATATGGCTTATAGGAGTTTAATAAATGATTGACTTACAAATTTAGAAACAGTGTGATTATAACGTGCCTGTATGTTTATTCAGCTAAATGCAACACCTCGATGAATTCATACAAACAGAGTGATAATGCGAAAAAATGTTATCGATATTATTTATAACTTGAACGTTTTGAGGTGCCTTTATAAATTTTTGAAAGTTGGTGATAATGTCTGAAAGGTGTGTAATCATATCTTTATATTACCTCTAAAAGTCACACAGTTTAACAAAACATAATGAAATTTTACATTTCTGGTTTGAAAATTATCCGTACTGTTTTAAAGGAAATAGCCATTCGTTTTGATATAAATAACACCAAAGTACCAAATATAATACCATACTTTACAAGACCTTCGGGACGTTATTATCATCCTACTCTGAAATACTAAAGCCAGATGGTAATAGCCGAATCTGTTGCTCTTCCTATATCTATAATTCTTTATTACAGCTCTAAAACTGCGAATTCTACATGATTGAACTCTGAGTCAAACTTTGCTATAAACAGGAACTAGAAAGCCTACGTCTTACTAAAATGTTTTCTATATAAAGCTCACGGGAACATGTTGTTAAAGGTTAGCCGTATAAGTTATTAATGAGTAAATGAACCAATTAGACTGTCTAGTCTTAACGTATACTTTAAAAAACAAATCGAAATATGTATATATTCAAGATATAATGTTAAAAAAATCTTTTATTTTGAATGAAAGCAATTATTTTTATTTATTTTATTTCTGGTATTTTTCAAAGCATTTTATCTACTGCCATTTTCATTATCTTGTAAATTTTGTATAATGTCTAAGAAATTTGTTGATAATAAATACAATATTATTAATAAATATAACATTTCAGAGTCAGCATCAATTAAACATCATGCTTATTAATCAATAAAATATCCCTCCTGTTGTGTTCTAGTAGGATAAGTTGGCTGTTGATGACATAAAGGAACTGGCTGCTCTTGTCTTAGAGTCCTCTATTTTCCGCTTGATTGAAGGTGCTCTTTATCCCATCCAATCTTTTCCCTTCCCCACTTTTACTATATTTCTACCTTCTTACATGCACCCTTTTTACAGTTCCTTGAAAACAAGCTACTTTCAATAGCCTTAGAATATTTTGATTTTTTGCTTCTTTGTGGTAATTTCTTATATATATATATATATATATATATACATTAAAAGAAACGGTCCAGCGGACTTTTATAAATAAAATAAATTCAAAACAAAGAAAACACACAGAAAGACACAGACATAACTCACATCGATATTTCGACCATCATCGTCATCAGGAGGTGTGAAGAGCGAAGAATCTCGCAGGAAGGCAGGGCGGTGACTCATATATATATATATATATATATATATATATATATATATATATATATATATTATATATATATAATAGAAATGCATAAAAACTAACAGAAATGAAGAAGATATATTGCAACAGATTTTCATTCTTATAACCATTTTAATATCTGTTCCAATGAAATACATTATAAAATGCAAATTTTATTTCATTTCATTTAACTAAATTTAATGAAAATGTTTTTTTAATTTATCTATGTGTCTTTGCCTACATTGAACTTTTGATATATATATATATATGTAAAAAGGTGAAACAATCCATGATATTAAATAATGAAGAACAGTTCACAAAAAGAAATTTGTTAGTCATTCCATACAGTCCTTGTTTAAAAGATATGCCTTCATTTATGAAAAGGTTGGACGTTTCTGTTGTGTTCAATAATGATGGTAACTTGTCAATAATAAGCCAAAAAGAAAGGACTGTTTGTATACAGGAATGTGTACTGACAGTACATGTACTGACTGTGAAATGTCTTACATTGGACAGACGAGTAAAGGTCTTCTTACAAGGATAAAACACAAATATTCGATCAGAAGAGAAGACAAAAAGAGTGCCTTGTTCATGCACATAAGAAACAGTAATCATGTGATTAACTGGAATGAAGCAAATGAATTAATATATGTGTCTTCAGAAAGAAAAAGGAATATCGTGGAAAGTGCGCTCAGAAAGAACTTTTATGAGAAGTTGATGAACAATAGCCTAGGACTCTATAAATTGGATGACGTTTTGATTAGCGGAATAATTAAACAGATGAAGATTTCTTCATCATTAAACACATTCAGGGTTGTCAACAATTCTGGAAACTTCAATCAGCCAGGTTAACAAGTATTTAATATTTTTTAGTTCACTTGCTCTCTGACGATGTGTTGACGAAAGACCTTAGAGCATTGTTTCCAAAATTGTTTCATTGTGGTAAATTAGTACATATATATATATATATATATATATATATATATATATATATATATATATATATATATATATATATATATATATATATATATTATGTATATATATATATATATATATATATATATATAACGAGGGAAATGCTAGTGAATGGAACTTCTGTCCTCATTACTAACAAAAAAAAAAACCCTTCATTTGCATATTTTGGAGGCATTCTATATATTAAGGAAAAAATCCCCTCTCTAAATTCCCAAATTAATGATATGTTTGTAATTCCTAGTTCTAGGAATATTAACCCTAGTTTTAAATTTATAAAAAGTGATAATGTTAATTCATCCGACTGAGCGCTTGGAGCGCTAGCAGGTTGTAACCTTCCTTGCATTAGATGTTATTTATAGTCTTGTTTATCGCTTAATTTCTATTCTAATTTTATTCCATTTTACTTTAGTTTAGTGCTATATATGGTTTTACTTTGTACAGTACCTTCTGTTCTGTTTTCTACCTGATGATGGCTAATGTGAGCCGAAAGCTTGATATAATATAGATAAGTAAAGGTATTCAAAAACAGTGTAGTTAAAATGTACCTAGGAGAGTTACTCCACCAATTAAATGTTCAACACCGTAAAGTGTTCAGAAAAAAGGAACAATTACTGAGAAAGATCGTAAATGCTGAAGCCGCTGTGGCCTTCAACAACATTTGTTTAGAAGAAGATTTGCTGCCCATTTATACGAATATTAGAACTCACGATCATGCACCTCGTAATTCAAGAGAAACGCTAAGGTACCGCCGGCAACCCATCGTTAGGCAACAGAAGATATATATATAATATATATATATATATATATATATATATATATATGTATATATATATATTAGTGTACTTTGGCAGCAGTCCTTCGGATATACATGTTTTGTTAAACACGACCGAGTAGTTCCTGTCTATAAGTTTCTTCTGGAGAACTTCGATTTGCCGAAAAACAGTTTTTTCGTTGTTAGAACAACGGTTGAGGAGGTCTGCATTGTAGTCAACGCGTTTCGATCACTTTCCGTGGTCATCATCAGGACATCAATAGTGGTGGGGTGGGTGGGATGAGGGTCTTATACGTTGAGACAACGTATCTACAACGTATAAGACCCTCATCCCACCCACCCCACCACTATTGATGTCCTGATGATGACCACGGAAAGTGATCGAAACGCGTTGACTACAATTGCAAACCTCCTCAACCGTTGTTCTAACAACGAAAAAACTGTTTTTCGGCAAATCGAAGTTCTCCAGAAGAAACTTATAGACAGGAACTACTCGGTCGTGTTTAACAAAACATGTATATATATATATATATATATATATATATATAATATATATATATATATATATATAAGTCAATACAAAAAGAGAAAAACATTGATAAAGACATACATCTCTCACTACTATATTTCGACTAGCGTTGTCATTAGGTAGAAGTACTCTTGCGAGCAACCGCGGCTGACTCGGTCATATATTTAAGTTATAACCTTAAATTTAAGTTATAAATTGTTTTTTATGAGAGCTGAGTAGCTTAAACTAAATTAGCTTTCGGAGAATCATGAGTTTAAAGCTAATGATTTCTATGTAGACTGGATTGATAAATTGTTTGAACTAGTGAGCAATATGTTCCTTGACCCAGATCTCAGACATGGACAAGTGTCTGGAAGAGCAGTGTTTTTATCTCACTTATGCCATCTGGTTGGTTCTTGTCGTGGTGCCCGTCTTAGTAGCGTCTCTTCTTGTCGTCTATATTGAGGTATGTATCGCATTTCGTATTATTTATTACATTTTTTTTCTTTTTATTAATAATTGTAATCATCGTAAGTTGTTATATATGACGTGTTCAATACTGAATACTGAAATATAAAAATAATGTTATAATTTGAATAGTAATATTATTTGCTGGATAGTTTATAGTAATGAGTCATGGGAAATCTAACAAGTATAGTTATTGTGAAGGTCATTTAATGATACATGTTTTCTAATAATATGTAATATTAGTATTATGAAACGATGATATTGTTAGTATTGGGTTGGTATGTTGATACTCCATATGCGAGGTTGGCTTATAAACTCACAATGAGAGTAAAAATCTTTAAAGTATGATTTATTATCAGTAAAGTAAGATTATTGTGTATTCTTTTACATGTTATACAGGTTTGTATCGTACAAAATACTAATATATCGTAGAGTGAGAAATATGTTCCTTATTAATCACTAACATTAATGTGATCCAAAACTTGTTAGAATTAAACTGACATACTCGTATACTCGTATAATGGCAAATACTAGCCAGGTAGCCTGGAGAGGGATTATAAATTGCCGGATTTATTATTTAGTTACTTTATTTTTTATTGTGTTTTACATGTATTTTTTTGAGTGGTGCATCTAAACTGGAGACACCAGTGACTCCACCAACGCTAACATTTATTATTCATAAATATATTGGTAGTTAGTATGGTCAAAATTAATATTTCATTGCTAGCAACTAGGAAAATGGCACTATTTTTACTGTTTCTATCTATTTTATTAAAAAAAAAAAATTCGGAAATTAAAGATACCATTTAAGTACTTTGTATGAATATGCAAGACATTTGGAGCAGTAGCTCTACAAATGCCATAAGGAGGAAATTATACTTCGTAAAAAAACTGTAATTAACCTCAAGAATGAATACTTGTGCCTTGAAGAAACAAGTTATCTAATAATGTGTATTGCTCAGTGTATGAAACTATGCTCCGTCAATCTCGTGTTTGGATGTTGATACATCTTATGCGAGGTTTGCTTATAAACCGACTTCTTAGGGGTCAGGCTAGCTCAGTGGTTACGTGCTCGCCTCTGAACTGATAGGACCGGGGTTCGATCTCCACCTGGCTCTCGATTTATTCATGCAGTATGTGAATAAATCTGAGCATGTTGTTCCTCGTAGAAGGAAGTTAAACCGTCGTTCCCGAGCCTGTTAAAGATTCATCGGTCAGGTACTCGTTAATGATCCCTACTCTAATACACTTGAGTCAGGTAAAATTTAGGACGCCCACTGTACCAGCAGAATCAATATTCATTGTGTGGTATCACAAAAGGCCAATGCTCGGCCTAAGTGTGTTCCCTTGTGGGACTGCCACTGCAACCTAACCTAACCTAACCTAAACCGACTTCTTTGAAAGTAGTCTTGTTATCAGAAAAATGATATTATTATTAAGTGTTTGTTTACATATTATACAGGTTTGAACTGTTCAAAATACTAATATATTTTAGAGTACCTGCACTAACATTTAAGTGATCCAAAACTTGTTGGGATCAAACTGCCTCCAAAAACTGCAATGAGCTATGCTATTAAATTAAGGGCCGGTGAATTTATAATAATTTCAAACAATCAGGATTAAGTAATTTATATGAAATACTATCTGATCATCATATAAAAACATTAGTGCACGACTGGTTTGAAGGTGTGACTACATCACTAACGCGAGTATGTCAAAAGGAATGGTAAACTCCTATTTTAAACTATAATAATTTCTTAATCTTTTCCTCACTTATATCGTATCTGAAATAATATTTGTAAATCACAATTGTCCCAAATTTTGCTAGTCATTTATTTTAATATCATTAACCTGAGTCTTTTTCCGTTTTTTTCTCAAAGTTTTCACTGACATCATTTAAAGATTTTGAATAGATATGATCTTTAAACTCCTTCCTTCAGAATCATCAAGATTTAATTAAGAATACTGCTTTATTAGTTGCTTACACACAATGAAGTATGGCTTCTTGTTAATGAGGCAAAGGAACGCGCTAAATATTTACCAAAACTCGACCTAGAACATTTGCAAGAAAACTAGAATCCTCTTCTTTAAATTAGAGACTTACTGACTACTTATATAGAGAAACACGAATACCATCATGTACAGTTGCTATGATGTAAATACAAATCAATGATAGTTTATCTCAATTAAAATAAATATCATACTTTTTTTTCTAAATAACACTATAAGATATAACACAAAATACATAATCCTTCACTAACACTTTTAAAATAAAAATATTCATACTTTTGTCTTCCCTCTAACAAATGCGAACTATACATAATATAATATCTACCATATTACGGGAAAACTTTGATTGTTGAATTAGAACCTTTTTCAGAATTAAAAAATTCCTGTTTTCTAATATCGAAAAAGTTTCAAACACAAGATAGTGATCTTAGTTAGTATGTAAAAATATCATCGTTTTAGTTGAATAATTATCTATTGTATTATTAATGGAAGTATTTTAGTATTTCATGTGTTATAGATAGTTCAGATTAAAATATTGTTCTGTGATAACAAGAATTTAAGTTTTCAACACATGTTAAATTACCATGAGACTGAGTTACACTTCTAACAGTGAATATTTTATTACAAAGTTTTGTCAATAAGGTGGATTTTTTAAATTTAAGTAAATTATTAATTAATTAGTTGTTATTAAGAATACAGTAATTGTATTTTTGACCATATCGTGTGGTTTCTGAAGGCGCAGTCGTCATATCTTTATAGGATTTCGCTGTGAAGCGTTCACAATAGATTTAGCACTGTGGTTGTCTCTTGAGGTGATGTGGGTGTTGTCTAGGGAGACTGGGAGCACGCACCTCTCCACAGTACGTGAGTTACATGATTATTATTCTTACCAGTAATCCATAACGCCTATCTCTTCTAACTAACTAGCTTCTAGATGTTACGAAATTAAGGATCCAATTTAAGGAATATACAGGTAAATGCAGAGTTACATCATTACTTCTACAAAATTATAATTAAATATAACCTAATTGCTGTAAGAATATATGAATAAATGGACAACAAAATTCTTTACAATTTAATCTAATAGGCAAGCAAAATCTTATTATCTTGTTCATTTTTGACTGCTGGAGAAGCCAAATTGTATTTGCTTTTTTTTTTTTAAAACTTCAAGTTCCCTTTTTGGGAGCCCAAAGATAGACTGGCATGGTTATAAATTATTGTTAATCAACCTAACAGCTCCATATATCTTAATCAAAAGCAGTATTGAATTTATAGGTAAATAGGCTGTTCAGCCAAAGTGAATGCTAATTGAGACAATTTGAAAATAAATATTTCACGTGATACTATATTAGAGCTGAATGTGTCCAAGATGTCAACATTTACATTGCTTTGTACGTTGCGTCTATATAAACTGCATTTAAATTTATTACACTACCCAACTAATATTGCTGGACTCATTGAAGGTTGCCTGGACAAAAACTCAACTCTGTATTTCAATGTTTTGAAAATTTATTATTTCACTATTAAGCCTACAAGAAAATACATATTTTTTTATTAATAACTAAGAAACGTCGGAAGAAAACACAGAAAGAAGGTAGATACTAATAATAAATTATGCATTTTCTTATAGCCTTGATAATGAAGGTATTAATTTTTGAAACATTGGAATACAGAATTTAGTTTTTGACCAGAGAACCCCTAAAGAGTCCAGAAACATTATTTGTATAGTGTACAAAATTTGTACTAGTCCCTAATAGAAAATAAACAATTGAAATTTATTATTTAGTATATTTCAATCATCTAATCTTTCATTTCTTTATATAATGTCCAACATATTTGTTCAAATGTTAACATTCATTTTTATATACCTATTAGCCTGCAAGTGTTCATATTCATTAATTTTAGACTGGTTTATTTGTCAAATTTACTGTGCCATCTTGCAAATATTTTTAAATTATAACAATAGTATGATCGTTTTTATAGTCGTACAAGTTATATTTTTAGAACTAATATTATTTCTAAGAACCATATTATTTCCTTCTTTCACACTCCGGATACAATTTTTAGTTGTTTTCATGGAAGGTGAAAAAATCGTTCAACATTCTCTACTTGAGAAGCCTGTTTTGGTATTATAGTGCATCCCCAAATGTCCAGTCAAACTGCCCATAGTGACAAAAAAGGACTGATACTTTTTTACGTGGAAGCTGTTTCACTGCATCTCGAGAGCAATGAAACTTAGCGAAAGATAGGGGCAAACAGAACCTTCCCAGATACGCCCGAAGTGGACCCCGCGATGGCTAGCTAATAATACTGTAACAATGTAAAAACACAATATACAAATAAAACAACAGTGGCATCATAAAACACTGTTCAGATGCACTTTTACGTACTGTTACATGTTGGAAAAGGAGAACCCTGATGTCTTCCTGAATAAAGTTTTTTTAAACCGATAAAATGGTAATAGTCACATTAAAATTAACAAAGCACTCCCACACATATAAACTTTCCTGTTTAGTGCTGCTCAACAAACTGATATTTTTTTAATTTTTGGTATAACCTTCATTTAAGTTATCAGAGATCCAAAAAAAATTTTACTTTTTCAAGATTAGAGAATAGATTTTGACTACCTGTCATCGTCAGTATAGTCGATTCACTGACAATATAGATATAGCACTTTAAATTTTCGACGTAAAAAAGGGAAACTATGGCTTTTGATGACAAGTATGCATTCAAAATTCCTACTGTAATTAGTTTAATTAAAGTAAAATTTAAGACACTAAACATAAAATTAGGTTAGGTTAGGTTAGGTTGCAGTGGCAGCCCCACAAGGGAACACACTTGAGGCCGAGCATTGGCCCTTTGTGATACCACACAATGAAGATTGATTCTACAGTGGGAGTCCTAAATTTTGCCTAACTCAAGTGTATTTAGAGTAGGGATCTTTAACGAGTACCTGACATCGCACAGGCTCGGGACCGACAGTTTAACGTCCTTCTCCGAGGGATGACGTGCTCAGATTTATTCACCTCCCGCATGAATAAATCGAGAGCCAGGTGAGGATCGAACCCCGATCATATCAGTTCAGAGAGGATCACGTAACCACTGAGCTATCCTGACCCCCAAACATAAAATTAACTCTGTGATATAATTAACACATAACTAAATTACTCAATAACTTTAGAAGTATATAAACATTTATTTATAAGAATTATTTATAACAAAATCGAGTGATATTCATTCAAAAATAGTGAATAGTCCGAAAATGTTTATTAAGAATTCTATTAGAATGTAAAACACACAACTACCATGCATTAGAGTTCATTTCAATTACTATTTATCCATTTAGTAGCCAGTAACAATTAGAACACGTTTGACCCGCTCAACATCACTCTGTGATTCAACCAAAAACTGACTATTCATGAGCTTTATAATATATTTACTCACAGTAAAGTTGAGCAAAACACTACCACTTTTTTCAAAATGGAATCCACATTGATTTTTTTTTTTTTTTTTTTTGACAAAATTACTCTTTCAATTATTAATTTTTTAATTGTTCTCCTTTCTGATGATTATCAAAAATATATTATGTTGAAATTTAGCAGACGTTCATTCCATCTAGTTACTGCTTTATTGGACTTGTCCAAAATTAATTTAAATATATTATTTGATTTGTTTATGCCGTTGATTTACCATCTAGACCCTAGAATATCTATTTGGAAAACATATCGCAATAGCACTTGAAATGAACTCAAATACGTGACATTCAAATAAAATTCCTAATAAATGTTTTCTGATTATTCACTATTTTCGAATATCACTTGATTTTGTTATGAATAATTCTTGCGTATAAATTTGTATATACTTAAGTTAATAATTACGATGATAAAACATATAATCAATCATACTAATATAAATACTCTTTATTCTTGATACGAGTGACATTTATTTTTAAAGGACCAAACCTGATAATTCTTATTCTTCAGTAATTAAAAAGACAACCTTAATTATCTTGTTACAATAAAATTGATCCAAATTAAGTTCTACTTCAAGCTCAAACACTCATTATTTTTTTTAATTGAACAATAGAAATTGAAAAGACCTAGGAACAAAGAAGACTGAATTATTTATGAAGGGCTAATTAGGAAAGCGCTGGCGGTTTTCATTTTAAAAATTAAAACAATTGGGTCAAACCAGATAACCATGATTTTTGTTTATCAATTTTTATTTAATATTGTATTATATTATTGATATTTCATTTTGCAAAATTGCACTGCTTTATCAATACATATCTCCAATAAGTATATCTGGTTCACTTTTACAACTGAGAAATGTTGCTAACTCATATTACAGTAACACAAACACTTTTTTTCTTAAAGAAATAACACATAGAAACAACACACAACTCACATCAATATTTCGACCTCATCGTCATCATCAGGTAAGCCAAATAAAGAAGAAGCTACACTTACTGTTTGACAGCAAAGCAGCACTCTTTCTCTTTCCTTCTCTTTCTGATGACGACGAGGTCGAAATTTGAAGTCAGTTGTATGTTGTTTCTACGTGTTCTTTTCCTTTAACCTGAATGATATGAGATCATTCAGACTTCAGTTGTTGTTAAAGTTTACATACTATTTTTATTTGTAAAATAATTTGTAATGTAATACTTAGTATTTCTGTTTCAAAATTTATACTTCTGCCTATGAAAAAGGTTTTAAATAAAGACCAAAACGTTGGCAATGAGAGTTTAATTTGAAACTGAAGAACTGACCGAGTACCAATAAACTATAGTTTTGTTTATATTCCACGGTCGATACATTTATCAATATTTATATTAGTGTACTTCGGTAGCAGTCCTTCCTTTATACATGATTGGTTATACACGACTGAATATTGTCGATCGATGATCTTCTTCTCCAACTTTTCAAGTTTGCGGAAAATTAATTTTTCGTTGTGAGAACAACGGTTCAAGGAATGAATTCTTCTTGTCGACGCGTTTCGACTGTCTACTGCAGTCATTTTCAAGACACAAAACAGGTGGGTTAACGGTCTCCTTATATAGCCGAGAGTCAGGGGGGGTGAGCGCTGATTGGCTGTGCTATTGTGGTTCTTCCTTCTCATTGGTTATTGGTTTGGCCTATTGCTGGGGCTTGTTCTCCGAGTAGCTTGAGTACTCTTGACATCCCAGTTTGTTGTCTATTGATTATAGGGCTATTTTTGGATATTTCTATTGCTTCATAGATTGGGAGTCTATTGTAATCATTGGTTTGCCTGATGATGGTGGTGTTTTCTGTAAGGTCCTGGCGGGATAGGTCGGAATTGTGTGCTTGTCTGGTATGGTTCTTTATAGCTCCTGATTGAAGGTGCATGGTGAGGCGTCTGGAAAGCGTTGTCTTCGTCATGCCGATATACTTGGCGTTAGCCAGGAGCTCACACTCTCCTTTTTTACATTTGTATTCGTACACGACGTTGACTCTCTGCAGATCGCAGGTTGCGGTGATGGGGCTGTTTTTAATGACTAAATTTGTTGTGGTCCGGGCCTTATAATAAATATGTAATTTTATTCTGTCGTTGGGCTGTTTGCATTTTACGTTTCTTCGTATAATATTCTTAAGTGCGGCTTCTTCTGTTTTGTACTCCCTTGTGAACTGGTTTCTGTAGTACAGCTGGTATACCGTTCCGTCTGGGTCATTATTGGTATTTCTTTCCTTATTGACCAAGTAGGAATTCAGGACTTTATCGAAGGCGTTATTTGTATATCCATTATTCACAAAGGTTTGCCTGAGTTGGTTTATTCTTTCGTTGAATATCTGCCACGTTGATGAGGTTTTGTATGTGCGGTGTATGAGGGCATATATGGTGCCTGTCTTATTTATATATATATATATATATATATATATATACATAAACAGAAACACAACAAAGACTCACTTTTCAATATTTCGACCGTAATGGCGGTCGAAATATTGAAAAGTGAGTCTTTGTTGTGTTTCTGTTTATGTGTCACTGCTTATTTTAATTGTTATTTGTCCTGCCGGACCGTTTTTCGTTTATCATGGTATATATATATATATATATATATATATATATATATTAGTTCAAAAATGAAGAAAAGAAACACATAGAGAAAGAGATACACTTACAAACTCAAATTTTTGGATGATCCGTCTTCAGGAGAAAAGAGAATGGGCGACCAAGCACGCCGGAAACACAACCATGGTCGCCCATTCTCTCTTTTCTCCTGAAGACGGATCATCCGAAAATTTGAGTTTGTAAGTGTGTCTCTTTCTCTGTGTGTGGCTTTTCTTCGTTTGTGAACTGATTTGCGTCCAGTTTGGATCGTTATTTCGAATTTTGAGTGGATATATATATATATGATCAAACCACAATAAGAAATGGGAAAACAAGTCATAGTTGTTGTTTCACGTGTTTATGTGAAATCTTTATATATATATATATAATTATATATATATATCAGTTCACAAACGAAGAAAAGCAACACACAGAGAAAGAGACACACTTACAAACTCAAATTTTCGGATGATCCGTCTTCAGGAGAAAAGAGAAAATGGGCGACCAAGCACGCCGGAAACACAACCATGGTCGCCCATTCTCTCTTTTCTCCTGAAGACGGATCATCCGAAAATTTGAGTTTGTAAGTGTGTCTCTTTCTCTGTGTGTTGCTTTTCTTCGTTTGTGAACTGATTTGCGTCCAGTTTGGATCGTTTTTTCGAATTTTAAGTGGATACATATATATATATGTGTGTGTATTTGGAGGGCAGGCCTTCATTTATACATGTTCTATTGATACCTATGCCTATTTCTAGTCTAAACCTTTTCGGATTATTTTTTCCAATCTTCTCACCTCTGACTTCCAAAATTTCGGGACAAGATATATCAGTTCTCCAAATTTTTTATTTCTATACTCCAACATGTTTCGGTCATCATCAATCATTCTAATGGATATTTTTATAAAGGTAGTTTCATAACTTACATAACATTAATACGAATCTAAACAATAATTAAAATACACTATACAAAATGTCAATAAAGCATAATCATAATAAGGAAGGTTATAAACAAGTAGTGGCAAGGTGAGGTTTCCCCAGGGTTCTGGTTACCTTCCTTCCGCTATTTGCGTGTTAGTGAGACCAAATTTTGCTCACGTAGTTTACTTACTCAAGAGTCAGAGGTTCCAACTCTTTGTTCTTCCATGAATCTGAAGGACAGAAAGCTACAGAGTATACAGAGGTTGTAGAATATACAGAGGCATTTGCTTAACACTGTACTAATAATGATATTTTCTACTATTCTATAATTTCTAATGGCATTTTGGAATACAAAGTATAATAGAATTTTTGGTTACATCAAAGACGGTACATTTGCTAGTACGCTATATATTCATATGCTCAAATGAAATTAAAATTAACTAACAATACCTACTTGCTACAGCTGTGTATTTTCGTAATAAACATGTCTGTGAAGTTAGCAAAAGACAGATTAAAGCCCCATAAATTCATTTCTGCACTGAATAATCAATCTATTTAGAGCCTATATTTTATGTTAGCCATACAGAAATCTAGTGCCAAAGTTTCAGTTCGCTATGTCTCATGGGGCTGAGTCAACTTGTGATTACGTCAATTCTACGTTGAATTTCCAATCATTTCAGAGCATATATTTTAAGTGAGACATACACCAATCTACTGTCAATGTTTATGATTGATATTTCTTATGGTGGTTGAGTTTACTTGTGACATAATTTTGCGGACAAAGCGGCAAACTGACAAACCGAAAGAAATTTTTCTAAGGGTGGATTTGGTTATATGAAACCTTTCATAAGTCAGTTCTACGCAATGTACAGGAAAAATCATTCTTTTATTTATATAGGTTACTAAGCTCATATCAATATTTGATACAAATATACGGATGGTGTTAAGAATTGTTATTTGTAAACTCAGTTATGTTTTATAAATAATACCTAATTATTTGGATATTGTAATCATAGTCATAAAATTAAATATTATAAATAAATATAAGAATATAATAATTATATCATAATTATCTCATCATCATAATCGTAAATATTATAATCATAATAAATAGATTTTTTTATAAATCAATGTATAGAATAAATAGGTTTATTGTATTAAATATATTTATGAAAATTAAAAAGCTAAATGTTTAAATAAGTTTGAATAGTACACCTGAGTTAAAAAGACAAAGTTGTGGTAATACTTGATAGAATGTTTAATATTGGAAAAGCTGTGGATGAAATGAGGGGTTGGTAAAATATATATTTGAAATATATGGACAAGAGAAGTTAAAGGAGTAGCAAACCATGTTTTGCGATTTGTTTACTTTAATTGATAAAGGTTGGTTTAATGATTGAGTTGGGAGAGGGAGAGGAGTGTCAGAAAATTTATCAGTTGAGTTTGAGTCAGTAAATAGGGGCTTTGGATGAGTTACGAGAGAGTTTGTCGGTGATCGAATAGGCCACAGATAGGTCACAGTAGTAAACCATTCAAAAAGAGGGTGCCAGACAGAGAGGAGGTTCAGTTTCTGCCTCAACCTTCCTGCTTCATTCTCTCGGAACCCTTTTTTGGATAAAAACATGTCCATTGAAATTCACCCTCTTCCCTTGAAACACTTCTCCCTTCAATCCTCAACAATTATAACTTTCAATTCTATCTAAAAACTAAAAGGCCATTGGCAATAACCCCAACAATCACTCTCTGCAGATGAAAGTCAATTATTTTAGTCTAAACAAACCAACACAACACTTCAACCCAACTAAATAATAACCATCCTCCTTTCTAAGTAAATAATTTGTAATCTACTCGAAGTTTCTAATCTTTGTTTTTATATCTTTTCAGATAGCTAAATATTTTATATAAACGAGTAGGTTTAAAAAAAAATATTTAGAGTGACCTACATTACCTTTACTCTAAGTAAACATAATATCAAAGCTAGTTAAAAATCATTAGTTGTGCTATCCAAAATTGTGTAGTTTTTACTTAAACTAGGAGTGAAATGATAATTCAAAATCTCCATACAGAAAAAGATTTTTATTTAAACAGCGCGTTACAATCATTTTGTGTTCATCATCAGATAATATCGAATAGGAGCACTATTGGATAGAGGACCATTACCTTCTCTCCTCTTATTTGATATTACCCGTTGATGAACACGAAAGGTTTGAAACGAATAGTTTAAATAAAACACTTTTTTTGTATAAGAGACATTGAATTATCCTTTTTAATCCAATATACATAAAAATTAATTGGTTTGGTTTTATTTTAAAATGGCTGTTTATTTAGTAGAGGACAAAATATATATTTTGTAGATGTAATTTCAAATTCTTTGGTAATTATTATCAAACTCATAGATAATTGATTTAATGGTTTCATTTGTTTTATTGGTTCTGTATTGATTTTTTCTGTTCATTTTGATATTATTATTAAACTGATGTCCTGAATCCTACAGAACTAGTGTGCACCGTGACTATAGCTGTCCTTCTGTCCTTCCCGTAATCGTTTTTAAAGTGAACTTTAGTTTTTAAGTTCTTTATTAAACGTGATGTTTGTTCTTAAATAATTATGTCTCAATTCAGTTGTTTATAGCTATACTTTGTCAAAATCGTTATCCTCTGAAATTCGATTGAATCGCATTTACATATAATGCTGTCAAAGGTATGTTGCACATGTAGCGGTTAGGAGTGGAAATTCAGGTTCCATATTGTACATATATTTGTGAGTCCTTCTTTCGTAGATGCATTACTTTCTTACAAATGTAGGTTCAGTTGGATGAGTTTTTTAAACTAAGTAAGGACCGATAACTTCACTCAACTTTTATCTGCTTTATTTTTTATCTATTCATCAATTAAACCCCTGAAAAAGTGGGGATGTGTTGTGGGAACCATCTATCTCAATTAATGATTAATCCAGACAAGAGGTTTGTCTGGCTCTTTCTTCAAAATAATCCACTAACATACATCATTCAATTTTCTTCCTTCCAGTCACCAACATAATATGTTTATTGTAATGTTTTTTTTTATTGTAACGTCATAAAAGAACTTTGGGGACCTCACAACATGTAAATCCGTCAAAATCTCATCATGAACCCCCAAGATCGATTTTTTTCATGACCATTGTGCTTTACTTGTGGTAAAGTAATTTGAATTAACATTAAGATGAGAATGATTTATACTAATGAAGCTCAGGAGTTATTTGAGCTTCAAGAGGACTAATATGTGTCCCTTCAGAAGCGCTGAATGTGATTAGTCTCTTATAATCGGTGTTCTGCTTAAGATATATACGAGCATACTCATATTATCATCAAGAAAACGGTCCACAAAGGACAACAAACGTTTGAGAGCAAATTATAGGTACACAGTATATAGAAAAATACACTTACAGTCCCTAATATTCGGTTTTACCATCATCAAAGAAGAAGAGGTAAGGTTGCCAAATGCACGGTCTCGAACACTCGCTTTTCAAAGTGCGGTTGGCGTCCCTATCACTTCTCTCCTGATAACAATTAAACCAAAAATTAAAGACTGTAAGTAAGTTTTTCCATTTACTGTGTACGTACAGTTTACTCTGAAACCTATATTTAAATAATAGAATTATAGAATAGTCCACTTAGGAATATCATATTTCACTTCTCATACATCCATTACACATAATGTCATCGTCACCATCTTTCTTTAAATAATTCAATTATTTAAATTAAATCAACTATTTAAAAATATCAGCAGTAGTTTTGATATTTTTAACGGTCATATGTAGAAATATATAAACACATGTTTACGGCTGGAAGTACATACGATGTACTAAAGTGAAATAATTAATTATGTCTAGACGAGATCTGTGTGAATGACTCTTTAATGAATATCTACATCAAAATTTGTAAAGTCACAACTGGAAAATATACAAAAACTGATTGACAAACCATTTAGATTAAAATGTCTTAAAAGCAATTCGCTTCTTTTACAGTCATAAACTGCTTAGAATAGAAACATTATTCTCTACAACTGTTGTTTTGTTATATTTTAATTTGTATAATATTATTTTGCATTCCCTTTCAAGTGGTGCAAATTTCTTATTGTGTGTTTTATATTAATGTTTTGTCTTTCGGATGAGACAATGTTTTGATTTGTTTGCCCTTGATTTCGTTAACGGAATTAATAACCATAATCTAATTCTTTAGCATTATTGTAAAATATTGCTTCGTATTTTCATGCGTATAACTGTAAATTCATGAATAATCTGTTATCTTTTACTATTAATTGTTATTCATTTTATTTGGTATACTAGTTTTAATGAATTTAAGGTAATTTAAAATTCAAAAAATGATAAGAATGTAGATTGCTTATAACTTGAAAAAAAAACAGCGAGGTTATTATGATTGATGTTATTTGTTTGTTCATATGTAGTATTTATGAGCGGGATACTAGTTTATGAGCTAAATAAACTAGTAAGCTGTGCATCGTCTCACAGAAGTTGCTTTGGTTTTATTTCATGGAAGAGACTTGTATATTTTACTCATCCATGTGTGTAGTTACCAGTGAAAGAACCTTCTTGAATCTATTTAAATATACATGCAGCTGATTGGAAATTATGTATTGCATATAAAATTAGTTGTTTATACACATTCTAAATAAGGACTGAATAATATCTGAAGAAATAAATTTGGCTCTGAAAAATTGAGTTTTTAATTTAATGTTTAGCAAAGTATTGCATGAGATCATCTCAAATTTTCAACGAATATATTAAGGAATAAAGTAGTAGAACAGGTATATTTTCTATAGAAAAGCATTTCCAATCGAAGTCTCATAGTTCTGTTGTTCTTATGTGCATAAGAAATTCTTATTTAAGTAAAGTGGAACAGCGTCTTACAGCTTTGCCTCATAAAACAGTGAAATTTTAATCAGGTTTAAGAAAGGAAGGGATATAAATGTTTCAGAGTCGACCCTGTAATGGGTAAGGAATGGCAAAGGGCCTGAAACGAAGTAAAACATCTTCCGCAAAACTCATCTCAGGCGGCGAATATTCACTTCTAACTCAAACCTTAAATTACAGCCAAGATGTACTTTTCTCCTAGTGGCCTTTAATTTCACTTTTCCTATTAAATTTGACACTCATTTAAAATGTTCTTGGAGGCAAAGAATAAAATAAAATAAAATATAACTTAGCGATTTTTATTAGCGGCTAAGAGTTTTATAATTCTTACATAAATGAAATGGACGTAAAAATGAGCTATTCAATTGAAGTAATATTTGATTCCAATCTAAACTCAACCGCTTATCTTCGGTCCAATATATTTTTTTTAATAACCAAAGATCACACAGTAAATAAATGTAATAGAAATTCATTAAAAAAGCACATACAAAATAAAGATGAAAAACCGGTAAACATAAAAGAATCCTATAAGTTTCATTAATATCTGGTATGACTTCTCATATGTTCAAAGAGAAATATCTCTTTTCAACAGGATTCAACCTTTAATAAATGTACTCCTAAGAAACATCTTTTTTTATAAGAGTTTTTGATTTAGTTGTACATATTGGCTATGTTTATTCCACTTCTCTGATGAGTAATGTTACAAGATTAAAAGATTTTATTCCCGTATCTGATTTTCTTACTTCAGTATGTTAGAAAGTAATATTTTAAGTGTTTATTATGCAATCCTGTTAAGTAGTGTATATATGCTGAATAACTTCCTTTAATATTATGAAAAATTTACAACAAATTAAACGAAAGAAATAATGGCTAGCTCATTGACAAAGAGCAAAATTAAAATTTTCACTTTCTGTTGACATGGCTGTTTAGTAAATCTGTAAACGAAATAGTAACAGCATTTGTTTGTGCTTTGGTTTATTTGCCCTAATAGATGGTTGTTTCATCTTTTTCGTTTTTAACATAAAGTGTAGACGATTATGAAAATAATTAAAAAAAAGAAGTTAACGCATGCTTTTTCATGTTGATTGATTTACTTTGTTGTTTTCTCTTCTTTCTTGGGTAATGTAAAATATTTTAAATGAACACAAAAACGTTGGTATTAGAGAAAATTAGAGAAATCAAATCATTAGGGAAAACGATTTGAACTTAATAGTTTAAATTAATAAGTACTCGGTTTTGACAGAGTTCGGTTTTATTTTAGTTATATATTTAAATAACAACATGTTGTTTTCATTGAACTTTACAATATGGTAGTTATATGGCTATGTTTTTTCCTATACATTGATAATAAAAATTGCCATATAGATATTATAGTGTAACGGTTTTTGATCAAATAAGAGTAATTTTTTACTCTTGCCGCTTGTATTGTTCTGTATTAAACAACTATTGAAGTTTTTGAAATTCTGTACGGAGACAAATCGAAAACAAAATCAACTTCATTTCCATGTACAGCTATTTCTATACATTCAGACATAATGTTTTTCCAGACAACGAACATTATATTATATTATTTCAGTTTGGTAAAATTTTTTTGTAAATAATAACAATGAAATCTAGTAAGTAGTGAACATTGTAGTGAATGTCTTATCCACATTGTAGTGAATAAGATATTAACAATGGTTATGCAGAGCTATCACATGGACTAAATTATTCCACAAGGAAGAAATATGTTTAATACATTAGACTGTAATGCAAGATTTATGCCTCTTAGGCTCACTTAGGCAAATCTTGAAAGGTTCCTTTAATGGTAGTTAGATGCTAAAATGTAGGGTTACAAACTTGTTGATAATAATTTATCTATTCTGGTGTCTATATACCTTAACGAAGATGTAAAAAAAAAACTTAGAATTGAAATATAAGAATAAAAAATTAATGTTTTAGACGTAGTTATTGCAGAATTTTTAGAAAAATTACATTCATTGTAGTTGAGTGTCAATGAAGGTATTTCATTATAATGAAATTAAAAAAAAGTTAATATTCATTCTGTTAAGTGCCTCTCTATTTTTGAATAGGTCCTATTTTAGTGGTTGTTCATGCTCACATTATAATATTCTATTGAGAGCCAAATCAAATTACTGTATTTCCACCATAACTGCTGAAATTTTTCATTCTTGATTATAAATAATCAATTCTTTTTATACCACCATACAACCTAAATTTATTTCTTCGCTATACCAATTTTTAACTTATTCACTTTCTAGGATCAGTCAGGGAGTTCTGTCATTAAATCTTTAAATCGGTTCTCCCTATTCAATAACATATCCATGGATCATTCGTTGATTAATTATATTATATTTGAATAATTATTTGAACTGTTTATAATAGGCATTTATTTCATTTTTAATTTTGACCGACATTATCTTTATTGCCCATCTTTTATCTGTACCTTTCGGTTTTTTTCTAATAAGTGTGAGTCCCAAAGTAGTTTAAATAAATAATATATCTATATAAATAAAAGAACGATTTGGCTGTAGATTGCATAGAACTGATTCTTTTCATAAATTGGAGAAACCAAATCCACCCTTAGAAAAATTGCTGTCGGCTTTTTGGTTTGTCTGTAAAATTTTGTCACAAGTAAACTCAGTCACCATAAGACATAGCAAGCTGAAACTTTAACAGTAGATTTTTGTATATCTAACTTAAAATATAGGCTCTAAATGTATTGGAAATTTGACGTAGGAGCAAAGTTATGGACGTTTAAAGCTAAAACTTTTACCACAAGCAAACTCAGCCACCGTGAGACATAGCGAGCTGAAACATTGACACTAGATTAGTGTACGCCTAACATAAAATATAGGCTCTAAATAGATTGATAATTCAGTACAGAAGCGAAGTTATGTACCTTTAATCTGCATTTTGCTAACTTCACAGACATGTTTATTTCAAAAATACACAGGTGTGGCAAATAGGCATTGTTAGTTGATTTTAATTTCATTAGGGCATATGAATATATTGCGTATTTGACATCATTGAAAAAGTGTTTCCCAGTCTTGAGGATGTATTGTATATTAAGAATAAATAGTTTTGTGAACGAGCAATTCTCAGCCTTTAACAGGAACATGCAGGAAAAATTAACAAACAAGTTCTTATGCTATATCATGCCGAGGAAAGAACTTACAAGTCAGTAAAGAGAGTGATTAGTGATGAGGAAGCATTTCATTATCCAACTGCATTTCTGGATTCCGTGATTGCTCCTGGACAGCCTGCTCATTAGTAAAAACTTAAAGTAGGAGCACCAATAATCCTGAGATTTAGTAGCAGTAACAAATTTCATGTTACGAAATTTGAGTGCTCAAAAATGTCAACGGGACAAGACTCGTTGTTCCGTTCGTGCTCTGTTCGTGCTCTGCACAGATATGGCATAGAATCGGACATCATAACTGGGTATAGAACTGTGGAGTCTTTATGTATACCACTCATAGCACTGATTCCGAGCACTATCCGTTTCTATTCAAACGATTGCAATAGCCTGTCAGAGTCTGTTTTGCAATGACGGTAACTAAGTCC
The DNA here is from genome assembly GCA_026182355.1 of Hermatobates lingyangjiaoensis. Classification (NCBI taxonomy): domain Eukaryota; kingdom Metazoa; phylum Arthropoda; class Insecta; order Hemiptera; family Hermatobatidae; genus Hermatobates; species Hermatobates lingyangjiaoensis. The sequence goes on along the minus strand of JAPFBL010000012.1, from coordinate 5,656,374 downwards.
CAAAGGGGGCTCTATCTACCGCAGGAATTGAAGTTAGTGAGACAAAGGTTTTCTCACATGGTCAACTTTGCCCATAGTTTGCTTGCCCAAGAGTCAAAGGTTCCTATTCTTTGTTCTTTCATGGACCTGAAGGACAGACAACTAATGTGGTGTATACAGAGACATTTGTTTTACACTTTAAAAATAATGATATTTTCTACTATTCTATAATTGCTAATGATATTTTTTTGGAATACCATAAATAATCGTATTTGTGACTCCATCAAAGACGGGTACGTTGCTAGTTTTTAATATATTAATGGTTTTAAATACAATAAATCTACTTTCATTTTCACAATAATGTAATGATATATGAGCATATACAAAATAAATGTAAAATTAATAAATTTAATGCATAAAAGACTATAACAAACTAATAAAAAAGTTTGTTAGATGATTATGGTCGAACAAACTAACGACCTGATACATGAAATATTGAAATAACTAACAAGTACTCGGAATCAAGAAGAGATAATAAATCAGACAAGATTAAAACAAAAAAATACAGTAAACAATTCAAAATGAGATAAGTAGTACGTATAAATAGCAATAACAAATGTTCTCAAACGTTGAATCATGGAAGAGAAAATTAAATTTTTTTTCAATAAGGAGGATTAAAATAGAGTTTTATAGATAGGATACTCACGGATGACTATGAGTACAACTCTGGAAGTAGAAGAAGTTTAAAATAGATGGAGTAAGGAGAACTATTTATTGGTTTTTAGGGTATATTCATCTATATTTACGGACAACTTTTTGTAACACTAGCAATAACTTTGTAATAATAATTTCAAATTATTTATCTGGGTTTTGATGATAAGTTATAAAGAAAAAAAGATATATATAAAAAAATAGGGAAAGCAAAGTTAAATGGAGACTAAAATGATAAAATGAACTAAACTTGTCGATGTCTGCTTGCCACGGAGTTGCCCAAACATTTATGTTTATAACTAAATATAAAGAAATTACTTTGAAAATAGATAATATTTATTTTTACTTCATTATATGTAAAGTATAGTTATCGTGAAAACATTTGATCTCGAGATTTTGACGGAATCAAATTTGTTCAGGTACCCATGATGGTTTTATAAAAAATTTTCATCGATGTCTATATATATATATCAATGATCAAACCACAATGAGAAATGGGAAAACAAGACTAAGATCTTTCAACCGTAACAAGCGGTCTTCGTCAGAGTCAAAAACCCAACATAAACACGTGAAACAACAATCAATGATCAAACCACAATAAGAAATGGGAAAACAAGACTAAGATCTTTCAACCGTAACAAGCGGTCTTTGACCGCTGACGAACTCTTTGACTCTGACGAAGACCGCTTGTTACGGTTGAAAGATCTTAGTCTTGTTTTCCCATTTCTTATTGTGGTTTGATCATTGATTGTTGTTTCACGTGTTTATGTGAAATCTTTATATATATATATATATATATATATGTGTGTGTGTGTGTGTGTGTGTGTGTGTGGGTGGGTGTGTATTCAAAAGTTTGTATGGATGCTACAATGCACTCGGAATCAAGAAGATATAATAAATCAGACAGGATTAAAACATTAAATCATTGATGGATCAAATTAATATTTTTCAAAAACATGGGTCTCATAATGTAGATATTCTTTATAGGTTGCTAGTAATTATGTACGATGAGAAAGTTACCTTTTTGACTAAAATGTGCTTTTAATAAATGTTTTTTTTTTTTTTTAAATGAAATTGGCTAGGAATGTCTGATGTGTTTCTTTTTAAAAGGAGTATTGGTCTGCCTGGTCATCCAAGAAGGACCATTGTAGTACATGTCACATTTGTCATTACTCTTAATAATTTCTTGGTAATCAGGTATCTTTTTTATGTGTTATATAATATGACAAGATAATCTCCAAATATTGAATAGGACCTCAAATTGATTTATCGCTTTCTCTCTTTCTCATATTCTCCTCTCCGTTTCCTGCTCCCTCTTTCTTTCTCTCTCTCCTCCTCAAATTGATCACTTTGTATCTAAAAATATTTATATATATATAAAAAGATTTCACATAAACACGTGAAATAACAATCAATGATCAAACCACAATAAGAAAATGGGAAAGCAAGACTAAGATCTTTCAACCGTAACAAGCGGTCTTGGTCAGAGTCAAAAACCCAACTGGGGTTTTATCCAGTTGGGTTTTCGACTCTGACTGGGTTTTTGGCTCGTTGCATCCTACATCCTCTGTCTGTATGTACACATTAAATCTCAACCTGAAGCCTAAAAACAAAGAGATTTACGACAAAATCATGTAGATATTTTTTTATGAAATTAAAAAAATTGTTTTCTTAATATAATGTAACTCCTAAAATGTGTGATATAGGTGCTGAGCTAAGTGTTTCATACTAGGAATAGAACAAACTTAAATACAAAATTCAAATACTTTAAGCTTGTAATATTTTGCTTCATATATTTTAACAGACGAACTAATTTGCAAAAGCTTATTACATTTAAATCAGGGGACCTTAAAACGTATATATCAGAATTTTAATTGGAATGCAATGGTGTAATTATTTTTTTTATTTCATATAAAATTATAATGGAAGTAAAAATACAGTATTAAAATAATTTAGAAAGCTAAGAAAAAAATCTGGAGTGGCCTACACTCTACTTTACTATAAGTAACTTAATGTCAAATTTCTTGAGTATATAAAACATAACGTCTCATTTAAGCATAACGTAAACATCTAATTGGGATATAATTATTAGCCTTTCATTCCTGATAGTGATATGAATGTACAGATAGTGATTGAAGGACATATCAATTTATAAGCTTATTTTTGTACATCACAAATAATTTATTATTTGCAAATAATTTCATTAGTATAACTACAGCAGTAATAACATTTTTGAAAAACCAATGTGAACATTTCTTGAAACGAAATATTATCCTACAAGAGAACATGGCTATTGTTCAAATAGCCACTAGATTTCTTACATCGTTTACTTGACATCCTTCTACATTGAATATTAAAGTAAAATTTTAAAATTTAAAACAGTAAAATACCCTTTTTCTCTCTGAAAAACATCTTAAACAGCGAAGAAAATGTTATTTTAAGGTGCTTTGTTAATTAAAGATGTACGATAATTACATTTATTAATCTCTAAACGAAAGATTCCAATTATGAATTATCATTTACATTTTTGGTCTTTTATAGAATTATTATACTGAGAATTTTAATCTTTAAAATAATAATAATAATCTTCTTAGTATTTAATAAGATCATTTTCCTTCCCCTTTGTCAAATAACATATATACGAATTTTTTCTGAGTGAGTGTTATTATTTTCCTCCACAATATTATTCCTCTTACATCTCATATAAGTCAATAAACAATTTAAATTATGCCTTTATAAATATCAATTTTATCTCAGTGGATTTGCTCAAAAAATTTCTAAGTCAATGTAAACAATGTAAAAAAATATAAAAAATTCGACAAGTATAGCAGGTGATCTCTTAGCCTAGGGTAAACAAACAGTTTTTATATCGTTATTGCTCTTTCCCGTAATTGAAACTTCATGATTTTTTTTTATGAATTGCTAATTTTTTGTTCCATTTTTGGTCAAATTTTCATTTTTTTTTTAATGAGTCGTTTCGCGTCAAAAAATCATTTTCTGAAATCAGAAATCGTACTGTAACGCCCCTGTAGCGAATGTAATTTTGAAAAAAAATATTTCATCTCATTCTCCACATAATGTTCTAATTTTGGGCAGAGTTTCATTGTGATCCGTCTAACAGTATGGCTTGTATCGCTCTCACAAGGTTTTAGATTGAATTATAAGTCAAAATTTTTATATTTTAGTGAAAAAAAAATATTTCCTGTTGTTTTAAAATTCTGAATATATTTTTCGTTTGTTTCATTTGTAACCTCAAAGATAATGTCAAAATTTCAAAACTCTAGGGTTATCAGTTTAGGAGAAATAAATGTTTTAAAAAAACGGTTTTTGGCAAAAAAGTGACTTTCCCATCATGCATAATTCTTCCCAAACAATAGGGATCTTTTTCCCTATGAGGCCCATTTTTGTGTAAAATATCAACTTAATCCATCAATGATTCTGGACCGTAGCGTGGTAACAAGCAATGCTAACACACTCACCCACCCACCCACCCACCCACCCACAGACATCATCGTAAAAACGTCATAAAACGACTTCTGGGACCTCAAAACATGTAATTCCGTCAAAATCTCGAGATCGAATTTTTTCACGATCACTATACTTTACTTATAGTAAAGTAAAAATTAAAAAAAAAAATATTGAATGAGTAAAAGGCTTGTCAACATGAAGCCCTTTTTATTACACCCCATAAAGGTTATTCTGTACCTTTACAAAGTTGTCTGGAGATATTTCAAATATTTTTCCCATCATCTTAGCTATTGTATAGATCCTGTATTTCACAATTTTAATTTTGTCTGTTTTTTAAAACTCTTGAAATCTTCTACAATTTGTAATCTAATAATCTTGTCCATGTATTATAGAGTTCACCACAACATCTCTCCAGTTTGTTTCGTGCTATGTATAGAGCTTTTTGTTCTATTAAGTCAGTGTTGTAATGGATAAAGCAAGTGTAGCATTTGTCATCAAATACAACACTGACGTTATAAAATGAGAAACGACATGATCAGAAGCAACACTTTATAGCTTGCAATACCAACTTAATAGATCGAAATATCCTATATTTTAGCAATATCTAATATATTCACCTGTTGAAAAGCAACATATTAAACAAAAAACCTAAGTTCAAGTCTGATGTTTACTTCCATTGTTTTGAAGAACAATTTTAGATATAGAAAATCAACAATATATAAAGAATCTGTAACAGCTTTAGAACAATCTGTAGTGATATAATTTTCAATAAAGTTAATGACAACCAGCATTCAAAATTTCAAAATAAGAAATATGAAATGTTTGACATTTATGTTCGTGAATCTTTCTTGTTTGTAACAGAGTTTAACTGAATGATGAAAATACTTCCTGCAACATGAAAATCACAGAACCAAATAAATTCAAATTAAATGGAACCATCAAATAAAACAATCACTCATATGCAATGGCTATAGAAAAAAGGCAATTTTGATAAAAAGATTGATAACAAATTGTAAAAAAAATGACAAAAATTCCAAGAATCAACCTAGTATTGATGATATTTTTTACATAAACCAATGTTCTTAAAAAATATAAGGTTAAAGAATGAATTTGAATTGCAAATGTTGAAAGCAGCTCTGCATGAACCAATTCAGAAGGTAAACTGAATATCATACTATAAAAGCAACTACAGGCAAGTTAACAACGAAGAACATTGAAAGAAGCAGATATCCATTGTAAAATAACATTCTTCTAACATTGAAAACTGTAAAGTTTAACATAATTATTGAATAGAAATGAGCCTTAAAAGTCTATACCACCAGCTAACTATGCACATTGGTATAGATCAATACCAGAACATAATACTAAAATACATTCCTCAAATCTAACCAGAGTTGATTGTGAAAAAAAAACTAAAATATATAGCACAAAAAAAAGCTTCTTGATATAATAAAACTAAAATTAAACACGCAGAATCTCTATAAAACAATAAAATTAAATTGACATACTTGTAGTATTTATATGGACAGTATGAAAACACCTCACAGAATTAACAGTAAATATATGAGAAGGCTTATGAAACATTTAACCAAACCAAATGAAAACGGAATTTTGTATTATTTATCCAATATTGTAAATGAGAAGAAACATATTTACATTTTTGAATGTAATTTAAACAATTTTAAATGCAATTTAAAAATTACATTTAACAATATTAATTAATTCATAACCATTATAAAAGAAAGGTTTTGTTTGTGCATTGTTTAAAATTGACTCATTTCAAGTTGTCGTTAGGTTTTATACACTAGAGAAACCTAATTTCTTGATTTTAATAAATCAACTAAAGTTCAATATGCGGAATGAAAATAATAAAATTAAATTCATTGTAGGGTAAAAAGTTAATGAAATGGTCTCCACATATAAAAATTTAATGGTATAAACAAAGCGTTTCGAACACGTAGTGTTCTTCCTCAGGCATTAACTAAAAATTCGATGACACCAGAGAATTATCTATTGTATATAGTAAATATAGTACAAAATAAAAATAAAATAAAATAAGGAAGAGAATATTCAAAGAGTGAGTGTCGGTGGTACAACTGACTGGGAATAGGATGGACGTGGGTAGGGTATGGGGTACAAAACAAATATAGGAATACGGAGAAAATAGAACTTTTTTTTATTTAAATAAATAAATTAAGAAAAGGGGATTTGTTCATTGAGGCAACTAGAAGAATTCTTTTCCTGAGAAGAACACTACGTGTTCAAAACGCTTTGTTTAAACCATTAAAGTGTTATATGTGGAGACCATTTCATTAACTTTTTACCCTACAATGAGTAAATACCACATATAAGTGATTACACCATGTTAAAATTAAATTCATGAACTTGTGGTATTTATATAGACAGTATGAAAACACCTCACATAATTAACAGTAAAGATACACGAAGGCCTCTTGATTATCAAACATTTATCCCAACTCAACGAAAACAGATTTTCATATTATTTATCAAATGTTGTAAATAAGGAAAATAACATTTAAATTTTTAAACATAATTTAAACATTTTCTATTGCAATTTAAAGACTACATTTAAAAACGTGAGCTATTATCCATATAAATAGAAGAAAGGTTTTGTCTGTGCATTGCTTATAACTAATTCATATGAAGTTATCTTTACGTTTCATACATTATTGATAACAAATCCACCCGTAGAAAAATTTCTCTCTGTTTATTTCTCCAAAAATTTTGTCACAAGCAAACTCAGCCACCGTAAGTCGATAGTTAGCTGTAGCTTTGACATAGATTTCTGTATGGATATTATGAGTGGATTGCAGCGGAGTAACAACTATTTCTGCCGCCCGAGGTGGTCATAACTTTTGATCCCACCACTAGCTATTGATAATACGTTAACATTCTATACTCCAGAACGTCCTGGAAATATTTCTTTCATGGGACTACAATCAAGGATCTAAATTTAGACTGCTGTCATTCATCCCAGACTTATATTTTATTACACTACTCATATACATGTAGAGTTATCAAGAAAGAAACCAAAGATTTTTCAAAACAAAAACATAATGAAATTAATTGCATAATGAAATACTTGTTAAATTAAATTAACTTAGACACAAATAAATACATCAAATTTTCAACCCTCATTAAAAAACTAGTTTTAAAAAAAATAAAATAATTAGAATATCATATAAATACTTATGTAATGTTTTAGATTTCCTGTTATTTTTTTTGTTTTAATTTGTTTCTATTTTTACCCCCTTTAAAAATAGTTGTAATTTTATTTGTAATGTTGTAAATAATGAAGATTTATGTACACTGAAAAGAATAAATAAAAGTACAAAGTTATTTAAACCTACAACAATATATAATAAAAAATATGAACACAGCACTTAGTCAAGTATAACTTCTAACAGGTTATCCTAGGTCCTAGGGACATATGGTTAATTTAATTTACAGTAAAATAATGTAACTAAAGAATTTACATGTATATACATATATATATAACTTATAAATATATATATATATATATACAATCAAATTGTTCACATATTTATGTGAAATCTTTATGTATATATATGTATATATATATATATATATATATATATATATATATTTCACTGATAAAACGAAATACGATCCAAACTGGACACAATACGAGTTCGAGATTAACAAAGAGCAACACACAAAGTAGGGAAACACACTTACAGACTCAAATTTTCGGGTAATCCGTCTTCAGGAGAAAAGAGAATGGGAGACCAAGCACGTTGTAGGCGCAACGGCAAGTAACCAACCCGGCAACCGCCAGTGCTGTCAACCGTACCCGGTCTTAAAGTATAAAATTAGGAGAAGATATAAACAGAAGCTCAGATAAGCAGTACTGGTTGGGTAAAACTATAAGTAGGTGAAAAATAATAAACAATATAAGATAAAAACAATAAGAAACAAAAATAATGATAGAGAAAAGAAGAAAAAATAAATAAATAAAAATAAATACAATACAAAAAACTTGCATTGGTTGTTTTAGTAAATAAAAGATAGAGACTGAATAAAAGGGTAAGTATGGGAAACTAGTTAAGAATAAGAATTTAGAAAAATAAAATAGGATAAAACAAACTAGTAGTAAGTGAAGAAGACAAAATAGATATACACAAAATATACGAAAGAGGAAAAAAGAAATAAGTACTAGAGAAAGAATACTGGAAAAAAAGTACAAAAAAAAAATGTACAAAAAAATTATCTTTTAAGGTTAAGTCCAGGTGCACTGCGCGCCCCGAGCAACCAGATGTGAGCCTCCTCAGAGGCTCTAAGGGTCACGGTATTATCACCAGGGGGAATCTGACGCAGAATCTGCACACTGAAGCAGTCGTTAAAAGACAGACCGTGGGATTTGGCGTGTATGGCGACAGGTAAATTGGAGTTGTTGTTAACGGATGCTCTATGACCGTTCATACGGAGGCTGAGCTTGTTAGAGGACAGTCCTACGTAGAACGCATCACAACGAGTACAGTCCAATTTGTAAACACAATTTTTGGATGTACATGAGCAGTCCTTAGCAACAGGGAAGGACTGGTTATGGGAAGATGGAGTGAAGTGTGAAAGGGGGTTGAGAAGCGGACAGGTCAGGCACCCCCGCCTTTCGCAACTCTTAGCGCCCACAGACGGGTGGTTGACGCGCCTGGACGTCAAGTCTCTGTGGGAAAAGAGGTTGCCAAGGTTGGGGGAACGTCTATATGAGAGGCGGGGTTGGCTGGGGAAAATAGTCGACGTGGAAGGAGAAGAGGATAGGATGGGGAACAGATCTTTGATAATGCGTTTGAGTTTGTGTATACCGGGGAAGAAGGTAGTAACAAGGAGGGGAGACTCATTCATCGGGGAAGTGGAGACGGAAGGAGGGTTGACGGATAAATTCGCAGGGATCAGTCTTCTTTCCAGTAACGATGGCGGATAACCACGCTCCAGGAACTTGGTTCTGAGGGAGTTGAGGTGCAGGTTCTTCTGCTGGAGTCGGTTGCAAATACGGTGGATTCGGATGGATAAGGATCTGGGGATAGATTTCTTTATGTGGGGAGGGTGACAACTATTAAAGTGGAGGTACTGGTGTGGGTTTGAGGGTTTAGAGTGAACGGAGGTAATGAGGTTGTTGCCCTGGAGGGTAATGTCGATGTCAAGAAAGGTCATAGAGGTGGCTGAAACGTTGTGGGTATAAGAAACAGAAGTGCAGAAAGTTCTAAAATTCAGAAGGAAGGAGTCAAGTTCGGAACTACCGTGGGGCCAGATGAAAAATATATCGTCAATGAAACGGGTGTAAAATAAGGGGAGCAAGTGGTAAGAGTGAAGGAAACTATTTTCTAAATGTGCCATAAAAAGATTCGCGAAAGAGGGAGCCATCCTGGTTCCCATGGCAGTTCCTCTGACTTGCAGGTAGAAGTCATCTTTGAAACGGAAGGAATTATGTTTGAGGACAAAGTCAGTTAGGGAGATTATAAAGTCAGTCGAAGGTAAATGGGGGAGAGGTCTGGAAGTGAGGAAGTGTCGTAAGGATTCTAAGCCCTCATCGTGTTTGATAACGGTGTAAAGCGAGGTCACGTCCATCGTCACTAGGAGAATGGGATAAGGGGTGGATGCAGGAAGGGATAGGTTTTTGAGGAGTTCCAGAAAGTGGAATGAGTCTTTACAGTAGGAGGGTTGGACTCTTACTAAAGGTTGTAGAACTGAGTCTACGAAGGCTGAAATCCTTTCAGTAAGACATTTATAGGATGAAACAATAGGTCTTCCAGGAGGTGGATTGTCGGGCATGTGATAAGGTTTGTGTATTTTGGGGAGGATGTAGAATATGGGACATCGGGGAGTAGTGGGGATAAGGAGCTTAAGGTCTTCATCAGTGAGACCCTCTGAATTGGAATAGGAACGGAGCAGGGTGACCGACTTCTTGTGAAAATTAGGTGTGGGATCGGAGGAGAGAGGTTGGTAGAACAATGGGTCTCGCAGCTGCCTCAGTGCTTCGCTTTCATAATGATCACGATCCATGAGTACAACCGTGGACCCCTTGTCAGCTGGCATAATTAACAGATTACTATTATTAACCAAGTTATTAATAGCCCTTCGTTCGGAGGGGGATAGGTTGTCAGGGGGTCTAAGGCTATCAAGAAAAGAAGGGTTAGAAACCCTGTTGAGAAGTTGGGAAATGAATTGCTCTAACGGATGAGAGGCTAGAAGGGGTGGAGGCTCATTAGTGGAAAGAGGTTTAAACTTACGGAGGGTAACTCTGGGAGTAGAGTTTGCGGCAGGATTCGGATGGACGGAGGATTTCCAGAATTGCCGCCATCGGAGGGATCTGCAAAACATCTGCACATCCTCCAGGAGCTTAACCCGTTGGACCTTAGGGGTGGGACAGAAAGAGAGACCTTTAGCAAGTAAGTTCCTTTCATCGACAGTGAGGCAGTGGGAGGACAAATTACAGAAAATGTTGGAGTTGTAGGGAGAAGAACCAGTGGCTGTGGAAACGGGTGAACTGTTCAGGGGAGGTCGTTGTGGGTTCGGGACTGGAGTTAAGTTAGTGACAGGGGTGAGATTTTCAAAAAGGTTCAGTTGTGGAATAGGGAGCAAGTTTGAGGGATGATTGGGTGAATGAGGAGAGTTGGGTAAGGTGGGTTCAGGAGTAGGAATCAAACCCAAGGGACTTTTGGTGGGGACTAGGGTGGCGATGGGGCAGGTGGGAAATAGTGGAGTGCAGTTGTTGGTGAGGTTGGGTATTATAAGGGGAAGGCCAAGGCCCAGGTCCAGATAGCTGCGGCAGAGATTGGAAAGTTTGATCAAGGAGGACTTTCTCTTGATTGAGAGTAAGTTTTCGGCACTTCTCATGTGTTGAAGACACAAGGGAAGGTGGGAGGAAGAAATTTTTAGCAAAAGATTCAGAGTTGAGGTTAACTTATGAAAAAGGGAACTCCGAACTTTCTGGTAGTTCCGAACTACACAGAACTTATCCTTGCTCCACTAATCCACCTCCTGGAAGACCTGATGCTTTCATCCTATAAAATGTCTTACTAACGACCTTCAGCCTTCGTAGACTCTTCAACACCATGAGTAACCCTCGCTACTGTAAAATCTTCCACTCTGAACTCCTCAAAAAATCCTTCCTTGATCAAACTTATCCATTCTCCTGCAGTGACTGGACCTGGGACCTGGCTTTCCCCTTATAAACCGAACTTAATCCATTACGAACTTCCTCACTTCCACTCCCCCATTTACCTTCACTGACTTTTCATCTGCCCACGACTAGTCCTCCAACATAATCCTTCCGTTTGATTGACTTCTACCTGCATCTGAACCCACCTTGACCAACTCTCCTCTTGCATCGCACAAAATATTCCCTCACCACTTGCTCCCTATTTACACTCCGTTTCATTGAAAATTTTTCTCACCCACGTAGTTCCTAACTTAACTTCTCATTTAGATTTTGCACTCTGTTCTAACCCACAATTCAGCACCTCTATGACCTTTCTTGACATCGACATTACCCTCCAGGGCAACAACCTCATTACCTCCGTTCACTCTAAACCCTCAAACCCACACCAGTACCTCCACTTTAATAGTTGTCACCCTCCCCACATAAAGAAATCTATCCCCAGATCCTTATCCATCCGAATCCACCGTATTTGCAACCGACTCCAGCAGAAGAACCTGCACCTCAACTCCCTCAGAACCAAGTTCCTGGAGCGTGGTTATCCGCCATCGTTACTGGAAAGAAGACTGATCCCTGCGAATTTATCCGTCAACCCTCCTTCCGTCTCCACTTCCCCGATGAATGAGTCTCCCCTCCTTGTTACTACCTTCTTCCCCGGTATACACAAACTCAAACGCATTATCAAAGATCTGTTCCCCATCCTATCCTCTTCTCCTTCCACGTCGACTATTTTCCCCAGCCAACCCCGCCTCTCATATAGACGTTCCCCCAACCTTGGCAACCTCTTTTCCCACAGAGACTTGACGTCCAGGAGCGTCAACCACCCGTCTGTGGGCGCTAAGAGTTGCGAAAGGCGGGGGTGCCTGACCTGTCCGCTTCTCAACCCCCTTTCACACTTCACTCCATCTTCCCACAACCAGTCCTTCCCTGTTGCTAAGGACTGCTCATGTACATCCAAAAATTGTGTTTACAAATTGGACTGTACTCGTTGTGATGCGTTCTACGTAGGACTGTCCTCTAACAAGCTCAGCCTCCGTATGAACGGTCATAGAGCATCCGTTAACAGCAACTCCAATTTACCTGTCGCCATACACGCCAAATCCCACGGTCTGTCTTTTAACGACTGCTTCAGTGTGCAGATTCTGCGTCAGATTCCCCCTGGTGATAATACCGTGACCCTTAGAGCCTCTGAGGAGGCTCACATCTGGTTGCTCGGGGCGCGCAGTGCACCTGGACTTAACCTTAAAAGATAATTTTTTTGTACATTTTTTTTTGTACTTTTTTTCCAGTATTCTTTCTCTAGTACTTATTTCTTTTTTCCTCTTTCGTATATTTTGTGTATATCTATTTTGTCTTCTTCACTTACTACTAGTTTGTTTTATCCTATTTTATTTTTCTAAATTCTTATTCTTAACTAGTTTCCCATACTTACCCTTTTATTCAGTCTCTATCTTTTATTTACTAAAACAACCAATGCAAGTTTTTTGTATTGTATTTATTTTTATTTATTTATTTTTTCTTCTTTTCTCTATCATTATTTTTGTTTCTTATTGTTTTTATCTTATATTGTTTATTATTTTTCACCTACTTATAGTTTTACCCAACCAGTACTGCTTATCTGAGCTTCTGTTTATATCTTCTCCTAATTTTATACTTTAAGACCGGGTACGGTTGACAGCACTGGCGGTTGCCGGGTTGGTTACTTGCCGTTGCGCCTACAACGTGCTTGGTCTCCCATTCTCTTTTCTCCTGAAGACGGATTACCCGAAAATTTGAGTCTGTAAGTGTGTTTCCCTACTTTGTGTGTTGCTCTTTGTTAATCTCGAACTCGTATATATATATATATATATATATATATAGAGAGAGAGAGAGAGAGAGAGAGAGAGAGTGAGAGAGAGTGTCACAACCCTGCCTTCCTACGGGACTCTTCGCTCTTCACACCTCCTGATGACGACGATGGTTGAAATATTGATGTGAGTAATGTCTGTGTCTTTCTGTTTGTTTCCTTCGTTTTGAATTTATATATATATATATATATATATATATACGTGTGTGTGTGTGTGTTTGTGTGTGTGTGTGTGTGTGTGTGTGTGTGTGTGTGTGTGTGTTGTGTGTTGTGTTTGTGTTTGTGTGTTGTGTGTGTGTGTGTGTGTGTGTGTGTGTGTGTGTGTGTGTGTGTGTGTGTGTGTGTGTGTGTGTGTGTGTGTGTGTGTGTGTGTGTGTGTGTGTGTGTGTGTGTGTGTGTGTGTGTGTGTGTGTGTGTGTGTGTGTGTGTATGTTTGTGAAGATGTGAGTAGAGTTTGTTGGTATATATTTTTCTGTCTACAATGGAATGCCAGTAAAATATTTAACATATGAAATAGTATAAATGGAAAAAAAAATATTAAATGTTGATTGAAAAACTTACGCTTTAAAGTTTGCTTGAATTACTGTCGCAATAAATAATTTCCCTGGATATCCTAATAATTGAAGAATTTCAATTCATATAATGCAGTGGTTGGAAAGAGACTTGATGAGAACAAAAGAAAATCCTAGCTTTAGACTTGGGCTTTATCAAAGAAAGAAAAGGCAGAGACAAAAGCTATCGATTGGAATTCTTTCGTTTGCTCCCTCTGTTTGGAGATTCAAGTCATATCTGTCCAATCGTGAAGCTTAATGATTTAGCGAAATGGCTTTACCTATTCGTTTTAATATGTGAGAACTGTATATGTTGTTAAATGAATTGAAGATAATATTTTTGAAAGAAAGTAAATGTTATATTTAGAATTAAATAAAATGGTATTCAGTTGCAAAGATTGTGGTTTCATATATTTTAATTTTATATGTCTTAATAAGCATGTGATTACCAAAGGCTTTTCACATCCAACCAAGCTTATCTGATATAAATTAACGCATATGTATGCACAATGTATTTAAATATATTGACCCAGAATGTATTTCTGACCATCTCATGCGTCATTTCCTTTAATCTTTAGAATGAAGTACTCAGAAATCATTAAGCATGAATTTAGTTTATATTTCTTTTCTGATTTCATTTTATTTTCAACTGGATGAAAAACAGATGTGCAGCGGTCTTTCTTCTCCTACAATTGCTACAATGTACGTTATATTACTACAAGTTTGCATGAAAGTCTCAGGAATACGTTACTTAATATAAAATATTTTTTTAGTAAAAATAGAAAATGCAATAAAATTTAATAAAGTAAAATATTCACCAATAAATTTGTTCGAACGCATTAGTCATTGCAGACAGCTACACTTCTTGGAAACGTGACATTTGATCAATGTTGCTTTCTTAGTTATAATCCAGAAACTAAGCTTCAATCCATGTATTACAAAGCTCAGATTCATCCGTAGTTAAATAAGTTTCTTGTGTCAACAGTATCAACAAGTGGTTTGGTAGAAATTCTTGTTCATACCGTTAACGTATAATATCTGCCTCTACAACATGACCATCAAGAGCACGTTCAGCCAGTTTGGTCGATTTTACAAAGCTGCTCTCATTTTTAGAATCATTTATAGTCTGAACCTCTGCTAGACTCATTTTTTCGTAGGGAAAACTGTAACTAAATGACCAATTTTACTACCTGTTGTAACATCTTTTCATTCTGCTTTTTTACCTTCTCCTATCTAAACTCAAAATTGCATATTTGCTGCACAAAATTTTAATGTTTTGTAATTTGTATTTAAACTTCAATAGATGTCTTAACCAAAATAATATTCCTTTATAAATTATTCTATAAAATTTCAACATGCATATAACTTAATAAATTATTAAGGTATTGTTTTCTAGACCACAATTTACTAATTACACATTTTCTTCTTTTTAGAGTTTGATCAGGATCAATATACGGAATCACCTTTTCGTTAACGTTTCGTCTTTATGTTAAGACATCCTTAGGGCTATAAACTAACAAAAAAATAGACATTTATCATATCCACTTTTTTTTGAATCACAGTTCAACTACTTCGAAATTCTCTTATAAAAATCCTTCGTATCTTCAAATAGATATTTATACTGACTTGTTCAAATACCTTAGATATCTATATTAACTGTGATTGAGATAAAAAAGCAGAAATACCCGGCGTTGCCCGGGTCTAGAAGTTTTAAGTGTAAAATTTGAAATGATCGAAATGAAAATTGGGTTCAATATTATTTTATGCATTTTTGTCTTACGATTCTTCATTCATGATCTACAGTCCCTTGGACGTTTTTTAACATTTTCAGGAAAATAGTGGTACCTAGGCTATGAAAGAAGCATCCTAGAGCAAAAAATCATTATATAACTTTGAGCTCAATTTTTATTTCCAACATTTCATATTTTATACATTAAGGCCGTAGACGCCATATTTCTTGAGAAAAAATGCAAAAACTAAAAATTAGCAAATTTTTGAGGTTTTTGGGCCCTAGGGGGCCGGGGTTAGGCTGCCCCCAGAGTTTAATAGCCTATGTTTAATAGTTGAAATTGTTATGTGAAACTTGTGGCAAAAAAATAATTGTTTGGAATTTATAATTTGAAACTTTTAAAAAAAATTGAAGAAACTATTGATAATAGCTAAAGCTTTTTTAAAGTTAATAAGAAACCCATATAAAAATACAATAATTGTCTTTAATATCAATCTGAAAACAATAATAACATTTCTGGTACCTGGTTGTTTCCAATTGAATAAAGCGTGTGGAAATATTATCATAAAGATTAACCTACCTGCGGCCGCCATTACCAATTAAAGTCAAAATGTAAACAAACAGGTTATACAGCAAACCTTATCTATTATAATATTTTTGGGATATTACATGAACCACAACTCTGATTTTCGATTTTTATTTTCAACATTTCATATTTTATGCATTAAGGCCGTAGACGCCATATTTTTTGACAAAAATGCAAAAACTCAAAATCGGCAAATTTTTGAGGTTTTTGGGCCCTAGGGGGCCGGGGTTAGGATGCCCCAAAAAGTTCAATAGCCTAAAACCACCCCAAGACCTATAGAAAGTGCCTTGCAAAAGAATATTTGAAAAAGGTCCATTGTAGGCCGAATCCATAAGGTACAAACATACATACATACATACATACATACATACATACATACATTCAGAGCCACGAAGAGAATTTATATATAGATTACTTTTGTAACTGTATTCAACTAAATCTATTTGCCTACTCCTGAAATTATTTGAACCAAACTTCAATACTTTTCTTTGCCAACACATCAAAAAAAATGCTTTGTTCTTCCAAATCCCTACTGCTCACAAAGAATAGTGAATTATGCTCTAAGCGATAAATAATTTACTTAGCCTTTGGACATTAGATTTAATCAACAAATTTATCTGGACCCTTATAACAATCCAATTCATGATCGTCTTTGTGTTTTTTGACTTATGTGGTTAATTTAGTTAAAGTATGATTATATCAAAGTACTAATTCCTCATTGAATATTTCTAATTTAAATTCATTCAGCTCTATGTACAACAATTTAACGAAAGAAGTCACGTTGCTTAACTATATAAAATTTTAATTTAATTTAGTTCCAGCAACTGCTAAGCATGATACATGCTAAGAATAATCCATTCAAACAACTAGCAGATTTAGATGTTGCCGCATCTATGGTCTTTGCTTGTAATAGCAACTATTCTGTTATCATATTTTTAAATATAATTATTGATGGTTAGGTTTTTTTGCTAATGCACTACTAGAATTGTATTTAATGTGGAAAAAAATGTTGTATATTTTGATATATAGTAAAATATAATACATAACAGAGGTAAAAGAATGACTCAATTTGACACTAGTCTTCATCAATAATCCGCCGAAGGAAATTATCCCCCTTAAGAGGTCAATGAAACTTTGACACTAGATTTGTGTATGCTTAACTTTAAATGTAAGCTCTAAATAAATTGATAATGCAGTGCAAAAGCGAAGTTATGGAGCATTAAGCTGTATTTTGCTAACTTCACAGACATGTTTATTTTGAAAATGCACAGGTGTGGCAAGTAGGTATTGTTAGTTGATTTTAATTTCATTTGAGCATATGAATATATTGCGTATTTGACATCATTGAAAAGGTGTTTCTCAGTGTTAAGGATGTAATGTCTATTAAGAATAAATAGTTTTGTGAACGAGCAATTCTCAACCCTTAATATGAGCAGGCAGGAAAAATCAACAAACAAGTTCTTACGCTATATCCTAGCGAGAAAAGAACTTACAAGTCAGTGAAGAGAGTGATTAGTGATGAGAAAGCAGTTCATTATCTAACTGAATTTTTTGACTCTGAAATTATTTCTCTTGGACTGCCTGCTCATGAGTAAAAACTGAAAGTAGGAGCACCAATCATGAGATAATTTAGTAGCAGGAACAAATTTCATGTTACAAAATGTAAGTGCCTAAAAACTGTGCAACAGGACACGACTCTGAGTTCATACTCTGCACAGATATGCCATAGAGGAGGACATCATGACTGCGTGTGGTATTGGGGAGTCTGTGTATATACCACGCATACTATTGATTTCAAACCACTATCTGTTTCCGTTGAAACGATTGCAAAGTCCTGTCAGAATTTATTTCGCAATGCCATTAACTAAGTCGTAAGGGTAAACTTTATCTAACGCAGGAATTTAAGTTAGTGAGACCAAGTTTTTCTCACATGATCAACTGTACTTTGCTTGCTCAAGATTCAGAGGTCCCAACTGTTTGTTCTTCCATGAACCTAAAGGGCAGACATCTAATGTGGTGAATATTGAGGCATTTGCTTAACTTTATTGTTCTAATAATGGTATTTTCTCCTATTCTGTAATTTTTAAGTGTTTTTTGGAATACCAAGTATAATAGATTTTTTGATTCTGTCAAAGACGCGTACGTTTGTTAGTATAATACATTTTTTTTTCATTTTATACTACTAAACCTACAGAGTTCAGATTATATTCTGGAGCTATGGTACCGTTTATTCTAAAAGAACATGCATTTCCAGAATTATCTGTCACACCATTCCAGATGGGACAGATATTTCTTGACAGCTAAGCTCATACTTGTTATGGATCTTAACATATTATACTTAAAATATGTTAAGTATAATAACTTATACAACATCGGACAAACACTAGTCACACCAGTTATAAATAAATAAATATATATACTATATAATTCATCAGATATATTGCTGCATTTATTTATTACCAGCCGGATCAAAATCCTTTTACGATCCATGCCATTTTTTTATTACGTTGAGATCAATTAAATCATACTATACTCAAAAACAGCAATTATACATAGTCATGGTATAATATATATTGTAGTCATGGTAACGGTAATTATATCAAATATAATTGAATGAATTATTGTGTGACAGATAGATGGGTAACTGTCCTAAATGTTTTATTACTTTTTTAAATTTCTTTACATCGCAACTCAAAAAAAATCTACCCTAAACAGACGATTACATTTTTAATCAAAACTAGAAGCATAGCCTGTACTTCACCATTAAATTTTGAAGCCTGCTTTCCAGTTAGCTACAGTGATAAATTTTCACACAAAAGAGAGGATGTCTTGGGTTGCTCCTCTTTTAGATCCAGGAAGCAATTTGAGAAGGGGTGGTCCCTGCATTGCTTGTGACACTCGTTTTTCTATGTGTTTCACCCACGTAGAAACTAAACTTAACTTTTACTTACGTCCAAGGTTAAATGATTCATTTTTCCTGTGTAATGATATTCTTTATACTTAAATCTCAAGAAATAAGAATAAACACTAGCATTGTGTTTTTGCTTTATTGATTTCCATATCATTTTCATTGGCCCAGCATTCAAGGTTTGCAAGTAAGTCATTCAGTGCTGTTTCTAGTAATTAACATTGCTAATACTCCCCGTGTGACTAAGTCGTAAGCATGAATGGCTATGATATTTAGTGTGTTCTCTGTAAGATTCATAATGTCATCTACATAAGAATGAGCTTGAGGTAATCCTTGTTTTATCAACTTATACCTGGAGGTTGCGTACTGATATATCACTCTAATAAATGTCCTCGAAAAGAACAATGATATTGTGATTATTAATCGCTTACTGATTGAAGCTTTTGGAGCTGATTTTCTTCCTTAAAGCCGATAAAGGTCCTTTTTGAAGTCTCAAATACATCTAAGATGCTCTGTTTCCTTAAGGTGCTTCATCAACCTGACTATCTGTTCTACGATTACGTTCTATAAACACCATAATCCTATTTAACACACTCTTCTTGTTCACTTTACAGAGAACGACATTAGCTTGACGGAAGCCTAAAATATTAACGAAAGAATGACAAATTAAAGTTGACAAACGTCAAACCAACAACAAATATGTGTAATATAAACGGGCTTATCTACTGGTTTTAGTACTAATATAAAAATTTCTTTATTATTGCTATATTTAGCGGTAAATTATCATGAAAGTAAACGATTTTTAACATTATCTGCAACAGTTAGGTTTATGGATAACTTTATCGTTTATACCTTGCCTATAGATATTACAACCACTGAAATCAAACTCCTCATTAGAAGTTTTCAGTTTAACTACAAGTTTCAGTGAGTATTATTAAATCACAATCCAATATAAAAAAAAAATTACTTCTAAATTTAATAAGTTTGATATTAATCCCTCTAATGTTTTTATACAAACAAGTAAAGAGAAAAATCTTACATAACGACTTGTTTCTTTTTTTGTGAAGTTTTTTGACAATTTTAAGTTGACCATTAAACTGTTAATAACAAATTAATTCCACCTGCCTCCAAGTGCTTCTAAAACACTTGGTTCAATGAAACAAAATTATTCTGTTGCATAATTATTTTATCATTACGGATAGAAATACAAACATTTTTAAATTTATTGGCAGATGGAAACTTTGTTACAAGAAATAAGAATTCTCAACATTTGGGCATGTGATTTTAATTAGACGCATTTATTAGGAATGAGATGTGTGCCCACTCTACATAATCATATGATTTTGTTAAATATAGGTAAAAATGGACTACGGTATTTATGCTACCGTGTATACTACAGTGATTTTATCGGGGTATTGAAGGAGTTCTCAATAATGCAGTTCTCTGAACATTTTTGATTATGGCTATCGACCTGAGTCTGAGAGTGTGGTCATCAAAAATACTGTAACTACTTCTCAAGTCGTAACTTCCCATATATTTTAAGAACATTTAACATATATATACTACTTTGTACGGTAAAAATTCTTATTAATATTGAAACATTGGAGAGTCTGTATTCGTTTACTATGCAATAACATATGCCAATTTTAAACAACTTAATTTCTAGAAACGTAATAACTAGATACTACCTTTCAAAATATAACTATATATATATAGTTAACACATGAAAGAGAAAAAACAAATAAAGATACACACAAAAGACTCACAACGATATTTCGACAGTCGTCGTCATCGGGTAGAAGTAGTCCCTTTGAGTAGCTGAAGCTAACTGAGTGGTAGGCCGAATGCAAACGAACACGCACGCACTCTGACGGCCGCCCTAGGTAAGCTACTAACTACAGAGAGAAAAATAACTAAAAAGAACAAATAAAAGCAAATAAAAATAACAGAAGGAGAAGAATAGTAAATGAAGCAATAAACAATTTAAAAAAAATAAATAAATAAAAAATAAAATAATAAAAATAAAAAAAAATAATTAAATAAATAAATAAATTAACGGTACAAGTTAAGGCTAGGAGGAGAGCGAGCTTTGAGAAGACAGATAATTGCCTCCTCTGAAGCTCTTAAAGTAACCCGAGAAGGCGGAACAGGGATATGATTAAGGACTTGGACCCGGAAACAGTGATTAAAATCCAGTCCATGGGAATTAGAGTGGATAGCAATAGGGAGGTTTTCGCGTTGACCAACTAAAGCCCTGTGACCATTCATACGTAAGTTGAGTTGCGTAGAGGCCATACCAACGTAGAATGCATCACACTGGGTGCAGTCCAAACGGTAAACGCCATTAACCGATGTGCATGAGGTGTGGGGAGGACAAGGGTAGTTAATGTTGCTATGGGGGGAAGTAAAAAAGGGATTAGGGTTTATGATAAGACAGGTTTGGCATCTGCTCCGTCCGCACTCCACCATTCCCCTCCCAAGTGCAGGGTTCAAGGGAGAGTGATGGGAGAAAATGCCTCTGAGGTTCGGTGGTTTGCGATATGATAAGGAGGGGGCTTCAGGAAAAATGGACGAGGTAGAAGGAGAAGAGGAGAGCAGTGGGAAAAACTCCTTAATAACCGAGCCAATCCTATGAGCACCAGGGAAAAAAGTGGATATCAGGAAAACACTATCAGTGTGGTCTTTTCTCGGTACGTGCCGGTGAACTATTTCAGCCGGCACGACACGACTATCAATGACATTAGAAGGGTAGCCACGATCAACTAATTTTTCCTTTAAACTGTTAATATGGGAACTACGGTTTTTCAAGTTATTACAAATCCTGTGGATGCGAATGGAAAGGGATCTGGGGATTGCTTTTTTGATGTGGGTGGGATGGCAACTACTGTAGTGGAGGTACTGCTGTGCATTTGTAGGTTTTATATGTACAGAGGTGGAGAAACTGCTATTGTTGAGGGTGACATCAACATCAAGGAAGTAATTTTATTGCTGGACACTTGTTGGGTGAAGGAGATGGAGGAAGAAAAGTTTTGGAAGGAAAGTAGGAAGAGGTTTAACTCATGGGTACCATGTGGCCAAATGAAGAAGATATCGTCAATGTAGCGAGTATAAAGAAGGGGAAGGAATTGACGATCAGATAGGAAAGATTGCTCTAATTTGGCCAAGAACAAATTAGCAAAAGAAGGACCCATAATAGTGCCCATCGCAGTACCCTTGGTTTGAATGTAAAAGGCACCATCAAACTGGAAGGCATTATGCTTCAGGACAAATTCGGCTAATGAAACTAGAAAATTGGTAGAAGGAGTGAGGGGGGGAGTTCTGAGTTCAAGAAAGTAACGAAGGGAATTCAGTCCCTCACTGTGTTCAATATTAGTATACAGAGAAGTGACTTCCATAGTAACCATGAGGAGGGGATGGGTGAGGTTGGGTGGTATCGAGAAGTTATTGAGGAGATTGAGGAAGTGGAAACTGTCTTTTCAGTAGGAAGGCTGACTGCGGACTAGGGGTTGGAGGAAGTAGTCAACAAAAGCATTCTGTATTTTTCCAATGACAGTATAGGAAAAATACTGTCAATGATGCCAATCTTAATCCAACTTTAAATCAAAATTCATAACCTGCCTACAACTTGTATTCACTTGATCTCTGACGTCGTGAAAACGAAAGGCATCAGAGCGACTATCTTCATTCATTTGTGGTGAGTTACCTGAATATTTATATCACGTGTTATTGTGACAATTTTGTATATATATATATATATATATATATATTGTTCCAAAAATACTGAATGCAGGAGTAAATTTAATCATAACATACAGTTATAAAGTGTTATGAAGTTAAGAAATTTTGTATATTGGAAAATCGAATATAATACTTGAAAAAAATTGAATTTTCACCTAGAAAAATATCACGTTTTGCTATAAAAGTCAGTATATTTTTTTCATAAATGGATACACTCAAGTTAAAATAAATGAAGTTATATATTTGATTCTTTATAATTTAAGTATATTCTCACTATAAATGTTGGTAATTTGTTTGTGGGATGGCAACGTAAAAGTAAATCAGTTAAATATACTAATTCTTAACAAGTTTAATTATATGTTTTCTTATATTAAATTTGAGTGCAGTCCAATATTCTTTTATAAGACTGTTTGTGTGTGTTTTGGGGGTTGTCCGGAGGTAAAAGTTTGTAATTATATTATTGATTACACAGTGTGACAGATCATAGTGAAAGTTAACCGAAAAGTAACTTTTTATAATGAATGAGTCGTGCAGTTTTTCATCATAACTTCATCCAAGGAAAGAGATGTTGTACATTTTTCCATTTCGAAAATGATTCTTTCCATTATGTTATATTAATATTATAAAATTATATGTAATATAACAATAATATGTTATATTAACACTTGGTATATTAAAACAAGAAAATAAGTATAAAACATTACGTCTATTAAATAAAAACTGAAAATAATATTACAAAAATCTCAAGTTATGTTACTATTGAAAGACACGGCTTTACCATACCTATAGGAATATTGTGAATACCACATTATATTTTTTTCATGCTACAAAATTTTTTGTTTGTTGTTTGAATTTATTAACTCTATTCAAATAGTCGACTTCCTGCAATCCAGAGTTTTATATAGTGCTTTATATCACTGTATATTTGATGGTGACTAGTAGGAGAGTAGAGTATTTTGTAGGCCCAAGAGTGTTGCTCTTAGAGGTTGTAAGTCCCAGTTACTCGCTGCCCAGTGAATCCTCTGTTATTCCACCAGTAGGAAGGTATAGAGATTGCAAGTCCCACTTTTAGATAAGGATATTGGCCCAGTTACTCCCTACCCAGTGAAGCCTCAGTTATTCCACCAATAGGAAGGTATAGAGATTACACAGTCCCACTTTTAGATAAGGATATTGGCCCAGTTACTCCCTACCCAGTGAAGCCTCTGTTATTCCACCAATAGGAAGGTATAGAGATTACAGTCCCACTTTTAGATAAGGATATTGGCCCAGTTACTCGCTACCCAGCGGAGCCTCTGTTATTCCACCAATAGGAAGGTATAGAGATTGCACAGTCACACTTTGAGATAAGAATACTGGCCCAGTTACTCGCTACCCAGTGAAGCTTCTGTTATTCCACAAATATGGTGGCAACTGCACTTATGGTAGCCGTGTCGGTTACTAGCCGTTGCGTCTGCAACGTGCTTGGTATCCCTTTCTATTTTCACCTGAAGACGGATTGCCCGAAAATTTGAGTTTGTAAATGTGTTTCTTTACTTTGTGTGCTACCTATTCTGAATTTTGAACTGTTATATATATATAACAAACACTTTTTCTTCTTCTAGGAGTTTGGTCAGGGTAAATATATGGAATCACCTTTTTGCCAACGTTTCGTCTTTATTTTAAGACATCCTCAGGGCTATAAACTAACAAAAAAACAATAAACAATGGACATTTGTCATTTCTACTAAACTAAATTAAGACAGCCCTGAGGATGTCTTAAAATAAAGACGAAACGTTGGCAAAAAGGTGATTCCATATATTTCCGCTGACCAAACTCCGAGAAGAAGAAAAAGTGTTTGTTAATATTTAGTGGTCAAGAAAACAGTACCGTATTATATATATATATAATATATATATATATATATTATATATATATTAAATATATATATATATATATATATTAGTATATATAAGGAGTAGATCTTCTTTCAAACATGTATCATTAAAGTGAGATGCAGT
The DNA here is from genome assembly GCA_026182355.1 of Hermatobates lingyangjiaoensis. Lineage (NCBI taxonomy): Eukaryota > Metazoa > Arthropoda > Insecta > Hemiptera > Hermatobatidae > Hermatobates > Hermatobates lingyangjiaoensis. Next base: position 5,631,659 of record JAPFBL010000012.1, on the reverse strand, counting down.
ACCTGCACTTGACTGCAGACTGAGAAATTCGATTCTACGAGCTAACTTCCTGCTAACATTTTACTGGAAAAGGAGGTGACCAAATGACTTATTATATACTTTATATATAAAGTAATAAAGAACACTTGAAAAGTAAACTAATTTGAAAAAAAAGAATACTCAAAGCAGTTGACGTAAAATAAAAGTGTTCAGAGTGGTTTTCTTTGAATTTTTGGTGGAATTTACTACACTGTTTTGAGTTACTAATTTAATTTTCTATCTTTGGTAAATTTTTCTTGAGAATCTATTTCAAAGAAGTGATTTTACTATGATGTTTTTCAGCAGAGATTATTCCTTCAATGATTTTTTTAGAATAATTGTTTTTCAGCACTATTCTTTAAAACATTGATCTCATGCAAACAAACCTTTCAAACTATTTTATTGACCAAAAGTTACAGATTTAATCAGCCATGTTGCATCTGGGAGTTCTTTCAAACAAAGTCGTGATGCTTTTATTAATATATATTGTTTGATCATTGAAAACTGTTTTGACTGGGAAATGACTATGGATTGGCGTTTCAGCCTGCTGCTTCAGGAAGCGGGGTGCCAGCGGTCATTGGATACCTAAATGGCATCAAAATGCCTCACGTCGTCGAGTTCAAGGTGCTGGTGGTGAGGCTTCTCAGTACGATTGCCACGTGTGTTGGAGGCCTGGCTGGAGGAAAGGTACGTGGCTTCTATTTATATTTTATTATTAACAATGAACCATTAATGTGCGAGTTATGTGTCCAAAAAACTTAACAACTGGACATAGATTTTATGTTATTGAATATTCAGCCACAAAAATTGATATCATGTTAGCCAAACTGGTTAGTATAATATGTTTATATCCAATGATTTTTTTTTTGTTACCAAATTTTCCCTGAAATAAGTTTCATGATATTCGTGTTCCAATGTTTTTGTTATGGTGTTGCATACGTCTGTGTGTGTGCACGTATGTGAGTGAATGTGTTTGTGTATTTATGTGTATGTGTATGTGGTGCTGTATAAGCGTGTGATTGGCCATGTGATATTACCTCTCCCGGAAAATTAGAGATAGTTCTTCCTATAGTGGAGGCTTTTCTTTTCGTTACATTACTGTTTATGCCTGCTTATGTTTGCAATGTTAATAACAAAACATCCCTCACACTTATCAAATTTTGGTGAAAGCAAAGAAAACATTCAATAATATATTTCAATTCTCACGTGATCTTCATATTTATATATATATATATATATATACACAAATTAAAATTTAATCAGGACTTGGTTAGTTCGTCAGGTTCAAATTAAAACCTCATTGCCAACGTTTCTGTTTTTATTTAAAACCTTTTTATTTTGCCGAAGTATACAATTTTGAATCAGAAAAACTAAGTATTACATTAGAGATTATTTTACAAAGAGAAATATCTGTGGATTTTGACAACAACTGTTTATTATTATTTTTTTTTTTTTTTGAATGAGCACGTGACACTTCATTCACTCATTCAAACTAGACAGTTGTCGCTGAAATTCACAGACTGTTTTTTTTTTTTTAAACTAATCTCTAATGCAATACTTAGTTTTTCTGTTTCAAAATTTTATGCTGCTGCAAATAAAAAAGATTTTAAATAAAAACCGAAACGTTAGCAATGAGAGTTTAATTTGAGCCTGAAGAATTGTCTGAGTCCTGATAAAATTTTATCAGTTATATATATATATATATATATATAATTCGATACCATGTTGACCAGTAGGAGAGTAGAGTTTGTAGGTCCATAAGTGTTGTCCCAGTTACGCGCTGCCCAGCGAAGCCTCAGTTATTCCGCCAATGGGTTCATATTCCTCGGTTATTCCGCCTGAACACATATTATATTCCTTTATCCGGACTACTCATAGAATAACGAATCATATTCCTTTCTCTGGACAACTCATAAAAAAGAATATATATATATATATATATATATATATATGTATGTATATATGTATAAATATGGATTAATTTAACACAGTAAGCTTTAAGACCTTTCAAGAACTACATCGTTGGAGAGCAAGTTAAATATATATATATATATTTATATATATATATACATAAATTAATAATCAACAATAACTCTTGATAAAATATGTGAATTAAACACTACAATAAACAAATATATATTTGTACTGATCAGTTCAGATTTTTTATTAAATCATGATATGTTGGTGTTGCAATCGACTGCAGGTTATTTCACTGTAAAATTAAAAACTGTAAGAAAAGTAATATTGCATTACTCCAAAATTTATACACTTTCAGTTTTAGAGTTGTTCTAGATAAGATTTGGTTCATTTATTATTTGTATTTATGCGGATGCCAAATTATCAGATCAATAGTAGTTGTTAAAATTATTTTTTCTGCAGTTCTTGCTTATAAGAAAAATACCTTTATGGCTTTTAATCTATGTGAGTTATATTCATTTTATATGATGTATGAGAAAACAGAAACAACTGAACACATATAGCAATTTTTTGAACAAAATAATGTTTAATTTAATTATCATTCTAATTTTATACTTTGTCAAAGCCATAGTGGGATGCAAGTGGCATGTGACTTTTAGATTTCTAGTAAACTTTATTTCATTTTAATTCTTATTACTGCTTCTCTTTCTCTCTGCAATTTTAACGCTTATTACAACAGATCAATAGAAATGAATTTAAATTATTTTAACAAGATTTAATGCACGGTGACGACAGCCTTAGTTAAAATAAACAGATAATGATTATGGAATAAACATTATAAAACATGTTAGGTGAGGTGAGCTTCCATATAATGTTTAAAAGTCATCATCAATACACGATGCATACTTCATTCTCAATATTTACATCAGTAACATGTTATCGTATAAGAATTATGACGTTTGATTCTTAAAACAACAAAACAAGATCCTTTTAATATGATGTTCTCTCTGAAGTGGTAGTTGCTTTTTGTTTCCTTTGGCAACACTCCTTAAAGTTATTCTAAATTAAATTTATTCTATCGGCACAATTGCTCTCACACAAACTGACAAACGATTGTTTATCGCCACACAAACACTCTCACTCACACACACACACACACACACACACACACACACACACACACACACACATACATACACAAATTGTACTCAGGCTGCCTCAAAATGAGTCTTTCCGTTGAATACCAGATATCCTAGATTCGACCTACACTCAATACTTTCACACCTGTGTGTCATATAAAGCATAGTGAAAATTTCTTGAATGTATTAATTTCTGTTAGAACCAAATAGCTTTACACTTCTACGTATGAGTTACCTACAATTATTGCATTAGTAGTATTATGTGCCTATCCATATTGTAACCCTTCATAATAAAACAATCGAAAGAAAATTTCATAGAATTGTTTATTTTAGATAAACTTTAAATTTATTGGTTTATAATTTTTCAAATTCGTATTTTTAATTTTAATTTAAGCAATAAGTAAGAAGATGGGTCAAACATCTTGTACATCTTCAGCAAACGTTTCTGCCAATATGCTTTCAGTTACATACTGACCTTTATTCTCACATATATATCTTTTTTTACTGCTATTGTCAATCTCGGAGAGTTTGACACTAAATTCCTCGATTATTTGTCCCTAATTTTCATGTAGTTCTTAGGTAAAGAGGTTTGATTGGTAAGGATAAAAGAAAAAATCTACACCAAATAAAACACGCGCAGCGATCAAATTCTGCTGAGAGAGGGAGTCAAAGCTATTGAAATTTATTAGGTTTTATTGTGGCTTTTATATTTATATTTATTGCCACAATATGGCAAAAGTCAGAACTGTTTTTTTAATCGAAAATGTAAAATAATTGAAAAAATACCATATTGGTTATTAACCTTCAAAAATACGTTTTATTTGCTTACCAGCTATACCAGTGGTGGGCAACTTCTCCAGTCGGCAGGCCAGATTTAGGAAAATGAAGTTATTGGTGGGCCGGATTATTACATGAATAATATTCAATACCTTAATCACATTTTATTCACTAAAAGTGACTAATGCAAGAAATAAAGTAATAAATCGTATTTAATGTAAAGTTGTAAACTTTAAGCTTTACAACGAATAGAGATTAAAAAGTACTTACTGAAGTCAATGAGACATTCGTGGCCGAAATGGGTATTGCAGTAGCTCTCCCGCCAGTTGACGCCTGATCAATAGAATTTAAATTTTATGTTATTTTAAATTATAGAATCTCTTATGCATATTCTCTGTGAGCATTCATTGTATATATAATTTCCTAAATTTTTTTGTAACTATTAGAACCAATTAACTTATGATTATATTAAATATCGATGATCATTTTAAATTTTAAATTGTGAATATAATTGTAGTGCATCCAGAGTGTTCAAATTTAGAAGTATTATTAATATGTATTGGGTCTAATTTTAATAAATCTCTTGATCTATTCTTTAGAATAATAATAGAAATTTTTTATACAAATTAATATCAATACATTATCTTCTTCCTCCAATTCATAAATTATGTTGGGGTAATAATGGTTATGGGGTAATAATATTCAAAAATTACAACTTAATTTTACCTTTAGTATTTGTTGTTGGTATAGGAATTATATTGCCTATAGGTAAACTCGCAAAAGTTGCCATTTGGCTCAAAGGTGCAAAAGATGCCAAAATCGCGGAAAATGGAAAAAGGTCCAAAAAATTTTCTTGGGACAGTGTATGGTCGGATAAAGTCGGCGGGGTAGCTATACTATTTCCGATGGCACTACACACTAGTGGAGCCAAGGGATCTCAGTGACAATGTACTTGCCTCTAGACTGGTAGATTCGGCTTCAATGCTCACTCTGACTCTCGATTTATTCACATGGGAGGTGAATAAATCTAAGAACTTCGTCCATGGGAGAGGACTTTTACGACAGCGTTCCCGAGTGTTTCATGACAGATACTCGTTAAAAAAAATCACTAATATAAATGTATTCAATGTAGGCAAAATTTATTACAGCCAATGTAGAATATCTATTGTGTGGTATCACAAAGTGTCAATGTTCGTATTATGGATGAGCTCTTCTGGTATTGCCACTGTAACCTTACCTAACCTGCACTCTATAACCTGGTTCTCACACAATAAAGAATAGCCACAATAATTATTTTAAATTTGAAACAGCCAACAAGGAGGTATCCAAGTAACTGTCTACTGTCGCCATTAAAAAGTTTCCTCTTTCTTGTAAACTTCTATTGGTTGGTTTTATCTGCTACAAAGAGAAAAAAAATTTTAAAACGTAAGAATTGCACTTTGAACATATGATTCTACTTGTAATGGAGTGTAAGTAGAATTTAAATAATAAATGAAAAAAAAATCAGTGTGAAAATGCCAGAAGACTTTAAAAGTAATTGATAATATTAATTTGTTTATAATGGCAGCTCAATTTTGTTTCTATAAAGAAAAATTGAATAAAAATGAAGAAAGTGAAACGATGAAAATTAAATAAATTATTATCTATAGTTCAATACATTTCAAGTTGGATAGGTCTGAGGCGTGAGGCATTGAAGCAGCTTTTCTAATGGTCGGAGAATGGGGAGAAGCTGGAATAATGGACCGTTATTCTGTCAAGAGACAAAAGAGAGGGGATATTTATTCCAAGAGAGCAAGGTGCAAGGTAATTAAGAATATCTCAAAATATTGGTTTTCTCAAGGTTCGCCTAAATATATGCCTCTTTCGGCAAAGTAACGTCTCAATTACTTATAGTACCATTTATTAAGGAGCTGCCTGCCTCATCCTCAAATGGCTTCAAAATAATAGCATTTACCTGCATTTTTTTTAAAAAAAGAATATTGATGCATATGCTGGATTGTTCTTGTGTTTTAAAAATTCTGAAATATATCCTTAAATAAACTGAAATTAGTTAAAATAAAAAGCATCAAAGTAAAAACGAAATTAGGTCATAGCAATTGATAAAATCTTTCTATGACATTAGAGTTATCCACTTGAATTCAGGAAAGAACCATTTTTATTAGTTTATTATTATTAATAAAAATATGAATTTTTTATTATTAATCCCATTACTTCTTTTATTTCTTTATAACAAAATGAATGTTAAATAACAAATACGCCAAACCTTCTAACCATAGATAAGAAATAAAGGTGAATAATTTAAATGATAGCAATGGAAGCTGTTACTATTACTTAACTTATAGTTCTTAATTCTACCAGTAGAATAAAGTACCAGTAACAGAAATTAAAATAATATATATATATATATATATATATATATCTTGGTTATAAAGAAAACAAATGAAGTGACTTGTGATTTTCAAATGTGAACGAATAGCAAACCCCAATTTTGCACTTCTATAATTTTATAGAAAGTATGAAACCTCAGTTAATATTATAAGACATATGAATTCTAAGTTACCATACATCTGGTGTTTTAGAATATATAGCATATAGTGTCTTAGCTATCAACTTAACTAACAATCCAGGAAATAAAGAGATAATAACTGCATAATTTAATAGATTAGACACCTGTCATAAGCTTAGTATAGCAATTATGAATAATTTCACAATAAATATTATACATATATATATATATATATATATGATTTTTAGAAATATATATATGATATATAATAAATAATTATCTCTTTAATTTTAAATATTCAAATATTTCAAGTATTCTAAATTTGGTAACTTATAGGAAGTTACCTTATGTGCTATGAGTGCACCTCTTGAATGAGGTTCTTTGAGGTTACCTGGATTACCTCGTCTGTATAGTAGGATGGTTATTATACTTCAACTGCTGTCAATATTCAATACAGAAGGCCAGAAAACCCCAAGAGGTAAAACATTTTTGAATAGTCCTACTTTAAATGTTGGAAAAAAAAGTCAAAAAGTTGAAAAAAAAGTTGTCTCTGCCAGCATTGATTCCATCAGCATGCATGATTGCAGCATCCATGCTCCATAGATTTCCTTAGATTACATTGGTTTACAAATTTTTGCTTGTTTGTAGTTTACTTGTGTAGTTCAAATTCATGAACTACAGCTAACTGTCAAGGAATTTTTACAGATCGTTTCTTCAGCAGTAACCGCTTGACATATCGTAAAGATCTCAGAGTTATTCATTGATAATGGTAATACTATTAATACTATTAATAAAAAAATATTAAGAATATTTATAATAATTGTTGCTATTACAATTGTTTACCTGGATGATGATGAGTGGTTTCCAGGCAAGTTAATAAATCTTTATTAAGTAACTTAATAAAGATTAATTAACTTGCCTGCAAAGTTAATAAATTACGTAAGTTAAACGTAATACATATTACATTTGAACGATAGCAACTTCTGGCACTCGATTTATTCACGTGGGGGATGAATAAAACTAAATACGTTACCGTTGGAGAGGGCGTTAAACCGTCAAACCCGAGCCTGTACGATGTCAGGGACTGACATGTATAGAGAAAATTATTACCATTTTTATAAAATGCACTTATTTTAAATTATAGTAAATAATCAATAAATATTTTATTTGGTCACGTAATTAAAATTGCTTATTACAAATCCAGTTAGTGACATTCATGTTAGAGTTTCTAACAATGAACTAACTGAACTGTTTTCTTAGAAATAAAATACAATTGTTCGTTTAAAAAATTACTGTTTTAAAGAAAGTAGGACCCTGTATTCCTATTAGGTCTACCAAATTGATTGGCAGTTCAATTGGCAATTTAAATTAAAGTAAGTTTACATCTTGAAAATAAAACTATTTTAATTTAATTACATGAATAAAATATAATTGTGACAAAGTAGTGATTTTAGTGTTTAAGGTTATTCTTACCTAACCCCTGGAATACCTCGAATGAAGAAACAATCTTTACATTAACATGCGGTGCAGCTGAGACTTTAGTGAATCAATCAACGGTATGTTCCATATTTGGTATATTTGAGCAGCGAAAGTGAAGGTTTCAAGTAAACAGATTGTTGAGTGTCTGAACAAATAAAACTACGAAGCCGACTATAGAGTTCATCTCTTGAGCCAAGTATTTACTCAACAAAAAAGCTGAAAGCTTGCCAAGCGGTGATCTTTTAACATTGTCAGTGTACCAAGCCATAAATAAATATTATATCAGTGGAAAGAAAGTAGTTTCAAATCAACCGTAATGTAGGTTTTTTTTTCGTTTAGAGTTAAGTAGCCTCTGAAAAAAAAAGTATAAAGGGAGAAAGCTTGACTGACATGACGATGGGAGTTTAGTAAAACTATTAATTAGAAGCATATAATGAATTCTTTTCAATAGAATTCCCAGGGATTGTTCAGTTTTAGATCTCATTAAAAAAGCTATTGATTGCATCTGATTCATATAAAATATTCACAACTTTGTGAATAGGGTGGCCTCTAAAACATGATGCAAATAAAGGAGCTGATAATATCACTAATGTTTGGAAATTCAATTGGCGCAAATGGTTGCACTATGGTACACAAGTAACGTCAATATCGTCAATTAGGTAGCACAGGGGAGCTGCTAATATTTCAGCTTGTTCCCGCTCGATTGTTCTCCTGTCACACCTGTCTTCACTCTATCTCTTTCACCCTATACCAGTATTGACCAGTTATGACATTAAACACAAATTAGTCTTTAATTAATCAATGTTGAAATCAAATATAAGTGTTTGTAGTCGCTTTTAATCCACTTTAGTATTACATGAGGCTAATTTATATTAGCATGATATAAGCAATAATGTTAGATTTAATTATTGATACTAGCATATCTTTCAAACCATTTATTTGGATTTCATATCTCACAGTTCCTACCTACACCCCATTTAAATTATTATTTACATGGCTCTAATCAGGGAAGAGGTGTTGGAACAATACACTATATAAACTTTCCATAAATTCAATTGATTCATGCAATAATATCGTTAGATTACTCTTTAAATATTTTGGAACCTCACACAACGACCATTAATATGTAATATGTATTACCGGTTACATAATTACCACACCAGTTAACATGTAAGTTAGGTCCTTGACTGTATTGTAAGATAGGGCTTTCTGAGTAACATGTCTGGGGAGTTGATGAGACTTATAAAAAATTAATGGTTCTGACATATCCACCTGTAGATCTGATATCACATACAGGTTCTGTCTAACAGTCCAACGGGTATTTCATAAGCTATCTCCAAACATAAATCTCTACCACTATAAAAGAAGCATATTGTCAGTCTGTCCCTCATAAATGTAAACAAGTCTTACAAGTATGGCAAGTGATATGTTATTCCAAGATTAATTTTTAGTTTTTATAAGTACATTGTCCTTTGTTGAATACGGAATTTTTTGAAATTTTTTTTTTTAATTGCTCATTTTAGGTTTAGATTTGTGACAAAATTTTATTTTCCCATGGTAAGCCGTTTAGCGGTACAAAAAATTTCTAAAACAAAAAATATTCCAGAAAACTCCTTTTTTTGTTCATGTAATCACAAAAAGAATTATTTCATCTATCCAACAAATAATGCTCTAATTCAGGGGTTCTCAACCTTTGTTTGCTTGTGGACCCCCTAAAAACTACTTGTGAACCCCCTAAAAAATACTTGTGGACCCTCACTTCCCCGGATACTTAAAAAACATAATTATACAAAGTTATAAATAAATATTTGTTTTTAGGTAAATGAAAAATGCTAATTATGAAATAATTTCATTACATCTACAACGCATGCCGAAATACAAAAATGTTAAAACAATAACAACATATTTCTTTATTAACATTTTATAAAGTACCCTGAAATAAATTGTAATGGAATCAATTTTGAATGCACCATAAAGAGAAGTGCAATAGAAAATTTTAAAACATTGGAACATTTTAACAAACTGACGAGGATATTAGGCCTTATATTTTAATTATGTGTGAATATTGTACGGCCAAAGCTTACTACGCTTTGATTTATTTTTGGTTTGCTGATGAATTCATTTAAACTTAACATAGAGCTCTAACCACGTGTCATGGACCTTCAGAATACTACTTTCCTCATGGACCCCCAGTAATCCTCTGTGGACCCCTGGAGGTCCATGTGGACCACGTTGAGAACCACTGCTCTAATTTAAGGCATAATTTCATCTGGTCCGTCAAACTTTATGATCTATAACCTCCTCACAACCTTTCAGAAAGAATCATCAGTCAAAAATTTTACGTTTTAAAAAGTTACACATGTTTACATTATATGCAAGCAATATAGCGATTGATATTAAAATAAGTGTTATTTTACGGTTATATAGATATATTAACAAGAAATTATATATATATATATATATATATATATATAAATCAAAATATGAAAACGGTCCAAACCGGACAGATATATAAATGAAAAAAGACAACAAATAGAAGAAGCGAGAAAACTTACTGGGTCGATATTTCGAACTGAAGTTCGTCGTCAGGGAGAAGAAGGGAAGAGGAAGAGCCACGTGCGTCCACCCGTACAAGCAGAGGGCTACTGGGGGCTCCAGGCGGCGGTCACCAGTTGTAGTATCTCGAGGCGCTGCAGGCTAATCCCCCGTGAACGACACCATTCCACCACGAGCAAACACGCGTACCGTATAGGTCGGAAAAAGGTAGAAAGGAGGACAGAAGTGGCGAAGAGGAAGAGGAGAAAGAGAGCGAGGGAAAAAAATATATATATATAAATAGCAATAAATTTAAAAAAAAAAAAAAAAAAAAAAACACACAACTTTAACGTTTGAGATTGAGGCCAGGTGGGGAGCGGGCATTAAGTAACCAAATGTGAGCCTCCTCAGAGGCTCTCAAAGTTAACTTTGGTTAACAGAGAGAGAGTTAACAAAGGTTAACTTTGAGAGCCTCTGAGGAGGCTCACATTTGGTTACTTAATGCCCGCTCCCCACCTGGCCTCAATCTCAAACGTTAAAGTTGTGTGTTTTTTTTTTTTAAATTTATTGCTATTTATATATATATATTTTTTTCCCTCACTCTCTTTCTCCTCTTCCTCTTCGCCACTTCTGTCCTCCTTTCTACCTTTTTCCGACCTATACGGTACGCGTGTTCGCTCGTGGTGGAATGGTGTCGTTCACGGGGGATTAGCCTGCAGCGCCTCGAGATACTACAACTGGTGACCGCCGCCTGGAGCCCCCAGTAGCCCTCTGCTTGTACGGGTGGACGCACGTGGCTCTTCCTCTTCCCTTCTTCTTCCCTTCTTCTCCCTGACGACGAACTTCAGTTCGAAATATCGACCCAGTAAGTTTTCTCGCTTCTTCTATTTGTTGTCTTTTTTCATTTATATATATATATATATATATATATATATATATATATATATCCTGATGATGAAAAGATATTAAAGTAGGTTTTTGTTATTTTCTAACTACGTTTTCTTCTCTTTATAATTTGACATTTTGTTGAAATGAACTGTATTATTGTTATATATATTACAAGAATTTACAATAAACACATGAAACAAACATCAACGTCCAAAACACAGAAAGCATTTTCTCAATTTCTTACTTGGTTTGGACTTGATATATATGTATTTTGGCAGCAGTTGTCCTTGAAACTCGCATTCTCCTAAATAACTCTACTTCTTTATACAGTATATCAGGTCCGTACAAAATCATACCTCTTGCAGTATAAGGAGACCTCGAAAACGACGTATGTGAAATGATAAACCTGATATTAGGTAGTTCTTAGGTGGTGAACCAGTGCATCTCTCTGAAGATGAAAGAAGTACAGGAGGAGAAAGGATGCATAGGCGAAATATCCTTCATGATTGGGCCCAACCCAAAACTGTGCCAACAAGCCCAAACAAAATTATACATATATATGAAATCTTTCGTCAATACGATATATTGAATATAAAATTATATATATCAGTACCAGAGTACGAGTGTTTTTTTTTCTACATGGTTATAAGAACTTTCTGAGCTCATTAATGTGGATATTCAGTTCAAAAATACTCGAACATCCAATTAATAAGAGATTGGTGAATAAAGCAATTCTAGTTAATTTGCTCAAGTACTTGTTAGTGTTTTCTTGTCTGCTTTATGTTAAAGTTATACTAAATGATTTAGTATTTATAATAAGGATCATTAAGATCACTTCATGATTCATAAATGAATATTCTATTTTTGATATTGATAATTTTGTTTAAGATTTATCAAGTAAATAAAGAATACCATGAGAGGATGACACAATGAGCGATAGATCCAGATTGTGAGTCAATGTGAGACAGGCTATGCTCTAAAGAGTAACATGTTTAGGTAAATTTCCTGTCAGTGAGAGATGAGGGCGCAGATGGTTTGTATCGATCACCAGGCACACGAGCCTTCCTTCCTTCTCGATGTCTTAAATATACGCTGCAGCAGAGAACGTAACCTGTATTGACAAAACTAATCTCACTGGTCAGAAATTCAAAAATTTATTCAAATATTTTTTATAAAAAATGTATTCTTTAGTCTTTAAATTAATATTAAATTAAATAATCATTGACATTTGGGTGATTCTCCGATAATCAGATCGAAAATAAATACGGGTATTTAAGTGCACACTCATACAAAATCTCAAAAAAACTAAAATTCCCACCAGGAAGCGAGTATAAATTAAAATAAAGATATATGGTGTTATGTTTTTTATATGTTTTATATTCACTACTACAATGAAAAGCTGTAACAACACGTCTTTAATAATTTATTTGATTATTTTTTATCATTAAATCAAGTTTTAGACAAGCAACTATCACACACGACTATGAAGAAAAATGCTATATATGTTATTTACGAATGTTTTATTATATAGTTAATGATTACTTAATCAAGATAAGAGTGAATAAAAGTTTAATGTATCAATAATAATAACAATAATATATAGTCAGTTACGCAGTAAAACACTAAGAAAACAGCACACCGAGAAGAAACTGACACAAATCACTTCAATAGTTTGATATTTTTTGTCATCAGTAGGGAAGAGGTCAAGAATGTGGTCTGGTACTAACTTGTATACAGCTAGTCAGTTTAGCCTTTTAGAGTTTTGTCCAAGCAACAATAGAGAGAGGCACAATAAGTGAAATTAAGGGAATGAGACGAATAATCAAACGGAAATAAAGCCATGTGTGATCACAGAAATAATAATAATAATAATAACAGCTATGAATACAGATAATTGTGAATAATACTAAGAACAATGTGAATGAGTAGAATAAATTATACAAAATTAAAACATGAATAAAATAATTAAAGAAAATTAATAAACATCTATACAAATCTCTAAAGAAAAGAACTTTCAATGGTTAATATTGAATTTCAATTCTGATCTGGCATCAAGGGGATTAATATGTTCTCTATCAAAACTCTTAAGAGAACATGAGCGCAAGGATTTGATTACTGAACAGTCATTAAAACTCAGACGACGATTAATTAAATACATAGAAATAGGATTGTTACTGTGGCGACAAAGGAAATCTCATGGTAATTAATACGAATAATCACATTGGTATCTACCAAACCGGACCAACTGGAAGAATAAGAGTCGCAAATATAACAGAGAAAACAATATAGCGATTCCATATTAAACTTTCGAAAAAGAAGTTATAATGAAAAATTAGAATTAATGTATTTGTTTTATCAGTTTGCTAACACAGCAGGTTAAATGGCACTTTCATTAAAAAAGTAGAAATAGCCGCATTTTGATACTTTTGATTTAAAATGTTTCAGTTAAAGTTGCCGTCTTTAATATGAATAGAAATTAAATATGCATGAATCTAGGTTTAGCCTTTTTAACATGAGAAGAGTGGTAACTATTGTAATTAGAGTAATGCCGAGTATTTTTTAGATTATATATGAATTGAAGTAAAAAAGTGACAATTGTCAAATAAAGCTTTCATAAATTAGTGCAGATTCTTTTCAACTGCCTTCCATCAAAAATTCCAGTTTTCATGTTTAAATTCTTAATGAGATCCCTTCTCCCAACCACTCGTGGTACATTAATAGCTTTATAAGATGCACAAATTAACCTCCTTTGCGCCAGACCACCTGTGAAAGGCAGTGTTTGTTTTGAGAGTTTTTTCTATTCATTTTTTTTTAATTTTCATTATTTACTTTAATATTAACTTGTCATTGTCTATATTGTATCTGTTATGTTTCTTCTTAACTTCGTTCTTACTTCAATTATTATTCTTATTTTTTAACTGTCAATATTATTATTTATTGCTTGAACTTTACTTTAATTTGACTTACTGTCATATGTCATACTATTCATATGACTATTTTCTTATGCAGTTTATTATTTAATAATAACGCTTGAAAACAAAATGTTATCTCCGGTAACGGAGATGCGGTAGCATATAAGGCAGTAATATGCTATCTTTCATGTGAATTAATAATTAGTTAATAGTGAAAAAAAACCTAATGATGGTCTTTTGAAGGACGAAAATATGTCAATTTAAATAGACATGTTAAATTAGAAAATAATGGAATAAAAAAACTTTTAATTATAGGATAAAAAAGAAATTTGTATATAAATATAAGTGTAATATAATAAATGACGAATAGTTGTAGAATTGCCAACTCACACCACAGAAAAGTAATAATTAAATTGGAAAATTTTTTTCAAGAAATTAATGAAAGTAGAAATAGGTAAGAAATTTATATATATATGTCTAAACCACTCTAGGAAAATCAGAAAAATAACAAATAGCATACAACCAAAGCAAATGGTCATCGTCAGAGTTTGATACTGAAACAAGTGTTGCAAAAATATTTAGTGTATTTTTGAGAAGAAGAGAGAAAGACAAGCGAGGTATTTGAAAGAGAGTAAACTGTAGGAAAGGGAAGAAAAGGCTGGGATGTCAAGTTAAGGTACAGAAAGGGAGTTGAAGAAGAAATATACAAAGAAAATCTGCTAGCTGTCAACCCTTGAAGATATAACTATTGCCTTCATTGATACTTTGTCCACCTTGAATAAACAATACCTAATGTTTATAGTACTTGATTTATTGTATCTATTAAATTTAATCGAATAGGATTCTTTGATTAAGTAATCAACACCAATCTTTCACAAATAATCATTTTAGCTTCTGTGTAATTTATACAACGATATTGTAATTATTTATAGGTTTGTTAATTATTATTAATTATTGTTGTTGTTTGAAACGTTCTTTAACTATTTAACTGTTAGTTCAATATAATTTTATGATAACACTTACACGAAAATTTATATAGCAAAGCACTCCAGTTTCCTAGAAGAGTGTTTAGTTAACATATAACCTACGTCATAATGGACTATAAGACTACGTCATACGTTAATAAGACTATATTAAATCGTGATTTGCAGCAACCCTAGGAAGTGAGATCAATATATGTATATATTATTCATCGATAAAGAATATGTGTCCATCTGTACCATACGATTTTCAAGTATCAATTGATTTTCGTTTTCCTTCCTTTGTTAGAGTATTCGCAATTCACGAGTGCCAAGTGATCCCTCTCAAACTATAATAAATATCTCGCAATCTATTATAATAGATTAGTGACATTCTCAAATAATCTGCTTCCATAGTACCATTATATCTAGAGGAATATTCATTATTCTCTCGAGAATTGTCCTCTATCAGTTAGATCATATAATATAAAACAATTTAATACATTTGAAGAATAGGTCATTGTCAGTCTAAATACCTTTTCAATAAATTTAATGAAAGTTTTTTTTGAATAAAAATTAGCTCGACTAACGTTTATTAACGATATGTTTTTTAAATTATTCAGGGAGTAATTAATTTTAAAACAAGGATCACAGGGTATTCAAATTTACATAGTGATTAATTGTTCAGAGAATAGACTTGTCATTTTATTTGCCTTTCAAATATTTACTTAAATAATTGCTTCAAATACATTAGTGTCATTTAAAAAAAAAACCCGAGCTTAACTCATTCACGAGACTAGAACCTAATTTAAAAATGTTAATTAGTTGTCAGTCCTGATTATAACGTGATTTATTTATTAATATACGAATCAATATTTAACATACACATATCTGTATTATTTATGGTAGACTCGTATATATGATGTTTTATTTACTAATTACGTGTTTGGAGTAGCTTACCTAACAAGTTCACATTATCAATCACACAGTTATCTCTTGAATTTATCATTTATTTACTTTTTTACTTTTACTTTTCTTTTTACTAAAAATTTACTTTTCACTAATTGTTAGTTCACCTCTATTGACATTTTTAATATACCCAACTCCTTGTTACCAATTGTAGCAACAGATTACTGTGGCTGTTTACCAGCCGAGCAGCATTCATCTTTTTATTCGTCTGCTCTTTCTAATGACGAGGTCAAAATACTGTAGTGAGATGCTTCTACGTGCTCTTTTCTTGTAATCGTTTGATATATATATATAGTGTACATTTTACATATATATAGTGTACATACATACGAGTTTTCATAAGCTAGTGACCACTGATGACCGTAGTTTGACATTAAGAGCGTCTGAGGAGGCCCACATATGGTTATTGGGGGCCCGATCAGATCCCGGTTTAAATCAGAAGCGTTAACTTTTATATGCTTTTCCTTTTATTTTTAACTTATATATTCATATTTTTTTAATTTTCTTTTTTATAATTTTTAATTTTATAACTTTTATCTATTGTTTTTTCTTTCTCCGTTCTCCGACGTTTAGTGCCTAGCTCCTTTTTAAGCTAGTGCTGCTCTCATCGGTTGACTCTTTATTGCTTCATTCGCGCTCCGTTCTTCGACGTGGGGAGATCTCTCTCACTTCGTCCTCTCTTCTGGTCTACTCTCCTGATGACGAAAACAGTTCGAAATATTGAATTCTGTAAGTGTTCTTTTTATTCTCTTTTCTGTGTCGTGCTTTGTGTAATTTAAAGTTATATATATATATATATATATCACTCAAAATTCAAAAAAAAACGATCCAAACTGGACGTAAGTCAGCTCAAAAACGAAGAAAAGAAACACACAGAGAAAGAGACACTCTTAAAAATTCAAATTTTTGGATGATCCGTCTTCAGGAGAAATGAGAATGGGTGACCAAGCACGCTGGAAACAGAACGGCAGGGGACAATCCCGGCAACCCAGTTTAGGGTGCTTGGTCGCCTATTCTCTTTTCGCTGAAGACGGATCATCCAAAAATTCGAGTTTTTAAGTGTGTTTCTTTCTCTGTGTGTTGCTTTTCTTCTTTTTTGAGCTGATAAATATATATATATATATAGTTCAATGTACATAAAGAAACGTAGAGAAATTAAAAACACACACTTACAGTCTCTAATTTTCGGTTGAACCGTCTTCAGGAGAGTTAAGAAAGAGACCCAACCGTCTCTGTACCAGTGCGCTTGGTTTCCCTTTCTTATCTCTCCTGAAGAGGGTTCAACCGAAAATTAGAGACTGTAAGTGTGTGTTTTTAATTTCTCTACGTTTCTTTATGTACATCGAACTGTATTTGTCTATTTCGGATCGTATTTTTATTAAAAAAGTATATATATATATATAATCTTTTTTCCTCTCTTCCGTTAGGCGGCAGCACAGTGATGGTTCAACGAGTTTCACTGGAGATGAGTTGCAGTTTCTTCTTTCTATGCTTGGTACTTCTTTCTACATTTATTTATAGTACATTTGCAGTACTGTCGCAGCGAGCACGGAAGCCTCTGGGCTACTCTTGCTCCATGCCTTTATTTTATTACCAGTATATATATTTCGCAAATTTTGAATTAATTTTTTTTTGTTATATTTATATAAAACACCCCTTCACTACTGTCATCGACGAACACGCAATTGCCTGGCTGCTCTGGATCCATGCCTTTACTTCATTGCCATTGTTTATATTATTCAAATTTCAAATTCAAAAATTTTTTTTGTTACATTTATTTTTAATGTATTTGTGCTACTGTCATCAGTAAGCACGCAAGCCAGTGAGCTACCCTGGCTCCATACCTTTAGTTTATTATCTGCGTTTATATTGCGCAAATGTTAAATTAAAATAAAATTGTGTTACATTTATATATATAATACATTTGTACTATTGTCATGACACTTGTTACCCTGGCTCCAATTTTGGGAATATAGTGATAACTTTGTTTTATTTAAGATTATTCAGGAATATATAATACGTATTTAATTTCAGGTATCTATCTCCACGGAAAATGGGTAATCAAACCAACAAACAAACAAATCTTTATATATACAGATGAATAATATTAATATTACAAATAATCATCAATAAAATAAAAAGTATTTACTATTTTTATTATGCCGAATTATAATATTGGTTATAATATTATACTTATAAAATAATTATTCAGAGAAGGCTTAATAACCTAAGTATTATGTTGAAATATTTCAACATAAGCCGTTAAAACAACTGGTGTAGTATTTTAGTGGTAATCATTCATCTGATTATATTGTTTTAAAGTGTTTTGCTCTGATAAAGGTTGATACTGGCACTGTCTAAGGTTCTACGAGGATAAAAATCTAAATGAATCACGTTTTCTAGTCTGGATCCTAATATTCTAATAACATCATTTAAATCTTAAGTTGCAATATATTGTCAAAGTACTTAAACATTTCTTTTCAAACGTTACATTGTTAACTCCTTTCAGTGGGTATAATAATATATTTAAGCATAATGAGAACGACATATTTCAGTTATTAATAATAACTTGATATTGACTAAAATCTTTCCGTCCTTTAAAAATGAATGAAATACAAGTCCTCAATGAGTTTAGGACTGTTAAAACGGTAAAAATATTTAACAATATTGCAAATAATTTAATTTGCTTTATCATAAATTGAATACAAATGTCTATCATGATAATAGATTTTTCTTTTATATATATTTATTGTAATGTTTTCTCCAGACATAAACAGGATATTTTTGGAAATTGTCAATACCTCTTTGATATTCATAGGGAATTATTTATAAAGGCCAATACATCATTTAAATTTTTTTAGTGTGACTTTTTGTTCAAATTTTGACAAACTCAAACTAATAGCGTCTAACTTATTTTAGCGTTGATCAATGCAGTTTTATGCGTGTTTAGACAATTTATATTATAAACAGTCATTTTCAAAATAATGAAGAGTATATCCCTTCGTATTTCATGATATCTTTCTTTTCTTTTACTTTTAAGGCAAGTAATTTATGTAAAAACCATTCTGTATAATTTCATGTAATTATAAAACAACAATTAATGCGGGAATTTTTGGGATTTTTATAACTTTCTTTTTTGCAGATATTATATTGCATGCAGTAGTTAAACAATGAAAACTTCTGCTTAGTTACTAGTATAACTCAAGTTTCTTAAATAGTTTTTTGTTCTCAAAAAAAAACATTAATATACCTAGAAAACAACTAAAATACAATAAACTCATGCATTTTATTAGTTGTACTGAGGTTATAAACCCAAATAAACTAGTGATGGGATGAGTACTGAGAATAGAAAATTGGAAATATTGGAACTTTTTCTGGTATTGAAACTGGATCTCCGATACCGAAAACAAACCTTTTTTGTATGTTTTAATATATGTTTGAAACTTCATTTTCGACTCCAGGATAAAAAAAACCTATAATTTTGATTGAAAATTTAAAGTATCATTATAATCTATAGATCTTAGTATCCGCAGTAACATTCTGTTCTCAAAGAATAGTTGAGAACATTTACAGAAGATAGAAATTGCAAAGCTATTTTTTTTTTTGGAGAGAGAGAGAGAGAGAGAGAGAACTGAGTCTGCTCCCCGATGCTGATCTCTTGAGGGAATATTTACATAAATGGTTATGTTAGGGGATAAATAGAGACAGGATGTAATTGATACTTATTTAAAACGGTCTTCAGTCTTACATAGAGTGAATATCGTCCAGCTGGATTTTTTGGTTATATTAATTGATATCTAGTAAGCTTTGAAATTTTAACATTCTCATATATATATATATATATATATATATATATATATATATATATATATATATATATATATATATAGTTAACACATGAAAGAGAAAAAACAAATAAAGACACACTTGTGTGTGTCTTTATTTGTTTTTTCTCTTTCATGTGTTAACTAGTAGTCCTGTTGGACCATTTCAAGTTTATATATATATATAAGATCAAACCACAATAAAAAATGGGAAAACAAAACTAAGATCTTTCAACCGTAACAAACGGTCTTCGTCAGAGTCAAAAACCCACTCTGACGAAGACCGCTTGTTACGGTTGAAAGAACTTAGTATTTTCTCCCATTTCTTATTGTGGTTTGATCATTGATTGTTATTTCACGTATTTATCTGGAATCCTGTATATATATATATATATAATATATATATATATATAACCAATTAAATGAAACGATTTCTTGAACTAAATAAACTACATTGACAAAAAGAACACACAAAAATTGAACAGAAACTCACTACATATTTCGATGGCCTCCTCATAAGGAAGATAGAAACAGTCGCTCCGCCTGCGAAAGATTCGTTGTCTGCCTGCGGAGAAACTCGCAGGCCATCGAATGATGACGAGGCCATCAAAATATATAGTGAGTTTCTGTTTCATTTCTGTGTGTTCTATTCGTCAATGCAGTTTATATATATATATATATATATATATATAATTCAATAATATATCAACCGTTGGATAGAATAGGTGTATAATGTAATCGGGATTCGGTCAATTTTCCAGGATCAAAATCAAACTCTCAATGCCGACGTTTCGGTTTTATTTAAAACCTTTTTCATAGGCCTACAAACAAAGGATGACAAGAAATCATATATAAACATCAACATATAACTAACATCAAAATGGAATATTACAGTTGTGATAAAACAAAAATATATATACAAGTAGAAGTAATAGAAAAGCAATAAACATTTTTATGAACTTACAGAAGTCAGAATTTTTGAATTAGAAAAATGATGAAATTTACATTATATAAAATGAAGTAACAATAAATAGTTAGTGAACTAACATCTTAACTGGTCAAAAACTTGGACCAGACTAACTGATTACAATTACATGTAAACCGAAACACTGTTCACTCAAAGAACACAAAAAGGAACTAAGGAAAATTAAATTTCACTAAAATCAACTTAACACTCCTGAATAAATAGTGTTCAAATTGGTAATGTCACTTCTATGATTAACTGAACTTAGATCTTTTTTAATATATAGCATTTCGAGGGTCTTTCTTCTTTGCTCATCTTGTTCTTTATCTACTATAATTGCTTCTTCAAAATCGAACATGTGACCTTCGTTTAAGGCATGGAATGCTAAAGCAGTGGCGTTACTTTTATTAGTTCTTATTGAATAAGAATGTTGATAAAGTCTTTCTTTTAAAAAACGACTTGTTTCTCCGTAATAACGCTTGTCGCAGTCTTTACATTTGATCGCATAAATGAGGTTACTTTGTAACTCCTTTGGTATTTTTTGTTTCAAATTTGAAAATAAAGACTTGACTTTTCTTTTGTTATAAAATGCCAATGTAACTTCAGGTACATTTCGTTTGAAAACTTTTCTAATTGATTGTGATAAGCCCTCAACATACGGAAATTTGAAATACTTTTTATTTAAAACTTCAAGTTCTGCATGATTTTGATTGGAATGTTCTGGTTGTTCTCTTGTATATTTAAACCAATAACGTTCAATTAAGTTGTTTGGATAACAATTTTTCTGCAACAATGACTTTACCCTTTTCTTATTTTCTTTTAGAAAACATGGACTACTAATTTCAACAACCTTCTTAACTAAATTTTGAACGCAATTCAATTTTTGGTTTATAGAATGAGAGGAGTGATAGTTCAGTATTCTTCCTGCACTGGTAGGCTTTCTATACCAATCCGTTAAAATAATGCCATTTTCACTTCTTATAACTTTTACATCTAAAAATGGCAGATTTCCGTCTTTTTCTATTTCATAGGTAAATTGTAGACGATTATGAAAAGAATTAAACGTAATTAATACATACTCTTCTTCTCCTCTTTCAATAATTAAAAATAAATCGTCTACATATAATTTAATAAATTTCACCTTCGTACCTAATTTATTAATACAGTCTTCTAATAACTCAATCATAACTATATTAGCAAGGATTGGTGAAATTGGAGATCCAATCATATAAGTAACCTCATTTATGCGATCAAATGTAAAGACTGCGACAAGCGTTATTACGGAGAAACAAGTCGTTTTTTAAAAGAAAGACTTTATCAACATTCTTATTCAATAAGAACTAATAAAAGTAACGCCACTGCTTTAGCATTCCATGCCTTAAACGAAGGTCACATGTTCGATTTTGAAGAAGCAATTATAGTAGATAAAGAACAAGATGAGCAAAGAAGAAAGACCCTCGAAATGCTATATATTAAAAAAGATCTAAGTTCAGTTAATCATAGAAGTGACATTACCAATTTGAACACTATTTATTCAGGAGTGTTAAGTTGATTTTAGTGAAATTTAATTTTCCTTAGTTCCTTTTTGTGTTCTTTGAGTGAACAGTGTTTCAGTTTACATGTAATTGTAATCAGTTAGTCTGGTCCAAGTTTTTGACCAGTTAAGATGTTAGTTCACTAACTATTTATTGTTACTTCATTTTATATAATGTAAATTTCATCATTTTTCTAATTCAAAAATTCTGACTTCTGTAAGTTCATAAAAATGTTTATTGCTTTTCTATTACTTCTACTTGTATATATATTTTTGTTTTTTCACAACTGTAATATTCCATTTTGATGTTAGTTATATGTTGATGTTTATATATGATTTCTTGTCATCCTTTGTTTGTAGGCCTATGAAAAAGGTTTTAAATAAAACCGAAACGTCGGCATTGAGAGTTTGATTTTGATCCTGGAAAATTGACCGAATCCCGATTACATTATACACCTATATATATATATATATATATATATATATATATATGCAAACTTACATCATAATTCAGGTGGTATGGTTCAATGTGGGACGTCGTGGATATCTTACTTATCCTATCATGAATCCTGTTCCTTCCTTTACCTCTTTTCATAGTAAACGCACCTACCCTATCACTCACAAGACTTCTTTCACCTCTGGTAACTGCGTTTACCGTTTGGATTGCACCCAGTGTGAATACTTTTATGTGGGTTTAAATTCCAACTGCGTATGAATAATCACAGGTCGTCCGTTGGCAAACGCAGTGACTTTCCCGTTGCTACTCATGCCGGTTCTCACGGACTCAGTTTCAATGACTGTTTTCGTGTACAAGTCCTGAGGTAGATTGATGAGACTAATTCGAAAGTCACTCTGAGAGCTTCAGAAGAAGCACTTATTAGTCTTCTGGGCGGTAGATCTGCTCCTGGGCTTAACCTCAATTGTTGAGTGTTCCTTTATGTATTTTTTAATTTAATTTAGTTTATTTATTTTTTCTATAAGTTGCTATTAGCTTTTAATTTTATTTTAGTTAAATGTTTTCATTCATTTAATTTTTATTTGGCTTTTATTTCTTTATCATTCTTGTCTCCCTTTCCTCTGAAAGTTGGCTACACTGTTTGAGTGCTTCAGTTTGAACGCCAAGCCTGTCGTTATCAGCCTCTAGAGCGATTCACATCTATTCCTGACGACGAGGACATCGAAATATAGTAGTTCGTTCATTGATTTCTTTTCTGTGTGTTCTTTTGAAAATTCTAGTTTATAATATATATATATATATATATATATATATATATATATATATATATAGTCACAATTAACAGATTTTGTCATAGAATAATAAATATATTCTTATAATAAATTTATTTATGCATATTCTCAACAGATGATAAATAAATGTGCTTTGTCTAAAAGCATTTGTTTTTAAACTGCTTGAGGGTTGATAAGAAGCATAATTCACTACAGGTATCGGAATCGGAATCGAAAGTTTAATGCAATATCGGGACTCCTATCGGAACCGTTAAACATTTTGGTATCATCCCATGGCAAATATAAACCCATTTTAAATTATTAAACTTCTTAAATTAGTTCTTTTCCAACATAGGTAACCCTCGAAACCGGTTGGACAATAAAAGTTTAGGAGATATGACGGTTTGTTCTATTTCTAATATTAATAAAATGCAACTTTATCATTTTGAGGATATTTTTAAAGCACATGATAGGTTCTGCTTGAAAATGCTAATTTAAATGTTGTTTTTATAGTGTATTAATAAAAAGATAATTCATTTATATTATTAGTTTAATATTATTATTAACTAATAGCTAATCAATAACACGGTAGGTATGCATTGAAGAAATGTAACTCTTCCCTAGAGGTGCTGTGGGATGAAGGGGAATAATTCCTGTCTTAATTATCTTGTTATGTTTAAATATTTTCTTAAATTGTTGTTATAACAATAATGTTTTGATATCAGTTGCTTGAAGATTGTTTTATTATAGGAGTTTCCTTGATACGAGTATAAGACACAGAGTACGGAAAAGTGCTGCACTGAGATAGCAACTCTGGCAGTGACATATTTAATGCATTATATGAATTTCATTCCCAATTAACGTCTCTATTCTACTTCTTCGATTAGTAGCTAACAAAGTATAAGCACAGATATAAATAAATGCTTATTTCCTTTTCCTAGAAGAGGAGGAAAGCTCCGAGCACATCTTACGTGACTGTGAGGCAATCACCTTTACAAGATTAGATATACTTTGTAAAGCACACCTAATACCTACAGAGGTAATGAATACTACCCAACAAACAGTTGTTAAGTTCATTAAAGATCTTAAAATCTAAGCTGTTATAATAACAACAACAAAGTTAACAGAATAACATATTCTTAAGCGAGAATGTTCTTATTGTGAGTCCATAAGAACTCATTGAACCTGGTAATAATACTTATAAGATTATAATAATTTATTCTCTTATTTTCAGTAAATTTCAAATTTTTTCACAAATAGTTATGTCTTTAAATTGGTTTCTCACACAAATGAAAAATAAGATGAAGTTATCATATTACATCCATCTGGGAATAAAAATAAATCCTACTCCGGCAGCAAACGGTTTGGCCAATCTTTCTTAGTCAGAAAGATAACTGCTTATTCCTGCCCATCACTGTGAAATAAATTTCTATTTCTTTTAATATCTGATAGTATCTATAGTAAATCTCGTTATATTTGGTTTAAATTAATAATCGTTAAGCTTCATTGAGAAATAAACGACCTAGAAGGCGATATGATCATGTAATACCCGATTAGGCTTTGCAAACAATTGGTACTGATTAGTAATTAATCATTAATCATAATAATACCATTGTAATTAAATTATTACTAAGGAATATAAAGGAACATATCTGTTATGTAGAAGGTTTCATATTCAGTGCAATTAGAAGGTTTAAATCACGTGTAGACAAATTTATAGTAAAGTTAATATTTTTCGTAAAATATTCAGTTTTTGATCACTGAGTAAAATATTTACTTGGAGTCAAAGCAAGGAGTTTTGTTATATTGTTTGCCTACCAACGGTAATCATATTATTTAGATAAAAAATAAAGTTAAAATTTGTTCTCTCTAACCTGATTCTTTCGTTGAATGTATCATATGATCTGTTGTAAATACTTTCAGAGAACTTTGCCTTAAAAATAGCACAAATTTTTAACAATTACTCCATATTCAATTTTTTTACCTCCAACCTTGGGCATTAATTAAATCCTTTTCACTCAGTGACTCTTGATTCTAAGGGACAAGAGGTCCATCCCTCTCACTAATCTATCACCAGTGATAAGAATTTCTGTGTAAAGAAATTTTCATGCTGCTTTCGAGTTACCAGATTTTTGAGATAATCTGGATCCCAAAGACATTTATTGACTTGTATGTCTAGAAATCCAGTGTTCTATATCACACTCTTTACCTCTTCATCTGCTATCTCTGGCTCTTTTTCCTATAAAATTAACAAGCAAATTACCAAAAATACATATTTGTATGAAATTAAACTTTTTTCAAAGGAAAGCTATTAAATTTACAAACACATTCGACTTTATTGTAAATGTAAATGTAATTTACTATAATAGTCACAGTTATAGCTTTGTTTGGTTTGTCAACATAGCATAATATATTAGCACTCTCTTCTCTAAATACATTAAAATTGTTAGTACCACAGAAGTTAGAAAACATAATACTATTATAAAAGTAGATTTGCCTTGTGAATCTGTGTTATAGCCCGTTTCACATTTTATGCATTTTTAAATGGGACTAATAATTGTTACTCCTGAAAATAAATACCTATTGTTCAATTGGCATTCAATTATTATCAGCCCCACTTGGGATGGAAAACGTGTGAAACCCAAAATAAACCGACTTTTACAATAATATTACACTCCTTCTTTACTTACTGCTGACTTCATTATCATTTGCTCATTTTATCATATGTCAATTATAATAAATTTTACAATAATTTATTTAAAAAAAAAAAATTATTTGATAATAAATCTTTTAAAGTATAATCTTTTATTTACTTCATACACAATCTTCCCTTTTAAAGATAAACTATTACATGTACAGCCTTCGTTTAGGTTCGAAACTTATTTAAAATTTTTTAAGAATAAACCGTTTTTCATGAATAAAACAACACAAAGTGAGGTACAATCAGATAGTAGATATTCTTTTAATTGATAGGAAATAATTTAACTTTGCCTAAGTGGTTGTTAATGAAATATAAATAAATGTATTTTTCTGCTATTTAGTTCAGTTAAAAGAATATTTTGTTTCTTATAAACTCAACGCGTATTAAAAACACATGTCTAACTTAAATATTATTCTGATTTATCAAATCTCATGTTTTTTTTAATATTTTATTTAAGGAGTCAAACTCATGTATATATATATATCAATTTGTGATTAAATTTAAAATATTTCTGGGATGTAGTGCTTTATAAAATACTTGGCACTGCATTAGGTAACATTTTAGTAACAGCATTTTATTCGTTTCAGTGAATAATTTAAAAGTATCTGTCGTAATAGAAGCAAATCGAAATGCTAACAGTGTAAATAAATGATGAAATCCCATGAATAAAGTTGTATCACCAAGCAATCGTTGTATAAGCCTAGAGCCAGGCGGAGGTATAATAACACGTTTTACATCAGTGGTTGTTATGCCTCATGTTATATTCCAAGAATACATATTTAAATATTTTATAATGTAATCTAAATTAGTAAACTATGAGTGCCTGCAATATTCTATCGGTCTCTTTTACCAACCATAATACAATTCTAGCACTCTCTATTTCATCCATTCAATATAACTCAAGATTTAATATACATAATTACTAAGTATACTCATATATTGACATATTGTACCTACCATTTTTTCACTGGCATCATTTAAACAAAGAACTTGTTAAAGAATATACACACACTAATTAATGTTGAATGCACCAAAAAGTATATTTTCTAAAGTATATATATATATATATTCTTTAGTAAACCATTGATCTCGGGCTGCTGGGTCTGAAAAAAATTTAGTGATATATATATATATATATAAAGATTTCATATAAACACGTGAAATAACAATCAACGATCAAACCACAATAAGAAATGGGAAAACAAGACTAAGATCTTTCAACCGTAACAAGCGGTCTTCGTCAGAGTCAAAAACCCAACTGACTCTGACTGGGTCAAAAGACCCAAAAATCTGACGAAGACCGCTCGTTACGGTTGAAATATCTTAGTCTTGTCTTCCCATTTCTTATTGTGGTTTGATCATTGATGAATATCCACATTTCGGGCGTACCAAGGAGCCCTGGCTATAAGGCGGTACACTTATTCTGAATGATTTGGACACAAGAATTGTTCGTTGGTGCAGCTTTAAACCAGACGGAGCATCCATAGGTCATAGCCGAACGAACAACCTCATTATAGATTAGGTCCATGACTTAGTCGACCGCCAGGAATGAAAGACTAATAAACGTATTCTATTTAAGCATTTATACTATGTCTAACTACAACATTAACTAACGAAGAAGTTTCATATTACATTTACTTATAACAAAGTAAACACTGAACAAGAAAAGCCAGATATTTTGTATTAAAGTAGACATTTTGTGTTCTACCATCAAATGTCCAATCAAATGTTCTACCAATGTCCTTCTCTGGAGAAAAAAATTCTGCTTGGACTAATGAATCATGTTTTATCATTTTACCTCATTTACATGTACACAAGTAATAAC
Organism: Hermatobates lingyangjiaoensis; assembly: GCA_026182355.1. NCBI lineage: Eukaryota > Metazoa > Arthropoda > Insecta > Hemiptera > Hermatobatidae > Hermatobates > Hermatobates lingyangjiaoensis. The sequence goes on along the minus strand of JAPFBL010000012.1, from coordinate 5,603,485 downwards.
TAGGTAAGGAGTCGGAGTCGGCTGATTTCTTCCGACTCCCACTACGACTCCTACAGGTGCAAAATGTGCCCGACTCCGACTCCACGACTCCGACCCCACGACTCCAACTCCGACTCCACAGCCCTGCTATCAACATACCTTCGACATTTATAATCATAAATAGATTGTTATGTAATCAAAAACAACAAAACAAGAAAATAAGGTTCTTGTAAAATAAATTAGAGAGCAGTTCTTTTAAATATACCATGGCCTGGAATGCTTCCCATATTATGACTATGTTCATAATACTCGTTCCTGGCATAGTATTTACTAGCTGGACCAGTAGAAATCCTAGGACCTCTGATAGGATACGGGTAATAAAAATATAGAGAATGACATTTTCTTTATGCATGAATACAATATGTTGGAGGAACATAAGGAAAATATTTTTAGAAAAGAGGAAATTACTTTAATTGAATACACTTTAATTGATGACTAATCCGTAATTACTAATTACCTGTAATGACCTACCCAACTGCTCGGTTATTAAATATTAATTTTGCCTTGTCAGGTAAATCCTGACACACGTAGGTAGATAGTGTATTAATATATAGGATATTTATTCCGTGAATGTACTCGGTTTAAGAACTATATGTTTTTTTTCCAGTCGGATAAAATCTAATGTTGTTCCAAGTGTAGTGAACGATTCTTAGTCTAAAGACCCCTCAGTGTCGTGAAAGAGTTTAGACTAAGTGGTCCTAACAAGAAAGGAGATAAGCTAATGAACAATGCCGCAACACTCGAGATTCAAAGCCTGCCAGCCCTCTCAGCTCTGGCCAAGTTTTCCAAGACTTTCAAACTTAAATCACCACCGCAGTACTTTCTCAGACTTCTTTGTATATAAACAACTTCTACCAAATTTTACATAATCATTAACTTGAATCTTTCAAAACAGTCTATTGTTTAATCCAAAGTTTTCTTATATTATGAAATATGAATACTGGAATTTTACTATAAACCAGTTAAATAGAAACCATCCTATAATCCACTGGATGAAACTATTCTTCCTGCAAAATATCTTTTGACTATCAAAAATGTTCAAAAGCAAAAAAAGGAATAACTCTTTCGGCAATCAGAAAAAAATTCGTTACTAGTTCAAAAAATGATTGCTGACCTGTTTCAGTCATTAAGCTATGATTTACTTGTTAAGGTACATGAAGTAGTATTTTTTTTACCTCCTGTACTAACTATCAGAATTATGTTTAATAATTACATTCTATACTATAAATTTTTTTTTAATTATTTTTGACTCTAAGGAAAAAAGACTAAGTCCACTCAACCGCAACAAGCGGTCTTCGTCAGAGTCAAAATCCCAACTGAGTTGAGTTCTTGACTCTGACTATGACCGCTTCTTACAGTTGAATGATCTTATTTTTAAAAAAAAAAACTATAAATGCAAAAAGTAATTCAAAAACGTATAACAAATGTTTAGAACTTAATTTGATATATGAAACAATTGAAAAAATTTGGGGTTGAGGTTCATTTATAAGGGTATTATAAAAGGGTAAATGACAGTTTACTCTGTTTAATCTCTCTGGTTTCTCTCTCCTGGTGACGATTGTAAGAAATTATATACTATAACTGTTTTCATTCAAATGTTTGTTAATTCTCAAAGTTAATTACATACCTATTTATACATACCTATAAAGTTTTACGGAAAATATATATACGGAAAAAAGTTCAATAACAACCTGAGATGAGTTGGCCACTGCTCTGAAGCTCAAAACATCATTTATTTGAGTTAGACCAATATTGAAAATGACTGGAATGTAGACACTTTTAACATTTAGAAAGAACACAGGAAGTTGCAGCTATATTCACTATGATTTTTGACATCTGTCACACTCGGCAAAATGAAGTACTCACCATTAGTGAGTATTCAAAAATATCGGAATGAGTCTTGTCTGTAACTTTCTTCGTACTTTTATTATGCCAACAGTATATATATATATATATATATATATATCCATGACAATGATCTCAAACCACAATATGAAATGGGAAAAAAGAATAAGTCCACTCAACCGTAACAAACGGTCTTCATCAGAGTCAAAATCCCAACTGAGTTGAGTTCTTGACTCTGACTATGAACGCTTGTCTCAGTTGACTGATCTTATTTTTTTTTCCATTTCATATTGTGGCTGATAATTATATGTTATTTCACGTTTTTATGTAAAAACTTCTAAATTAATATATATGAAGTCCAAAAATACAAGGAAAAAGAAAAATAAAAGTTTTAAATGCTCTGCGGTCTTTCACTTTACGCCATCAGAGAGGAAGCAAAGCAAGAAAAAAAGAGACATCTATATTTAGATCTAAATGTCGTGGTTATAAATTTATGAATTATGTGATATTGAGTGTATATAATAATATGTCTAAGTGTGAAGTATATATAGAAAGACGTTGGGTTGTTATGGAGAATTTAGTTTCGAAATTAAACAAGATGAATATTGGCAATAGTGCAATCCTACAAGATGTCAGATCATTCCTGGCATACCCTCAAGCTAAACAGCAGCCCACAGCAATTTGAAATTCGGTAGGCCCTTGTCAAACTGTCTTGAGCTTAACCGCACTTCCAGTAGCAAAAATCTTGTCTCATGTATTTTAATTCAAATAAAATTAACATGGATTTAAATTGAATATTATGCGATAAGAGTAAACGCGACTTATTCCATTATTAAATTCATTATCCAATGCTAAATTTTTATTTCAATGATAATTTAACAAGCATTATGAAGAACTTTCAATGAATAATAATACTAATAATTTTTACTTTACTATAAGTAAAGTATAGTGATCGTGAAAAAATTCGATCTCGAGATTTTGACGGAATTACATGTTTTGAGGTCCCAGAAGTCGTTTTATGACGTTTTTACGATGATGTCTGTGTGTGTGTGGGTGGGTGGGTGGGTGGGTGGGTGAGTGTGTTAGCATTGCTTGTTACCACGCTACGGTCCAGAATCTTTGATGGATCAAGTTGATATTTTACACAAAAATCGGCCCCATAAGGAAGAAGAACCCTATTGTTTGGGAAGAATTATGCATGATGGGAAAGTCACTTTTTTTGCCAAAAACCGTTTTTTTTAAAACATTTATTTCTCCTAAACTGATAACCCTACAGTTTTGAAATTTGGACATTATCTTTGAGGTTACAAATGTAACAAACGAAAAATATACTCAGAATTTTAAAACAACGGAAAATATTTTTTTTCAATAAAATGTACAAATTTTGACTTATAATTCGATCTCAAACCTTGTGAGAGCGATACAAGCCATACTGTTTGACGGACCAAAATGAAACTATGCCTAAAAATAGAACATTATGTAGAAAATGAGTTGAGATACTTTTTTTTGAAATTACATTCTTTAAAGGGGCGTTACAGTACGATTTCTGTTTTCAGAAAATGTTTTTTTGACGCTAAACGGCTCATTAAAAAATGAAGAAAATTTGACCAAAAATGGAACAAAAAATTAGCAATTCATAAAAAACAAATCATGAAGTTTCAATTATGGGAAAGAGCAATAACGCTATAAAAACTGTTTGTTTATCTTAGACTAAGGTATCACCTGCTATACTTGTCGAATTTTTTATATTTCTTTTAGTTGTTTACATTGACTTAGAAATTTTTTGAGCAATTCCACTGAGATAAAATTGATATTTATAAAGGAACAATTTAAATTGTTTATTGATTTATATGAGATGTAAGAGGAATAATATTGTGAAGGAAAATGATAACACACACTCAGAAAAAATTCGTATATATGTTATTTGAAACAGGGGAAGTAAAATGATCTTATTAAATACTAAGAAGCCATAAAATTCAAAGTATAATAATTCTGTAAAAAACCAAAAATGTAAAAGATAATTCAAAATTGAAATCTTTCGTTTAGAGATTAATAAATGTAATTATCGTACATCTTTAATTATAAATCACCTTAAAACAACATTTTCTTAGCTGTTTATGATGTTTTTCAGAGAAAAAAAGGGTATTTTCCTGTTTTAAATTTGAAAATTTTACTTGAATATTCAATGTAGAAGGATGTGAAGTAAACGATGTAAGAAATCTACTGGCTGTTTGAACGAAAGCCATTCTCTTGTAGGAGAATAAATCGTTTCAGGAAATGTTCAATTTGGTTTTTCAAAAATGTTATTACTGCTGTAGTTGTACTAATGGAATTATTTGCATCAGCTGTGTGATATACAAAAATAAGCTTATATATTGATATGTCCTTCAATCACTATCTCTACTACCTCAGGAATGAAAGACTAATAATCATATCCCATTTAGATGTTTACATTATGCTTAAATGAGACGTTATGTGTTATATACTCAAGAAATTTGATATTAAGTTACTTATAGTAAAGTTGAGTGTAGGCCACTCCAGATTTTTTTTTTTCTAAGGAGGTGAAATGCATTTACGAACAGAACACTGCACTCCCAGCGAGAATACTAACTAAACACCCTCTTTTCTTCTAGTACACTAGCCTGGACCCGTTTTTCACATTACCTCAGGCTAAGCCATTCCTTTCCTTAGGAAAGGCAGTTTGAAATTACTTATTCAAATCAACTCTTTTAATTATTGTTAGTATATTTCTGACCAGCCAATCTACCACATTCCATACCGCAGCACTCCGAATCATTTTTTTTTTTCGTCGTAGGATGTGGAAAAATCTGTTCATCAGATCCCTTAGCAAGACGTCTTGCTTAGGGTATGTGGGGTTGGGGGTCCCGACCCACTAAAAAACCACATCCTATTTCCTGGCAATACCCGACATGGAAACCGTTTGCACATTACTTCGTGCCGGTGCCTCGGTCCTTTTGAGTAGGATTCACATTCTTGTCCCCATTCGTTCAATCATTGCCCTTGCCTCACACCACTTTCGTTCTTCTTATGATGGAGAACCGCCTCTACAAAGTTTGCAGCTTTTGACCAATTATTTTCATTTAGGAGCATCTTTTGAACTATGGTCTCTGGAGTGACCTCACCCAGTGATGCTAACTCCGAAGCATTTTGCCAATAATAGTAACAATAATTTAAAACAATTGATAGCAATGTAAAAAATCATTCAAAATACAACATGAAAATGTATGAGTTAGTTTGATATTAGGAGAATATTAGAATGGAAGAAGCATTACATGAGAGATATGTATATTAAATTAGCAAGACACAGAAAAGTGGAAATTTGTGCTAACATTATTCCCATATGGTCTGTTAGCCACTATGGTTTGAAATATTGATTAGAATAATTAGTTGCATATTATTAGATATATCATTAACAAGTCCAGGATATGAGAAATCATCGTTCCGAGATTCAGTCTTAAATTCCAAAATTTTAAATACAAATTAATAGAAATGCATCATACTCCCCATTATGCTGTTGCAATTTTCCAACCGCTTTCAGCCGTTACCCATCTTCAAAAGAAACAGTTCGCTTCGAAGATGGGAAACGCCTGAAACCGGTTGGAAAACTCCAACAACATTGTATGAAATATAACGGTATATTTTGTTTCTAATGTTAATTGATCTATACGTTTAGTAACGTTAATCAAGCCTATCTAAGTTGACATACACCAAGTGCTATTCAAACAATTAACAAGTTTCTGGAATGTAAGTGCTAACAATTTATAGCGCTTAGAAAAGTGTAATATGCAGATACTCTGTTTTGAATTCTCTGGTGTGACAGCAAATCAGTTTGAGTTCACTTCAAACTAATTGCAAAGAAGGAAAGTAATTTCTTATGGAAAGTGCCTTCTGTATAATATACGGAATGATTTTGGTAAATACATTAAATTCAGAGGGCCTTTGACAAACACGAGTTCTTTTGGTTAAAAGAGACTTTCTTTTGAATTTCTTAATATTTTTTAAATTTTCTAGTACATGATGCAATATTTTCTAAAAACAAGCCACATCAACATGTGATGGACATTTAGTGCTAAAAATGTAACATTATTCTGATCCATCGCAGGGCATGGTCTGAAATTTGCCCTAGGTACACACCCACCCATCAGAAACACACACACACACACACATAGAAATGAACAAAGTAACGCTTTACTTTAGTAATGGTGTATTCCAGTCAGTCTCTGTGTTACCATGAGCTTTGTCTACAAAGGTTGACGACAAACAGATGGCTATTGCTAATATCTTACTGAGTTCATTTGTTTACCCTTACATACCATGTCAGTTACTTATCACCCCTTTGTTCCCTTTAATTGCACTTTACTCCGTTAAAATATTTCTCTTGCCTCCCTTCCTTTCCAATACTATAATAGACGTCCTACATCACACTGTAGTTTCAGTATGAATCACACTCTGACCAATGGCTCTGTTGAATGATCTTAGTCTTATTTCTAACTTTCCTTTCAACATTTATATACACATATAACTATTGGTATACTTTGAAAGCAGACCTTCTTTTAAACATATATCGTTAAATAACTTGCTTACTTTAAGCCTTGTATGTTTCTTACGTACCTTTTCAAGTTTTTTTACATTATTCCTCCATCTTTCAGGTACAATATAAATCAACTCACCGAATGATTTGTTTTTTATTTTCCGTATTTACATTGGGTCCGAAGTATCGTTCTACACTGACCATTATCAAGGAATTCTTTTTCCAATATTTTACAATTCTTAATACAATGCTTATTTACACTAACATCACTTAATTCAATTCATTTAAACATAATATTAAAATACACTTTTAAAATTTAAAATCTACATTAATAAACCTAAACATAACATAACCTTGTGTTAAGAGGTTTGTTCTAAATACCCTAAATGAATTTCGCACAACATTATTTAAGTCACTAGATAGTTGTTATGTCTTTTTCACGTATGTAACTTTAAAATTCTGGAAAAACAATTGGCCTGATCGTTAAGGTTCGGCTTCTTTATACTTAACGATTTAATTATATGCAGCCTCGTATGGTTATTTTCTTCATATAATACTTCAATGTTGTCTCCCAGCGTTTTTCTATTTAACTTGATTTTCTGTATTCCCATTGTGTGTTCTTTCGGTGGAGTTTTCTTGCAGCCGAAGCACCGATATATATATATATATATATATATATATATATATATATATATATATATATATATATTCAGGTAAATCACCACAAATGAATGAAGATAGTTGCTCTGAGGCCTTTCGTTTTCACGTCGTCAGAGAGCAAGTGAATACAAGTTGTAGGCAGGTTATGAATTTTGATTTAAAGTAGGATAAACATTGGCATCATTCATAGTAATTTCCCCTATTATATTAGAAATAGTCTTGATTTGTTTAATGATTCCTTCAATTAGAAATTCATCCAGTTTAAAAAGGCCTGGACTAGTGTTGACTAAGCTCTTAGAAAAGCATTTTATGAGGGCGTTTTCAACAATGTTTTTTCCTTTTTCAGATGACATAAATGTCAACTCCTTTGCTTCTTCCCAGTGGATTAAGTGATTTTTGTCTCTAATGTTTAGGAACACTAGTCCAGGCCTTTTTAAATTAGATGACTTTCTAATCATTAAACAAATCAAGATTATTTCTAATATAATATGGAAAAATACTGTCAATGATGCCAATCTTCATCCTACTTAAAATCAAAATCCATAACCTGTCAACAACTTGTATTCACTTGCTCTCTGACGACGTGAAAATGAAAGGCCTCCAAGGGATTATCTTCAATCATTTGTGGTGAATTACCTGCATGTTTATAACACGTGTTATTGTGTGACAATTTCACACACACACACACACACACACATATATATATATAAAAAGATTTCACGTAAATCTTTTTTCACGTAAAAAAGATAAACACGTGAAATAACAATCAATGATCAAACCACAATAAGAAATGGGAAAACAAGACTAAGATCTTTCAACCGTAACATGGGTTTTTGACTCTGACGAAGATCGCTTGTTACGGTTGAAAGATCTTAGTCTTGTTTTCCCATTTCTTATTGTGGTTTGATCATTTATATATATATATATATATATATATATATATATATATATACCATGATAAACGAAAAACACAGATTATTTTAAGTATACATATGACAAATTTAATGCGCAATTTTTTCTTAACATAACTGATACAAGTATTGGCCGTCATCCTGTTATCAGGCGATAAAATAATAAAGACTTTTGATTGAGATCATTAACTAAACTTTTGAAGTATTTAATTTATACTTACATAAAACTACATTTCAACGATTGAATACAATTTTGTGTCAGCAATCGAGAACCTTTTCATTCGTTCTCCAAGAATATTCAAATGAATTTCCGATACCTTTAATTTCAAATTAAAATTCTCGTTGCATGATATATTGCGCCTTCCAGGGAATAATTAAAAAAAATCACATAATATATTGGTTTCGAGGAAGTGTATGTTTGCTCAGGTGATGTAGGTAACATCGTTTAATTCAGTAAAATATTTACCAAGTCAGTCACAAAATATGGATATACAAAGTATAAAAATTCTAATATAGTATTTTTTGAAAAGTAAATAACTACATAAAAAGTAAAAGAAATAATAAAAAAGACGTAGTTTTATCAAAATGAGTAAACAAAGTATTAATATATCACGTACAATTCACAGCTTGAATCAGTTTCCATGCTTCAAGAAATATTAAGAAAACACTACAGATTGATTTAAGAATATCAACTGAAAGAGCTCAATTCAAAAAGAAAGATATTTTTTTAAGTCTGCTATTTTTGTTTCGGTATTCAATACAATTTAAATATAATTTTGGCATCAAGAGAAGATTTCTCTGGTTCTATTATTATTTACATTAAGGGGTTCTCTTGCTTTACTTACTTTAACGAGTCTTTGAGCCATCTGCATAAATAGCTTTGAATTATAATGTGATTTTATTGATTTTTGTTAGTTTTGGTGTTAGTTCTTAATTTTAAAAAATCAATAGGTAATCAATTAACCATGATGCAGATATTGATTACTAGATGAAGATAGTTCTTCCAGTGATGCAACCCCTCCATATTGCACGGAGTGTCCCAGGGGGACACCATCTTAGGGGTAAAAATAGGAAACAGAAAAATTAAATTAATAAAAAGTTAAAAAAATGAAATTTTATATCAAATTGAGTTTTTAAAATCATAATTGTTTTTATATTTTATGTGTGTAATACTGTTTTTAAATGGATTTTTCAACGGTAATATTTGTAAATTAAAAAAAAACTTTTTAAATTTTTCAAAACTAGTTTTTAAAGGAGTTGATAGTTTCTAATACTTGTTTGATTGGCCAGTCAATTTAATTCAACATTTTTTTTAGAACTTATGTTACAAAATTTTGTTTTGAAAGATCTCTTTGATAACGGCATACTCGTATACGTCCATAAGTACTATCATAAAATGAAAGTCTGGTGCTAATAATAGCATTCTATAATTGGACCTTGGATTGTAATTCAATAAAAATAATTTTTTTGAAAACTTTGTGAAATTTTTAAGGATTAACGGATTACCAATTGCCAGAGGGGTGAGAGGACCTTCCTAGGTGATAAAAATAGTTGCTACAACACTGACTTCTGGATGACTTACCAAGGGTTCAACGAATATAGAATCAGAGAAATGCAAGTGACCACAGTGCTACATTTTGAAAATTGTTACATTTTACTCGTCTTGAACTAATTACGAAAAAATCTGGAGTGGCCTACACTCTACTTTACTATAAGTAACTCAATGTCAAATTTCTTGAATATATAAAACATAACGTATCATTTAAGCATAACATAAATATCTAAATGGGATATAATTATTAGCATTGCATTCGTGAGGTAGTACAGATAGTGATTGAAGGACATATCAATTTATAAGCTTATTTTTGTACATCACAAATAATTTATTATTTGCAAATAATTTCATTAGTATAACTACAGCAGTAATAACATTTTTGAAAAACCAATGTGAACATTTCTTGAAACGAAATATTATCCTACAAGAGAACATGGCTATTGTTCAAATAGCCAGTAGATTTCTTACATCGTTTACTTTGACATCCTTCTACATTGAATATTAATGTAAAATTTTCAAATTTGAAACAGTAAAATCCCCTTTTTTTCTCTGAAAAACATCTTAAACAGCGAAGAAAATGTTGTTTTAAGGTGATTTGTTAATAAAAGATGTATGATAATTACAGTTATTAATCTCTAAACGAAAGATTTCAATTTTGAATTATCTTTTACATTTTTAGTTTTTAACAGATTTATTATACTGGGAATTTTATGGCTTCTTAGTATTTAATAAGATCATTTTCCTTCCCCTTTGTCAAATAACATATATACGAATTTTTTTTTAATGAGTGTTATCATTTTCCTGCATAATATTATTCCTCTTACATCTCTTACATTTTTGGTCAAATTTTCATTAGTTTTTAATGAGCCGTTTAGCGTCAAAAAAACATTTTCTAGAAACAGAAATGGTACTGTAACGCCCCTTTAGCGAATGTAATTTTAGAAAAAAATATCTTAACTCATTCTCCACATAATGTTCTATTTTTAGGCATAGTTTCATTTTGATCCATCAAACAGTATGGCTTGTATCGCTCTCACAAGGTTTGAGATTGAATTATAAGTCAAAATTTTTACATTTTATTGAAAAAAAAATATTTCCTGTTGTTTTAAAGTTCTGAATATATTTTTCGTTTGTTGCATTTAAAACTTCAAAGATAATGTCAAAATTTTAAAACTCTAGGGTTATCAGTTTAGGAGAAATAAATGTTTAAAAAAAAACGGTTTTTGGAAAAAAAAGTGACTTTCCCATCATGCATAATTCTTCCCAAACAATAGGGATCTTTGTCTTTATGGGGCCCATTTTTGTGTAAAATATCAACTTGATCCATCAAAGATTCTGGACCGTAGCGTGGTAACAAGCAATGCTAACACACTCACCCACCCACACACACACACAGACATCATCGTAAAAACTTCATAAAACGACTTCTGGGACCTCAAAACATGTAATTCCGTCAAAATCTCGAGATCGAATTTTTTCACGATCGCTATACTTTACTTATAGTAAAGTAACAATGAATAACTAGGCTAGCTAGTAACTAAAAAAGAACTGTTTGTAAATTGTATAAAATTTGCAGTAGTTTACGAGTAAATTCAATATTACTATAAATAAACATAATTAGACATAGTAAAGTGAAAATATAAATATGAAACTTTTCCTTTAAGATATGGTTTTTAGAAGAATTTATGGGATTTTTTCTGTAGGTTTGGGCCCACAGTGTGCCTCTCCCAAGGACGAGGTACTCAGATTTATTCACTTCCCGCGTAAAATAATCGAGCACCAGAGTGGGTATTGAACCCTGGATTTACCAGTCCAGAGGGGCGGATGTGCTACAGGTCTAACTTGGCCCAGTCAATATTTCCAAAGTTTCCTCAATATTAAATTAACTCCCATCAACAGCATACAAATACTAAAATAGCGCTATTTAAAACGACCGTATATAAGTTTACTGTGAACCCTTGATTGAGTAATCTACAATATGATCATTTTTATTGCCATTTCAATTTATCTAGTGATTAGCACCAGAGAGCGATGGTCTGGAACTCCTAATTACTAAGTGCACTCTGATGAATAGACATTTTTTTTGGTCGTGAATCATTGTTCAGTACTGAGAAATTGAAGCTACACTAAAGTGTATTTCGTGGCATATCTGAACAAAATCACTCTTTTCCTTAGAGCTGTCTTCTATCATATGACGGTACATCATATTTAATAGAAACAAATAAATAAAAAAAATAATACAGCATCAATGTTTTGCCTATATTATAATATTTTCCCCATTGCTTTTTTAACAATTTATTTTTTAAGGTATTATTAACAACCATCATACATCGTCTATCGCTGGTGAAGTCGCCCGAACGGTCTCCCAATGGCTGCATCATCAATGCGACTAATGTAACCTTCCAAAAACACGGATATAAATACCTATTTTAACTCAATGATGCCGCTATATATGCCTAAATTTCCTACCTAAAACAGTTTTATTTTATTTTATTTGGTTTAATCTGTTTTTTGTCTTTTAAAATTTAAGTCGTCTCTGTCCTGTCTATCCTGTCGTCTTTTCAAAATAAAATAAAACTGTTAGATAAGAAATTTAGGCATATATATTGGCACCATTGGGTTAAAATTGGTATTTATATCCATGATTTTGGAAGGTTACATTAGTCCCATTGATGATGCAGCCATTGCGAAACCGATCGGGCGACTTCAGCAGCAATAGACGAGGTATGACGGTTGATAATAATATCTTATTTACTAACCTCTGTGGCACTAACAATATGCATAAATTTATTTTTTGCTTCTAACGTTAAACTTGTAGTGCTAAGCTTTTTTACTATAATATAACAAGAAATATATTAGTATTTTAGTTAAAGAATAGTAAAATACATTCTTTTGGAGGAAATAATTTATTTATACTAACAAGGAGACAGATAAAGTTTGTTAAATAGTTCATCAAAACTTACCCAAAATGTATTTAATAAAAATATTATAGATGTCACTTGTAAGTAACACAAATAACAACAACTTCTATTTTATAAGGTTTGTATTACACTCAAAACTCAACATAAACAAATTAATGGTAAACATAACTAACTGACCAACGCGTCCTTATAACCCTATTAGTGCCTCCTCCTACTTCCTCAACCATCCACTAGATAGCTTTACTGTATAACTACATTACCTACATCCTACACACTGTTCATATCATTTATGCTTTGGGTTTTGAAAAGTGCTCATTTAACCTATTATGCTTCTTCTCGGGTTTGAACTTTGAAAATTATATAACTATTTTTCTTTTTATTTGAAAAGTATACTAATGACCAATGGCGATACGTAGACATTCCAGATAATGTCACTTGGACTCCCTCTTACTTTATCTCTTGATAATTGTTCAAGGAGTGCTCACACATTTTCTAGATGCGAGCTACTTGTGAAAACTTCAGTAAATGGATATCCATTCCTAGTGAGTTTTATTTAAAAAACAAACTATTTTTAAAATTTGGAATCCCCTCACTGCTTATAAGTGAAATTTTTGACAAAACTTTTTATAAAAAACACCGATTTTTGATAATTACAAAATAAAATAGTTGTAGTAATCATTTTCAATTATTATATATATTTATTTATAATTTTGATTATAAACAATAGAAACTGGATGTTCCTTTAATCTAAAACTAAATTCTAAAATCAAATTATTATTAAGCTCTGCTAAAAAGAAAACTTACATTAATTTGAATTTTACATTATTATGTACATAAATATGTGTATCTAAAAAGGTTAGATATTAAACCCTGCAGGTAGCTACCCACAAATATTTTTAATCAAATGAGATCAAAGCATTTCAGTTTAATATAAGTAATTTAGTAAACCTTGAGTTAAAATTAGAAAAGTATTTTTAATAACCAGTAATTAATGGAAATAAATTACTCTTTTGAGATATTAATTAGTAAAAACATAAATTATATACTCATTCATATCACTTAAAACAGAAGCTAATTACTGTAAACAATTGAACTGAAGTAGAATATGTATTTATATTTTTTTCAGTTTATTATACGTTTTTTTATTTTTTTATTATACATCTAAAATTATAAAAAAAATAAGGTTAACTATGTAAAATTGACTTCACTCGTTGTTGATAAAATGATAACATTACCAATTTCTTTCATTCATTAAGTGATATGATTAATAATATTTTTTAATGATTGACTCTATATATTTTTTACAGTGGCTTTTATGATTTCCATTAATTTAATGATATTAGCCGGCTTTTTTATTATTCAACTAGTTATTCAACAGTTTTGTTTATTTTCCAACGGCCACACTTATAAGGCTTTCACTTTTTAGTGTTATTCTAGGGGGCAGAAATTGTGTCTCATTGATTATTTGGCATCCATTTTATTAATGAACGAGTCACATTACCTGATAATTCTGCATTGAGAGTTCTAAAAGTTGCCTAATTCAAGTGTATTTTGAGTAGGGATCTTTACTCAATATTATAAACATTGAATTCTTCATAGTTATTGAATTTTATTTAACTTTAACAATTTTAAAATCTCTGCTGTGCCTCCAAATTAATATCTGTTTTATAATTAAACTAATGTTTCGTTCATTAACTCTGCTGACAGTTTGTATATGACATTTATTCACTTTCGGGAATTATTTCTAAATAATGGCTTATCAATAAAATGCATGCACTTCGTCATTACCACAGAGATTAGTATTATTAATATTAAACATATAATATACCGTCTTACCTCGTACACTGCTGCTGCAGCTCTCGGACCGCTTTCGGGTGTCACCCATCTTCAACAAGAACTGATCTAAGGAATCCTACCTTTCTGATTATATAACCTACCTACTATCCCAATGCTGCCTAGATTTTATTATTTATTATTTTTATTTTATTTTTATTATTTAGTAGGTAGGTTATATAATCAGAAAGGTAGGATATCTTAGATCAGTTCTTGTTGAAGATGGGTGACACCCGAAACCAGTCCGAGAGCTACAGCAGCAGTGTACGAAGTAAGACGGTATATTATATGTTTAATATTAATAATACTAACCTCTGTGGTAATGACGAAATGCATGAATTTTATTGATAAGCCACGTTTATATAGAAATAATTCCCGAAAGTGAATAAATGTCATATACAAACTGTCATCAGAGTTAATGAACGAAACATTAGTTTAATTATAAAACAGATATTAATTTGGAGGCACAGCAGAGATTTTAAAATTGTTAAAGTTAAATAAAATGCAATAACTGTAACAAAATTTCATTTAATCCTAATAATGGGATTGGTACATAAAATCGCATAACTGCTGCCCTAGAGTTTTATAGAGGCTTTTATGGTTTTTTTTTTTCATTTAAGTTGCTTTATGATTCGGATATAAATACTCTGTAAGACATCATTTTATTTCTCATTTACTAATGCTGAACAGAGTTACTTCAGATAACTATGAAAACTATATATTTCTTCAAATGAATAGAAATGCATCAGATCTAAATGATAGGGTATTTAAAATATATATTATTTATTAGCACTAAGTTTTTTCTTCAATTAAGTACTTGAATAAACTGTGCGTACTTAATAAAATCAGTTAGAATGTAAATATTTAAACAGGTTTTACCATATATATGTTTAGTTGTGCGTCGAAATGGTTTAGGATGTCGTCTATTATAAAAATACTGAAATAAGTATTTCAGTGATTCGCTATTGACAAATAATCTCCAAACTTAATCTACTCGTTCAAGAGTTTGTTGTCACTTCAGTTTATTCTGATTGTTATTTTCTGCTTCTCTTCATTTCTAATTCATTTCTTAAGTTGCTGGCTTTCAATTTCAAGTCTACCATGCTATTTGCTGGTGGAAATGACAAATCCACCTGCAATTCACTTCATGTGAAGTTTATGAAATGTAATAGATAATCACTAACTCAGATTATTGAGTTCAAAAAATTATATATTCTGTATTTTTATTATTAATATTGCTAACTATACCACAGCATTATATTTAGGTTCTTTTTTCTTCTCTCTATGGCAAGACTATTGAATTTTTCACATCTATCGATTCATGTCTGTGTTTAATTATTTCCTCAGGTGATTTTTTTTTGTTTTATTAAATTAGCTTTTAATTCCTTTTCTAACTATTTTCTATTGCAGTTCTTTCGATTACCCCTAAATATAACTGCTCTTAAACAATCTATTTTCCACGTTTAAAAATTGGTTTCTGTTTCATATTTATTCCATGGACGTCAAGTTAGGTTAGGTTAGGTTAGGTTGCAGTGGCAGTTCCACAAGGGAACACACGTAGGCCGAGCATTGGCCCTTTGTGATAGCACACAATGAAGATTGATTCTACAGTGGGAGTCCTAAATTTTGCCTAACTCAAATGTATTTAGAATAGGGATCTTTAACGAGTACCTGACATCGTACAGGCTCGGGACCGACGGTTTAACGTCCTTCTCTGAGGGGGCGACGTGCTCAGATTTATTCACCTACCGCGTGAATAAATCGAAGGCCAGGTGAGGATTGAACCCCGGTCCTATCAGTTCAGAGGTGAGCACATAACCACTGAGCTAGCCTGGCCCCCAAGACGTCAAGTTAACTAAATGGTTAACGTACTCGCCTCTAAACTGATAGGTCTGGGGCTCGAGTCCCACCTTGCCATTGATTTATTCATGCAGGAGGTAAATATATCTGAGCACGTCGTCTTTCGAGAGAAAGTTGAACCGTTAGTCCTAACACTGTACGATGTCAGGTACTCGTCAAAGATCCCTAATCTGAATACACTTGATTTTAGCAAAATTCAGGATTCTCAACATAGATTCAACGGGTATTAAAACTGAATTATTAAAATTACTAAAATTGTAACCAAAATTACTAAAGAAGGGGCAAAATAGTAAATAAGCCACAATTTCTACTCCTAGAACAGTACAAAGGTGAAAGCCTTGCAAGTGTGGGCGTTGGGAAACAAACAATATTTATTCTATAATTAAATAAAAAGAAAATGAACAAAAATATTATTATTATACTGTAGAATTAAGAATCATTGCAAAATAACTTAAAATAAGAATTATTGTACTGTAAATGAAAGAAATATTGTATATAATTTGACATTGATCAAGTAACACACAGTGGAAAATGCTGGAATAAAAAAAAAATAAATAAATGGAAAAATATTTATTAAATAGATCAATAAAATAAAATTAAGAAAAATTGCTTGGGTAACCTGGATTTAAGTATCAGTTAGGATAAATATAGATTAAGACAAAAGTCGGTTGATCAGTTACTTTTGAATATTAACAGTGTTTTAAACTGTCCGAATGTAACGTGGGCCTTGTTCCACAGGTATTGAGATTGCTATATAATTTAGTTTATAGAAGCCTCTATGGGAAAAACAATATCGATTTGCAATGTATCACTTGATAAGTTTAGTCTGTATGTGTAGTCAAATTATTGCAAATACATGCATATTACTATCAATATAGAGGTTAGTTGACATCACACTAGTAAATGGTACTAAATTCCGTACATTGACGGTAGGAATTGACCGTAATTATGTTCAAGTAGAACTGATCAAGGCACTGATTCAGTAGTTTGCATTGTAATTCAAAACGAATAATGCATACACAGATTGTGCCTAGATTTGTTTCTTGCTGTTAATTTGAGGACTAAGTTAGCCCAGTGGTAACGTGTTTCCTTCTGGAATGGTAGACAAGACATAACAATACCCACTCTGACCCGTTAATTTTTCACGCTGGAGGTGAATAAATCTGAGCATATCGTTCCTTGAAGAAAATGTCAAGACTGTAGAAAGTCAGGTACTTCCTATAGATCCCTATTATAAATATATGAAGTATAGACAAATTTTTGGACTACTAATTTATAATGTTCAATATCCGAAACCAGTTGAAGAATTCGTACTTCTGTACGTAAGATTTGTCTGTATCATATACTTATGTATTTTCAAAATAATGGTAACACAAACTAACAATATTTATGAAATTCTAAAAATCACTTGTTTTCTTAGATCTATTAGTCTTACTCAATGTTTCATTTCACTTTTAATGACTGCATGAATGATAATACCCAAACAACTGTAAATATTAGATGAAATAAAATATAAACAAGTAAATCAGTAATTTCAATTCATATTTTACTTCAAGTTACTTCAATTAGGCGTTTACTGCAGGATAAAATAAGACTGCTAAGACTGGGGAAATGTTAAGGACAACAGATTAGTTACCCGTTAAACTGGGTATTACTTACCGGATCTACAGTCATAAATCGTGCAGTCCTCTTAAACTCTCTTTAGCAAATAGCCTAAGCGAAAGAATGGATGTGTATTTCAGGTTGAAACACATAGTTTGGTTCCAAACAAGCGTAAATATTTCTTAATTGTAGTTAATTTATTGAACTTAAATTTGTCTCAATGGTATTTACTTGTGGCAATACTTAAATATTCACTACATTAGCTGAACATGGGACTATATTAAATTTTGGTCTAACTAAAACACATTACAAATTTTAAGACACATTATTATTTATGATTGAAACAAAGGCAGAATCCAACTTTCTCTAAGCAATGCAAATTTATATATAGTAGGTACAGCTTCCTTATCCAAACTGTAATTAACATCACTGTTAATTATTCAAATTTCTTTCCAAACAAAACAAAGGTATAAACGAAATCCTCTTTTAAGTGAACGTGAAAAGTGGATTATTTTTGGTCACGATTTCCTTATCGTTTTTTTTTTTGTAGAGTGCTGAGGAACTGACAAAGTCAACTGTCCGATGATGATTTCTCGAGGGAACATTATATCTCCCATTGATTCTACTTTAGGAGTCCTTAATTTTTTATAACTTAAGTGTATTTTAGAGTAGGGATCTTTAGAGAGTGCCTGACATTTTACAGACTTGTTCAAGGTTTATTCACCTCCTACGTGAATAAATAGAGGGCCAGAGTTGGTATCGAACCCCAGACCTACCAGTTCAGAGGCGATCACCATTGCCCCTGAGCTAACCTGGCTCATCTTTCTTGCTCGTACTTGTACAGAAAACGAGCTATTAATCAATCGATATTAAAATTAGGAGTTATTACTTAATGGGCTATTACTGTCATCTTAATTGATTTTAGACAATGCAGAGCGCGTGTTCATTACTGTCCATTTAATCCTAAACGCATTAGTGCGGAAATTAGTGCTTTCTGTCTAAGTGCCTTCATTAGTGAGAAAAACATTCAGTAATAATTTTTTTCATAATATTATGTATTGTTGTCTTCCGTATTGCAATAGTATTCGTAAAAATTTTGATAAGTGGTAATATAACTTTTAGATTCAATAGTCTACTTGAATCCAACTAGTATGACCCACTAATATGTCTTCATGTATTAAACATATAGAAATAGTTGGTATAACAGGGGTTACTTTCTTATATTTTAATTCTAAGTTTAGATGAAATGTTTCCAATAAGTATAAAAAGGAGAAATATTTAGAAAAATATTTCTTTTGTAAAAAATCTATATTACCTCAGAATATAATAGATAGCAACATCTTTTGTTTGGATATTATAAATAAAAATGACTTATTTGTTTCAATGCAAGGAAATATAATGAGATGGAACAGTTTAAAAAGAAACAAAATAAATGTCAGAAAATTTAAATGAATAGAAAATTTCAATGCAAAGAGGACTTACCCAGAGAAAGATCCACCTGTTGCTCCGATTGAGTGATAGGCAAAGTACGGTAGAAAAGGAATATGTTGTCAGAAAAGATAAACAAGCTCATTCACCCAGAAGAGGAACTGAAATAAACACTTATATAATATCAATCAGACTTATTTATTATATTGAATTCTTTTAGTATTTTCAATACTCTGAGCAATATTGTTGTTTTAATGAAATTATAACAGTAGATACAGAATATATTCTGAATATATTTCCATATAGTTGTTATTTTATATTATTCTTAGAAGTCATAAATTGAATTATTTTTTTTAAGTCTTCTGCAACTGTAATGCTGCTGTGTTTTATTTTTGGCATACGCCGTATTAAATGGCCGTTTATATATAAAGAAGTATTTTTTGATTTTATCAATTTGGTTTAATCATTGATAAATATATACACAATATTCAGTAAATCCTTTTGAGAGGTGGGCTTTTAAATAAAAATATGTTCAACTTTTTGCTAAACGTTTCGATATATTTCTAGACCATCCTCAGGGATACAATATTAGGCTCCAATATTTTCAAAATCAATGTAGTATTTTAGTATGGACAATAATGATATCTTCAAACCTGAATATACATTATATTAACATGAAAAGATAAATATATGGCGCTTTTTTTTTAATAATCTACGAACTAAATGTTCAATATTACATTGGAATTTTAACTCCTACACATTCCAAGATAAGCTATATGTGTTTCTTCATAGATTCTAAAATAAAAAATAAATGCCATATACTTATTTTGTCATGTTAATATGGCGTATATTCAAGTTGTAATGTTATCGTTGTCCATACTGAAACTGTAAATTACTGTTGAAAATATTGTAGCGTAACCTTCTTTTTGTACATGCATATTGTTAGTGCCTCAGAGGTTAGTAAATAAGATATTATTATCAACCGTCATACTTCGTCTATCGCTGCTGAAGTCGCCCGACCGGTTTCGCAATGGCTGCATCATCAATGGGACTAATGTAACCTTCCAAAATCACGGATATAAATACCTATTTTAACTCAATGATGGCGCTATATATGCCTAAATTTCCTACCTAAAACAGTTTTATTTTATTTTATTTTGTTTAAACTTTTTTCTGTCTTTTAAACTTTAAGTCGTCTCTGTCCTGTCCATCCTATCGTCTTTTCATGTTTTTTATTGGTTTAAATATTATGTCTGCCTGGTTTTCAGTATTTTTGTGTTTACATATTTCCATTTCCTCTATTACATTTAATCTTTTACATTTTCGTCCTGTTTTAATTAATTAATTTTAATGAAATTAATTAATTTAGTTGTCTAAACAATTTTGTTTGTTATTAGTTTTCTGAATAGTTTTACTTCTTACGATCACATGTCTCTGGCCCATCATATATGGAAATTTCTTCAGCAACATCGAACGATAGTGAGAAAAATCGAGGCTATCGGCAAAAAGGTCTTTAATGCAGAAGCTGCTGCATACTTTAATTCCATATATATATAACAAAATTACACGTGAAATAACAAGCAATGATCAAACCACTATTCGAAAGAAAGAAAAATACTAAGATCATTCTACCGTAAGAAGCGGTCTTCGTCAGAATCAAAAACTTAACTGAAACACTAAATGCAGAAACATTATGGTGAGGGGTTGAGAGGAGTGAGAGGGAAGAGTTGTATTTTAAAAGGGATGTGAAGTACAGGAAGGGAGAAATGACCAGGCAGGAATGTTTGGGAAAACAAAGGAGTACAATAAGAAAGAGTAAATACCTATCCTAAACACTTATTGCCTAACATTTCGGTTCTATTGAAATATCTCCATATTGAAATATGTAATAACATTAACATTTGATAGGGAATACTTATGTGACGAGTTATTTATTTGATATTACGAGATTGTTCTTCTTCTATGTTATGGTGAAATAAAATCTAAATCGTTGAACCACATATTCTCTTGTTAAATGGATAGGTCATTGAGGACCACTGGAATTAAGTGTTGTTTTTGTTTTGCAGATTCGGCACTTTAAGACTTCATATTGTATGTTTTCTTAGAAAGAAATAGAATTCATGCACTAAAACTTATAAATATTAAGAAATTAAAAAAATTATTGTCTGGTATCATTTATTACGGAAGATAAAAAGATTTCACATAAACACGTGAAACAACAATCAATGATCAAACCACAATAAGAAATGGGAAAACAAGACTAAGATCTTTCAACCGTAACAAGCGGTCTTCGTCAGAGTCAAAAACCCAACTGATTATTACGGAAGATATTGAAAACGTTTATAGTACTTCAAGAGTTGTGTAATAAACACCGTGTAAGTAGCCACTCCCGTTAAAATTTACAAACATTGAGAGAGTAGAAGAGGTACTCCATCTTGATTGGACAAATTTTGTCGCACTCATTAGCAAAAAGTTTAAGAGTAATCCTTTTAAATTTAATAAGCCGATTTTATATAATTAAATTTTAAAAGTTTAATGAAACTTTTTGGAGACCTGTTGGACTAGAAAAGTAATTTACAGTACATAAATATCATATATACGCCATCTTAGTGGCTATTTCTTAGAAGTAATCATTATTTTTCTTAATTTATAATAATTATTACATAAAGTATGTTAGTTTTAGTGAAAAGTTTTATCAAGGTTTTTCTTCAGGAGATAAATTTGGTTAATCTACTTCGTCATAAATCAAGCACAGCTGTTTCCCTGCTGACGATCTTTCCAATCTGGGTTCACGCCAGATCAGATAATACTAAACCCTAAACCTTTTATCAAATATTGATGGTTGTTTTATAGTCTTGCTTTTTTTTACATGACATTAATAATAGTACATTTGCGACTTCTTGACTTAATCCATAGAAAAATAATATTATTTAAGAAACAATAATTGTCATCTCTGTCAATATACTACCTTCTAAGCAGCATACATCAAGTATATAATGTTTAAATATAGTAATTTTATTTACCATAACAGTTGTCAAATTGTTTTCAACGTTATATGTTTTTTTTTTCTTCTTTTATTTTCTATGGTCTATACTTAACAATTTTTTTCTTCATGCAATATTCCTCCAACACATTGGGGATATCTGCACTATAAAGTAAATTCTTATGTAATATATGAACTAGATGTACAAAACTGTGCGGGCTTTAGCGTTCAATAAACTTTTGAATACACATATTCCCACCCGCACACATACACATATATCTCATTCAACGTAGAAATATGGAAATATTAACAAGGTTGTTTGAATATCTCTAAATAACAAGGTTAATTGTTTTATTTACGAGGATTCAAATTTGGTAGATAATTTCTTATCCATTTCTCTAAAAACTCTATTATTCACCCTAACTGGCCTTCTCATCCTATTGTTCATGCATATTACGCCCTTCAAAAAACACTCATCGGTACGGTTCAAAAAGTGACTGCGGTTCACATTAATGAAATACGTCTTAAAAAAGATCTGCGACCTACTTACATCAATATATATAAATGTGTGTAAGTGCGTGTGTGTGTGTGTGTGCGTGCGCGTGTGTGTGTGTTATGCGGTTATGTGTATCTGCTATTGCAAACAAGATTATATTATATTATAATTATAGGGTATTATAATTTAATTATGAAATAAATCATATAGTATTTAATATTTAGTGAATTTCATTTTGGTTAACGGAATTTTGTGTTGGCTACTATTGTTTGGTTTGTTAAACGAGGTCTTGTAGGGACAAAATAATTGCTAATAGGAGGAGAGCAGGTTGCAGGGAGACTGCTATTGACAGACAAAAGGAATGATGTTCTCTGGCCCCGCTGCTCGTTTACCCTGGACAAGTATTAATCACGCGTCACCCCTTTAGCGCAAACTTTGGCACTATTCCATTTAGATGCTTCATAAATGAAACTCCCATTGTGTTCCATGATTGGGTATTTTTATTCACTTTTTCATCCAACCAGCCACCTAATTTTTCAAAACACATTTTCAAATATTTTTTTTCATTTTTCCCAGAATACTACATTTGAATAATTTTTCATCATTCTATTTAATTTTATAAAATTTTGTATTCTCTTTCTGAAAGATATTTCAGTATTTTTAAGATTTTATAATTTCCCTCTAAATCATTCCCTTACTTGCATTTCTTTTGAGCTTTTAACATCTACAGTTTGTTGTTCACACATAGCTCTCTCTCTATTTCTCTCTCCCCCCCCCTCTCACACTCTCTCCCCCTCTATCTCTCACCTTCGTACACCCACGCACATATATATATATATATATATATACCTCATTAAAGATCTTGCCAACATTAAGTTTAGTATGTTTCCTACATACCTTTTCAAGGTTTCGAATGCTTCTTTTCCATCTTTGTGGTATCATATAAATTAACTCACCGATTTTTTTATCTTTAAATATATTTTTCATTTTACATGTCCGACGTTTCAGTCTACGTTGACCATTCTCAAGGATTCTATATACAAGGTTTTTTTAACAATTCTAATAAATACTTATTTACAATAACAATTACATCACTTCTATCAAACATAACTAATAATACAATATTCTTTTAAAAAAACACTACCTTAATAAAATTGAGTAACAGGTTTGCTACAAAATTCCCTACATGAACTTTTTCACAACATTATTTAAATCACTAAATAGTTATTTTTTACGAATGTAACTTTAAAATTCTGGAAAAACAACAGGACTGATCATTAAGGTTCGGCTTCTTTTCCTTTATGCATAATGATTCAATTATATGCAGCCTCGTGTTGTTTAAAAGAAGGTCTGCTCCCAAAGTATACCAATATATATATATATATATATATTCGTATATTTGGGGACCAGGCCTTCATTGATACAAGTTCTATTAAAAACCTATGCCTATTTCCATTAAGAAACTACGTGTGTAAATAATATCCTTGAGAGTGGTCGATGAAGACCTAAACATGTCGGTATACACGAATAAAAAGTTTGGAGAACTGATGTATCTTGTCCCGAACTTATGGAAGCCAGAGGTCAGGAAATTTGAAAAATTAATTCGAAAATGTGTTAAAATAGAAATAGGCATAGGTTTTAATAGAACTTGTATATATATATATATATATATATATATGAAAACAAACCACAAGGAAAAAAAAGAAAACAGATAGAAAAAATGCTCTGAGGCCTTTCAATTTATGTCATCAGAGAGCAAACAAGGTAAGAACTAGAAAGTAACATAAAAGGTATGTACAAGGAAGGTAACTAAACAGCTGGGAAAACAAGAGTCGAAAAGGCATAATAAGAGAAAAACAAAAAATACCCAATACAATTAAACAATGCAAAATGAACAATAAGAAAATTAATTAAAATAAAAATATAAAATTATAAATAGAATAAGAAACAAGTGTTATATATAATTCCTAACTATAAACAATATATAATAAATATAAACAAATAGATACAAATTAAATTAATGCAATATCAAAAAATAAACAATATTAAATTATTAACAAAACAAGAATACATGAGAAAGTAATAAGTCAAATAAAAATTATGTTCTATTATTAGAATCCACAATCTGGTCAGAGTTCATGTTCAACGTTGCAAGTACATTTTGAAGGTCACCCACAAGACCAATTTGCCTAACTATACCTTCAATTAAAATTTCATCCAATCTAAAAAGCCCATGACTTATATTTATTAGTTTATCAAAATTATACTTAATTAGGGCACTTTCTACTAAGTTCCTTTCCACATCAGATGAGAGAAATATCAATTCTTTGGAATCTTCCCATTTTATTGAATGATTTTTTGAATTAATATGTTGGAACAAGGCACTTGATTCTTCTTGCCGCCTAATAGTGTATTTATGTTGCTTCACTCTAGTAAGCAAACTTTTTCCCGTTTGTCCAACATATGAAAAATCACAATCTCTACAAGGAATCCTATAAACACAACCTTCCTTTTCTTTTCTTTCACAATTATTTACAAGTCTGTTTAATAATTTCCCACCACTACTGAAAACAACTGAAATATCCATTTTTTTCAAAAATACCGGGATGTCTCTTAGAGTTTGATTAAAGGGAACAACCAGAAGGTTTCTATTTGTAAAGGGTTCTTTCTCATTTCTTGTTCTTAAGGATTCTTTAGTTTCTTTCAAAACTTTGTTTATTAGGGATCTTGGGTATCTTAATGATGAGGCAATTTGATAGATGTTTTCAATTTCATCATTCAGGAATTCTTCACTACACAATTTTAACGCTCTTAAAAACATATTTCTGAAAACACCTTTTTTGACATTTGATGGATGAGCGGAGAAAAAATGCACATAAGAAGGAACATGGGTAGGTTTTCTATAAATACTATATCTTAGATTATGCCCAAAACGATGTAAATTTAAATCAAGAAAAGGTAACTTATTATTGCTTTCAAGTTCTAAAGTGAATTCAATTGATGGAACGCACTTATTAAGAGTATTCAAAAAATCTGCAACACATTCATTGTCCGGCCAAACACACAAAACATCATCCACGTATCGAAACCATCTAGCATTGCTTGGCAAAATCCTAGGAAGAAATTTCATTTCAAAACATTCCATAAAAATATTGCTTAAAACTGGGGAAAGACAATTTCCCATGGCTAAACCGAACTTTTGCCTATAAAATTTATCCCTAAATGAGAAACAACAATCACAAACACAAAGACGAATTAATTCAATAAGGACAGGCACCGAAATAGGCATGCTAAAGTTTCTTGTATCTAATTCTGTTTTTAAGTAA
Source organism: Hermatobates lingyangjiaoensis (assembly GCA_026182355.1). Taxonomy (NCBI): domain Eukaryota; kingdom Metazoa; phylum Arthropoda; class Insecta; order Hemiptera; family Hermatobatidae; genus Hermatobates; species Hermatobates lingyangjiaoensis. The sequence goes on along the minus strand of JAPFBL010000012.1, from coordinate 5,577,474 downwards.
TTCAGCGCATCTTCAACAGGAACATTTGTAAAGAGAGATTTCACATCGAAGCTCATCAAAGTACAGTTGTGAAAAGAGAGTGAGTTCAATTTTGAGACAAGGTCCGAACTATTCTTTATATTATTAGTGAAGAATTCCTGAATGATGAAATTGAAAACATCTATCAAATTGCCTCATCATTAAGATACCCAAGATCCCTAATAAACAAAGTTTTGAAAGAAACTAAAGAATCCTTAAGAACAAGAAATGAGAAAGAACCCTTTACAAATAGAAACCTTCTGGTTGTTCCCTTTAATCAAACTCTAAGAGACATCCCGGTATTTTTGAAAAAAATGGATATTTCAGTTGTTTTCAGTAGTGGTGGGAAATTATTAAACAGACTTGTAAATAATTGTGAAAGAAAAGAAAAGGAAGGTTGTGTTTATAGGATTCCTTGTAGAGATTGTGATTTTTCATATGTTGGACAAACGGGAAAAAGTTTGCTTACTAGAGTGAAGCAACATAAATACACTATTAGGCGGCAAGAAGAATCAAGTGCCTTGTTCCAACATATTAATTCAAAAAATCATTCAATAAAATGGGAAGATTCCAAAGAATTGATATTTCTCTCATCTGATGTGGAAAGGAACTTAGTAGAAAGTGCCCTAATTAAGTATAATTTTGATAAACTAATAAATATAAGTCATGGGCTTTTTAGATTGGATGAAATTTTAATTGAAGGTATAGTTAGGCAAATTGGTCTTGTGGGTGACCTTCAAAATGTACTTGCAACGTTGAACATGAACTCTGACCAGATTGTGGATTCTAATAATAGAACATAATTTTTATTTGACTTATTACTTTCTCATGTATTCTTGTTTTGTTAATAATTTAATATTGTTTATTTTTTGATATTGCATTAATTTAATTTGTATCTATTTGTTTATATTTATTATATATTGTTTATAGTTAGGAATTATATATAACACTTGTTTCTTATTCTATTTATAATTTTATATTTTTATTTTAATTAATTTTCTTATTGTTCATTTTGCATTGTTTAATTGTATTGGGTATTTTTTGTTTTTCTCTTATTATGCCTTTTCGACTCTTGTTTTCCCAGCTGTTTAGTTACCTTCCTTGTACATACCTTTTATGTTACTTTCTAGTTCTTACCTTGTTTGCTCTCTGATGACATAAATTGAAAGGCCTCAGAGCATTTTTTCTATCTGTTTTCTTTTTTTCCTTGTGGTTTGTTTTCATTGATTGCATCACGTGTTTATTGTGATTTATCTGCATATATATATATATATATATATATATATATATATATATATATATATATATATCCAAATAACAATATGAAATGGGAAAAAAACTAAGATTCTTCAACTGTAACAAGCGGTCTTCGTCAGATTCAAAACCCCAACTAAAAAACAAGATGCAGAAACATCATGGAGCTGGGCCGAGAGGTGTGGGAGGGATGAGAAGGATTTTAAAAGGAAGTAAAGTGCAGAAAAAGACAATAGTCCTCTAAGGGATGTTTGGGTAAACATAGGAGAACAGCAAGAAAAACTAAAAAAAACTTTGCACTAGTTTTCTTATTATATATATATATATATATATACAATAAAATAAAAAACGAAGGAAACACACAGAAAGACACAGACATAACTCACATCGATATTTCGACAATCGTCGTCATCAGGAGGTGCGAAGAGCGAAGAGTCCCGCAGGAAGACAGGGCGGTACTGAACTCGGAAACCGCAGCCAGTACCCCACCACTTACCACCAAGCGGGGGAAGGGAGGGAAGGAAATGAAGAGCCAAATTAAGACGTAAAAGGAACGAGTAAAAATTATAACTATAAAAAATTATAAAAAAGTAGATAAATCAAATTAAAATTAATAAAAATAATAAATAAAAAGTAAAATAAAAAATAATAAATAAATAAATAAAAAATAATAAATAAATAAATAAAAAATAATAAATAAATCATAAATAAATTATCGGTTGAGGTTGAGTCCGGGGGACTCAGTTGGACCGCTGGACCGTTTCTTTTAATTGTATATATATATATATATATATATATATATATATATAATCTAGGAGGTGTCAGAGCTTATTTTTCTTCATTGTGATTCTTCCTACGACATTCTGCAGCTACTAGGTGACCAACCACCAGCTACTCGCCAAGCCGACACTCAGTCACGGCCCAGTATTCAGAACAGCAACACCTAAGATATGTATATGAGACAAAATGTCGTAGGAAGAATCACAATGAAGAAAAATAAGCTCTGACACCTCCTAGATTATATAAAGAAGAGTAAATAAATAAATAAATATATATATATATATATATATATACATATATATAGAAAATTGTCACAATAACACGTGATATAAATATTCTTACTCCTTCTTTAAATCAAAATTCATAACCTGCTTACAACTTGTATTCACTTGCACTCTGACGACGTGAAAACGAAAGGCCTTAGAGCGACTATCTTCTTTAATTTGTGGTGAGTTACCTGAATATATATATATATGTGTGTGTGTAGATATATATCAATTAATTCAAACTATCCACGAACTAATAAAAAATAAACTAGATCCACAAAAAGAACAACATGAAAGAAATCACAGAATCACAGTGAGCAATGTTTCACGTTACCTGTCTCGTTAACTGTCTTCGAAGCGGCTGACAATTTATTTTCTTGATAACGATGCAATCAAAATACAGAAATGATTTTCTGTGATTTCTTTTCTGGGTGTTCTTTTTTTGAACCTGGTGTATATATATCAACGTTTTAACTACAATAAGGAATGAGAATATTACTAAGATGTTGGGACTTTAACGAAGACCGCTTGTTGCGGTTGAAAGATCTTAGTCTTTTTTTCTATTCCATATTGTGGTTTCATCATATATATATAGATATATATTATTAAAGTTGGCAGCAGCTTCTGCGTTGACCAATTTATGGCTGATTTTTTCTAGTTTCCTCACTAGTTTACGGTAACTCTCGGGTATTTTCCAGAGGAGTTCTGGTAACGACATGAAGGTAAACACTAAACACTTTAAAACTTTATTCTAACACTATAATTTACGACTTAATCTACAACACAAGCTTTCGGCTTACATTAGCCATCTTCAGGTAAAAATCTATAAACTAAAATTATAATCAAAACGAAGGCTAAGGTATAGAGAACAACTAACTATGGTACAGTTAACAACTAACTAAGGAAATAAAGTATGGCGAAGGGAGGGAGGTGTAGGTGAGGGGGCCTATGTAGGCATGCAGGGCAGGCCACTGAACCCATCTACCTGTGTCGTGTCCCTTCACCTATCTCTCTTATAAACTTATAGGTGGTATCAACATTTTTTGAACTGGGTATAGCTTTAAGGTCACTGTTTTGTATGTTTAATGAAGGGTCGTATTCCTTGATGTAGAGGGCTTCAAGTATATGTAGTCTGACGTCGTCTTGTAAGCTTTGCAAAATAGTTGTCCCCTCAGTCAGGTTCTCTCTTGTTAATTTCTGCTTATGAACCTCTTCAGCATGGCTCTTCGGTGCTCCTCCTGCAAGGTGGAGAGTCAATCGCCGCGAAAGCTTGGTCGTTTGTAAGAGGTGGTTTCAAATGTAAGAAACGTGGTTTCAAAATTTTGATACCACCTATAAGTTTGTAAGAGAGATAGGTGAAGGGACACGACACAGGTAGATGGGTTCAATGGCCTGCCCTGCATGCCTACATAGGCCCCCTCACCTACACCTCCCTCCCTTCGCCATACTTTATTTCCTTAGTTAGTTGTTAACTGTACCATAGTTAGTTGTTCTCTATACCTTAGCCTTCGTTTTGATTATAATTTTAGTTTATAGATTTTTACCTGAAGATGGCTAATGTAAGCCGAAAGCTTGTGTTGTAGATTAATTCGTAAATTATAGTGTTAGAATAAAGTTTTAAAGTGTTTAGTGTTTACCTTCATGTCGTTACCAGAACTCCTCTGGAAAATACCCGAGAGTTACCGTAAACTAGTGAGGAAACTAGAAAAAATCAGCCATAAATTGGTCAACGCAGAAGCAGCTGCCAACTTTAATAATACATGTTTGAAAGAAGATCTGCTGCCATCATACACATATATATATATTATATATATATATAACATATTCAATAATATATTGACTGTTTGATATAATAGGTGTGTTCTCTACTCGAAGTTCGGTCAATTTTCCAGGATAAAATGTCAAACTCTCGTTGCCAACGTTTCGGTTTTATTTAATACTTTTTTCATAGGCAGAAGTAAGAATTTTTTAACTAAAAAAATGAAATTTTCATTGCTGTTCCTTTAAATAATTATATATATATATACTCGTATATAAACTAGAATTTAAAAAAGAACACATAGAAAGGAAACCACTGAACTCACTACTATATTTCGATGTCCTCGTCTTCAGGAAAAGAAGTGAATCGCTCCAAAGGCTGATAACGACTGACTTGGCGTTCGAACTGAAGCACTCAAACAGTGTAGCCAACTTTCGGAGGAAAGGTAGACAGGGAAGATAAAGAGACAAAAGCCAAATAAAAATTAAAAAATGAAAACATTTAACTAAAATAAAATTAAAAGCTGATAACAACTTTAAAAATAAAAAAAAAATAAAAAATAAATAAATAAAAAATAAATAAATAAAAAAAAATTATAAAAAAAAATGAACGATTGAGGTTAAGCCCAGGAGCCGATCTACCGCCCAGAAGACTAATAAGTGCTTCTTCTGAAGCTCTCAGAGTAACTTTCGAATTAGTCTGATCAATCTGCCTCAGGACCTGTACACGGAAACAGTCATTAAAACTGAGTCCGTGAGAACTGGCATGAGTAGCAACGGGAAGGTCACTGCGTTTGTCAACGGATGACCTGTGATTATTCATACGCAGGCTTAGCTTGGTGGAAGCCAAACCCACATAAAAAGAATCACACCGGGTGCAATCCGAACGGTAAACGCAGTTACCAGAGGTACAAGAGGTCTTGTGAGAAATAGGGTAGGTGCGTTTACTATGGAAGGAGGTAAAGGAAGGAACAGGATTGATGATAGGACAAGTAAGACATCCACGACGTCCATATTGAACCATACCACCAGCAGTTTTTGGAGGCTTAGGAGAAGAGATGTGAGAGAAGATAGATTGAAGATTAGCAGGTTTGCGATAGGAAATGGAAGGGCCTCACTAAAGACTGAAGAAGTACAGGAGGAAGAAGAAAGTATAGGGAAAACTCCCTGACAACTGCACCCAGCCTATGAGCACCAGGAAAATAAGTGGTGATGAGGAGTCACTTATTATTAGAGTCACTGCGATCCCTCCTAGGACCTGAATTATGATGAACGTCTGCAGGGACTATACGGTTGTTAATGAAATTAGAAGGATATCCTCGGTCAAAAAATTTCTGTTTCATATATATATAGTTTATATATATATATTTATATATATTTTATATATGTATATTTATATATACTCACATTCCTGAACGCACGTACCTCTTCTTCCCTTCTACTCTCTTCCTGATGACGAACTTCAGTTCAAAATATTGATCCAGTAAGTGTTATCGTTTCTTTTATGTGTTATCGTTTCTTTTATGTGTTATCTTTTTTATTTATGTATATATATATATATATATATATTTGTAAATTTTGGTAGCAGTTCTTCCTTGAGACACACATTATTGAACATGATACCAAACTTAGCTAACACCTGTTTCTTAACAAGTTTCTCAATTTTTCTAAATAACACTGTCGTTATTTTTTCTACACAATAAAGTACATCTCCTTTAGTCGACATGTTTCGAATGATCAACATTCATCATCAAGACATGAGCAACTTCTGAGAGTGAAAAAAGTAGGGTTTGTTTGCCTTCCAGTTTAAGGAAAACAACCGCTACTATCTTCACTTTGTGTATATATAATAGACCAGAAAATCTACCCCAGAAGTTATTTACGTCCTGATGATGAATGTTGATCATTCGAAACATGTCAACTATAGGAGATGTACTTTATTGTTTAGACGAAATAATGACTGTGTTATTTAGAAAACTTGAAACTTATATGTATAGTTATTTACATTGATACAATGATCAAACCGCTATAATAAAATGGGAAAACAAGACTAAGATCTTTCAACCGTAACAAGCGGTCTTCGTCAGAGTCAAAAACACAACTGACAGTTGGGTTTTTGACTCTGACGAAGACCACTTTTTACGGTTGAAAGATCTTAGTCTTGTTGAAGTGAGAGAGATCTCCCCATGTCGAAGAACGGAGCGCGAATATATATATATATATTATATATATATATATATAATAAAATAAAAAACGAAGGAAACACACAGAAAGACACAGACATAACTCACATCGAAATATCGATGTGAGTTATGTCTGTGTCTTTCTGTGTGTTTCCTTCGTTTTTTATTTTATTGTAATAAAGTCCGCTGGACCGTTTCTTTTAATTGTGTATATATATATATATATATATATATATATATATATATATACATATATCGTTGAAATGTACCGCGTACCGCAGCTTCAACTTCAGTTGGGTTTTTGACTTTGACGAAGACCGCTTGTTACGGTTGAAAGATCTTAGTCTTGTTTTCCCATTTTCTTATTGTGGTTTGATCATTGATTGTTATTTCACGTGTTCATGTGAAATCTTTTTACATTGATACAAATATCGACTGTGAAATAGAAACCAAATAAAATTTGATCAAGACTCATAAATTTTATATTATATTTTTTTATATATAATAATTAATATAATGTGACTTTATGTAACCTTTTGTTTTATAGTGACTTTAAATCCAGTTTATACAGATCATCAGTTCTCTACCGAGATAATATTATCAATGTTACATACAAATCGCAAAATAGGTATTTAAAAAAAAGTGAGTGCTGAACTTGATGAGTTAGTTTTAAAATGAGGTGTTCTTATGCGCAGCACGATTTCATTGTCATCACCCTCCCTTTTTCCTAAACTTTACCTCAGATAAAATATCCGAAATTTACCTTATCGGTTAGCCACCTTATTTATAACTGATATATCTCCTAAATTTGATGTTACTCTATTATATGATCTAAATATCTTCTTTGAAACTGTTTTTATGTATTTTTTTTTTTCACCATAAATTTAAATGTTCATAGCTTGTAAACATAAGTTTCATATTTTTTGAATAACTCTCAAATCTTTTTTACAATCTTTTTTTATTATCAGATCTAGTAAAATAAAATAGTTATTGTTCATATTAAATACAGAGCATATACTTAAAAACAAAGCTATTTTACAACAGATTTATGGTTTATTATTTTATTTCCTTATTATTCTTATTTCGTATATTCAATAAACTAAAATGAAAAATGTAATAATATAAATATCGTGATCAATTTGAGAATGATTCAATGCGACTCAGCGGCATTCAAAGAATATGAAACTGAAGGGATGTTCACATTTTTGTAGCGTCACACATATATACAGGCTGAATACTTGCCACTTTTTGTATAGCAGTGCCCTAATAGTATGATACATTTTTTGACTACTCTACTGTACAACACCAACTCAGCTAAGAAAATTCCCAACTGTGTTAAATCTAAGTGCTACTTATTATTTAATGCCAATTTGACTAATCTTTCTAAATGAACTTGTGAAAAATAAAGTCACTGTCACATGAATGTTGATCATGTAGCTTTATTCATACAGGGAAGTCACAGAATTTTATTAAATTTTGATATGGGGTTAAGCAGGTAGCAACACATATACCTCTCCAAAATTCCCGATTGCCAGAATCATCCGATTCTAAACTGTACTGTGGAAACTTCCATGGTTAAAATAAGTGCTAAATTGTTCACAAAAAACTTGGCCAAAATGATCCAAAAATACGGGCATAACAGCCCAGCCACATGTGTTTGGGCACAGCTGTAAACAAAGTTACCACTGGGCTGTCCAGGAGAAAGAAATTCAGAGTCAAGAAATTCAGTTAGATAATGAACTGCTTCCTTATCAGTAATCCCTCTCTTTACTGACTTGTAAGTTCTTTCCTCCACTTGATATAGCCTAAGAACTAGTTTGTTGATTTTTCCTGCCTGTTCATATTAAGGGTTGCGAGTTACTCGTTTACAAAACTATTTATTCTTATTACATAGTGCATCCTCATCTCAGGGAAACACCTTTTCAATGATGTCAAATACGCAATATATTCATATGCATAAATGAAATTAAAATCTACTAACAATACCTACTTGATAACCTGTATATTTTCAAAATAAACATGTCTGTGAAGTTAGCAAAATACAGCTTAAATGTGGGGTTAAAATTATTAATATAAATGTTTTAAGTGATTCTTATTGAGTTGAATTGAATAGATCAGTTTTGTTTGGTTTCTTAAAGGAATAAAGCGGAAGGTGTTTTGTTTGAGATAATGGAGTCTCTTTCGTAGGAATGGCTTCTAATGAATCCCCCCCCCCAACTCCTTTTTCTGGGAACACTTGGCCAACAAAATCGTTCTTTCTGCTCAGTAGTTCAATCTTACTGGTGCCTAAGGCGTCTACAGAGAATATCAGGTAGATATTTCAACTGTTTTAAGCAAAATCACTATATTTCAAATTATTTCTACCTTCCAAGTGATTTTAAAATAAAAATTAGTTAATATGAAATCATACATTTGTTTGAAAGCTGAATAATTTACTGGATTGTTTTTAAACTTTCTCTATACAGTGCCAACATTTATTCATCCGCCATCTTTTATATTAGAGAAGTAGGTAGTAAAGGTGAAATTTTATTACTTTCATACTATTTTGTCAGTCAAATTGATTTTTATTTTTCGGGGGTAAATACGAGATACAAAACGTTTTCATTACCTTGGCATATTCTTCATTAAATATCCTTCTTGCACTCACTTAAAATTCTTTAGTACCGACCAATGAAGGTTTAATTTGAAACTGGAGAACTGACCGAGTCCCTATAAATTTTAGTTTTGTATATATATATTAGTAAAAGTTGGTAGCAGTCCTTCTTGAATACATGTAATTAAAAAATTTATCGACGAAGTTAAGTCAAGTGGAATCAGACATAAAGTTATTAAATGCACATATATATGTATACATTAAAATATAAGTTACAATAAAACTGAAAACCAAACCTACGTTTAATGATATTTTTAAACGTTGTTAGTGTTACGTATATAACTATCTCCACTGAATAAAATCATGTACTTTCTTATAATGATGAACTGGGTTGAGAGATAAAGATTACAGGAAAGCGAGAGCATCGGTTATACATTCTGTCTTATTATGTAAATTTTATTAAAATTATGTATATCACTATTTCTGTGTTTTATTATTATTAATTGATTTCACTGACTTGTATAATCATGAATGATTAGGAATTGGATGGCTGATTATAAGTTAAATTCTTTTTTTTTTTTATGTAACTGAAATTCTGAAATTATCTGGTCAAAAGAGGGTTTTGAGTGCATGACATATAGATGATATTAAGAGCAAAAACAAAAGCCAGTTGGAGGGACATGAAAAGAAAAGATACTTACAACCACCCTTTGCCATAACTCTCTCGGTTAACAGTTCGGAAAATCTGCTGAGGGCAACACTTCTCTCTTCATTGTGTGCACTCGTTAACTGAAAACAAAAAAAAAAGAAAGAAAGAAAAGGAAGCTCTCTCATTTATCCCTGACTTATGTGAAATATCAAATGTAAAACATTTACATCAATTTATTTTAAATGTCTTTACTTATATTTCAATGATCTTAACATTAAATTTCTCATTATAAATCATACAGCATTTACTTTTTCATATCAATGTCAATAAAATTTTGATAAACGATAAGAGAGGTAGTTATTCAATCTATTAAGTATATATGTTTCTGATTCGTTGTATTTTATGCTAATGACAGACGCATTATTTTGATTATGAGGTTTCAAAAATAATTTCGAAGATGTTATATAAGATTAAGGTAAAAATGTAGAAGTTATTTGTAGATGTTATTTTGAAATATGAATTTCTACTTTTTTATAACAAATATAATGATTATAGTAACAAGTAAACAAATGATACATTATTTCTTAAAATGGATGTATAGTCGCATTAAAAGAAAAAAAACTTATAAATTCATATTCAATGAGTTTAATATTATATTTACTTATAGTAAAGTTGAGTGTATGCTACTCCAAATTTCACTGCTAGAACTGGTCCTGAAAACGGAATGTTTGGCGCTGACTCCTGTTTTACAAAGCTTCTTCTAAATTTGAAAATTTTTCTTTTCTCATCCGCTCATTGATCAGCATGCTACAGCCTGCAGTTGCGGCCAATTTCTTTCTTGGAACTTATTTTTTCGCAATCTTCACTTTAAACATTATTCTTTTTTTACCTGTAGCACTGAAAGCTTCCATATTTTCAACTATTAATAAGGATTTTCTTTTATGAGCCACAACTGTGGTGGCTCATATAACGGTGAACTGACTCACTGACTGAAATTGTAGATTGTGTTTCAATGGGAATACAATGAGAATGGGACTGGGATATCCTAGCCTTAAGTGATTTATCATCTCTCTGTCAGCAGTAGATAAGATTATAATAAATCAATGTTGTTATTTTTCATTGGATAGAACTGTACTTTAGAAATTGAGATAGTTTGATTATACTTAGTAAAATAAAATAATCTTTTTCTCTCTAAAAGATTATTTAGAGGAATTTTGATTTTCGAAAGCATTGAATGAAAAAACTGTTACAACTGTTGTTTTATACATTCATAATATATAAATAAAAGTACTTTTTATTACTATATAAAAGCCGGGACTTCCTTTTTGCAACTATCAAAACACGTTAAATCAAGTTTTGACCGTGTATATGTATTAATATATTCTTAGTGCAGTTGCCCACTATGAATTAAAAATGAAATTCATTTATTTGATTGGTGTGATTTTGGTATATTATCAAAAGATAATATACATTGACTATCAGAATCATATTTGAAAAGTACTGTCTTTTCAAATCAACATTATATATCCTCAAACAACATTATACTTAGCAGACATTATACTCGTCTCATAATTCAATGAGTTTAGTCAACTACCAAGTGCCAACTCGTACTATAATAGTACAGAAAATGTGCCATTGTATTCCAAACAACCTCAAAAAAAAGGCAGGGCTAATAGGAAGAAAACAATATTCTAAAGAATATTTTATTTTTAAACAAGATTAAACAATCTTTTCGAAAATTTGTTATCCAATGCAGCAGCTAAACTGAATTTTTCTTGTGCATTTTAAGTATTTCTGGTTTAATAGAAGTTGTTGGTCCCAATTTTCTTGATTATGTCAAAAGGAACATCAAATTACAGCAGCATTTTCTATAAATTTTTAGTCCATGTCGTATTGTCAGAATAGTATTTATTGTCGATATATTAATCTTGTTTCAAAGTTTGTGTTAATGATGTTTAATTGATAAGATATTATTATCAACCGTCATACCACGTCTATCGCTGGTGAAGTCGCCCGACCGGTTTCGCAATGGCTGAAGCATCAATGTAACTAATGTAACCTTCCAAAATCACGGATATAAATACCTATTTTAACTCAATGGCGCCAATATATACGCCTAAATTTCTTAACTAACAGTTTTAAATTAAAATACCTAAACAAAATAAAATAAAAGTGTTCTTATAAAATATCTTATTTACTTTTCTCTCTGTGGCACTAACAATATGGATGTTTAATTGGTTGAATGCTCTCTCAACATCAGCATTAGAAGAGGGAAGACATAGCGAATGAGATTGTGTCAAGAGATAAGGATAGTTAAGAGATAAGGTGAAAAAGGAGCAATTCCCTTTACAAGCAGCCATTCGTATGAATTTTTGTCTCGTACTACAAGTAAAAATTCGGGACATGAGCGTTCATTTTCGTCACGCTTAGATGTTCTCTGTTTTAAGTTGAATAGATTAATTAATAAAACATGCTTATTTTGTTGCATCCATTTTTATTGTTCATATTATATGCACAATATTATTTATTGTTTTTAATTACACCTTTTTATGTTAAAAAAAAATAAACTAAAAACAAGCTGTTTGGAGATGGAACGGTTTTTTATTTTCATAATAATTTCAGTGCTAGTAATTGCTTCGTAATTTCAGTAAATTGAAATACGAGCAATTATAAACTCGCTCTGCGAGGTTTGACTATATTGCTCATCCAAGCCGGTGTCTGACATCTCTTTTCAATGGTCCACCATCATTCAAGTGGTCACCTATAACTCTAGTGCAATGACGCACATTCATGCTTTGTTACCAGTGATTGTTATTAAAGATGTGGATGGATGATGTTAAACTAATAAAAAATTATTTAAATACATAGTAGTAGTAATATCTAATAATTACCCTATTTAATGTAATTCAAGAAATGTTAATTAATAAAATGTCATTCACTACAAAATGATTTTTACTCCATTGTAGTACACTTATATACTCTAGTATATTTCAAGAGCATAAAGGTTACTTTTTTTTTATTAAAAAGAGTTTTTCAATTTGCAAGAATTGCGTCCGATTAAAGTAAAAGTTTTGGCCGAAAGTTATTGAAAAGAAAGTTTTAATTTTCGTATGGACCCATTATCATTGGGGCCACTCATATAAAGAGGACATTTCTTCTCTTGTTCAACTTTATCAGTAGAAGTAGTTTTATCTCTGTCTGGTAAAAAAAGAAGAGGCGACCAGTCTGTTGAAAGTTTCTCAAGCGTATTAGAGTCAAGCCAGGTATGTTTTGTAATTTGATTCATGGTTTTGGTGAAATTTTACTTTGTTCATTTCTTATTCACCTAAGAACCTTTTGTTCAGTATTCCACTGCTTATAGTCGACTTTTTTTTAGTGATATTTTTTCTTAGCAGAGATAAAGTATTATTTACAATAAGAATTATTATTTATTTGAAATGTTTAGACATTCACTATATCTTAACTTGTAAGTAGGGTTACCAGATTTTTTTTAAGCCGATATCGGGACATATGAGTATAAAGTGCCAAAAAATCGGGATTTTCGATGAAAGATCGGGACAACCCCCCCGGAAGTACCTAGTCTTGCCATAAGTTTTGTTTCAAACATTGGGCATAAAGATTAGCTAAAATAAATGCCTACTGAAACCTGCCTACTGTTTATCTCAGATATGAAGCTAAGGATTACCAGTTCACAATTTTATAAATAAATTACTTTTCCCAAGAACTATGAGTACTTTATTTTCTAGGAACACTTTTTCTTGTAACAGAACTTATGGCAGGACTAGGTATAATGTGAAAAAAAGGAAATGAAAATACGTACATTGATTCTTTAAAGATAACTGTTTATTAAAGGTTTTTTATTTTTCATACTTTGATGATGATTGTAATTTTTTTAGAAAATTTTTGTTGGTTTTCAAATATTGGTAAAAGCTTTTACAATCAAGCTTGAAGTTGAACATTATCATTAGTTCTTCTCGTATAAGTTCAACCAAACACCTATTCCTAACATCACTCCATTTGATGGACATTTGAGAAATGTCAAGACATCTATTTGGTATACAGAAGGAACTTTTTTTGGAACATCAGAGGGATAACTGATACCTCCAGTTTGCCTTCCAAGAACTCCTGACTTATATTTCCGAGTGTGGCCTTATGAGAATCATTAAATAAACTGTCAGATAATGAAACTGGGAAAATATCGGGACAGTGTCCCGACGGGACATTTCGTAAAGGTCTAAAATATCGGGATGTTCCGACCAAATCGGGACATCTGGCAACTCTACTTGTAAGTCTCGGACAGGTACCGGAACTCTCTGTCGTTCAAGCCACGGAATCACATAGAATAGAATATGGCATAACAAAGACAGAACAACATTTAAGGTTCAGAAGTTAGGTATATTAATGCTAAACTACTTTACAATATTTATTAATATATTTTTAAAAAAAATTCCAATTGTCTAATAATATATTGCAAAAAAAATAAAATTTATATAAAAAGAATGAAAATTAAATTTAAATGCTATAAGTTAGGAGTATGTGGTGTACATGTCGCTGATGTGGTGTATAAAACAATATTTAATTACAATATTTTCTGTCTTGATGCATGGTATAATTTTGGATAGTTCTCATAAAAATTTAGAATGACTTCACACGACTTTAGTATGACTGAACTTAATATTAAAACTCGTTGAGCTTTAGTATTATGATAATGTTAAATTAAGTTTTTTTTTTTATTCTAATGTTACTATCATGTAAACGTAATATTAAACTAATGGGCAATCAATAATGAATTTACTGGTTTTTAGTGTTATATACATTTTATCATCTATAAAGGACTTGTAATCATTGATCTAGAACAGTCTGAGATAGTATTATTATTGATAACGTGAGTCTGAAAGGCTTTCTGCTCACAGAGGGCATATTTGTAATATTATGCTTCCCTTTTATTATTTCCACAATTTTAAGTTTATTGAGCAAATTCATATTTGTCCTTAGAGAGGTATCTGAAACATTTATTAGTTTTCGATATATTTCCCAATACACCATTAACTTCTAAAACGTTAGCTACGTTTTCACATAGAGTTTATTCATATGTTTCCTCCTCTTCTATATAGTGTCTGCATTCTTCTATAATAATTGCAGCTTAAGAGGAAAATGTTCAAATTTATTCTTTACAAATTTGATTTCAATTTGAATATCTTTTTCAAGCTATTTTAACGACTTTGCATTTGTTTCCTTCATCAACCATTCTTAAATTGCATGCTTGAGAAAACTGTTGTGCATCTCAAATGTTCTCCAGGTCTTAGAAGGTGTGTTTGGCTCATTACTTTTCTAATCATTCTACTTCTTCGTTCCTTTGTACACTGTTGTGTTTAAGTAACCATATGAGAGTAAAGTTTCATTTTTATTTGTTTTTGATACGACAATATTATGATGAGTGCCCTTTTCATGATGTCAATGCTTCCAAATTAGAAGTCATTGAGTTTCACTTTGACACCTCCTGTGAAATATTCTCAGAAAAACATTTTCTGAGAATAGAAACTGTACTGTAACGCCCATTTGGTGAATGTAATTTTAAAAGCAGTCATCTTAACTCATTCTCCACACAGTTCTATTATTAGGTATAGTTTCATTTTGAACCATCAAATAGTATTCCTTGTATCACTCTCAGAAGCTTTAAGATTTATTATAAGTCAAAATTGTTATATTTTATTGAATAAAAAATATTTCCCATTATTTTGAAAATCTGAGTATATTTTCCTGCTATTCCATTTGTAAACTCAATGATAATGCAAAAATTTTAAAACTCTAGAATTACCAGTTTTGGAAAAAAAATGTGGTCTAAAAACAGGTTTTTGGTACAAAAAGTGACTTTCCCGTCATTCAGAATTCCTCCTAAATAATAGGAATCAACTAAACTATAGGGCCCATTTTCGTGAAAAATATTAACTTGATCCCTGGAAGGTTCTGGGCTATAGCGTGGTAAGAATCTTTGCTAACAACAATGAGACATTTGATGTATTGTAATATTTGCTATTTCCGTTCGCAGGAAGGTCCAATGATCCATTCTGGAGCCATCGTTGGAGGTTCTTTGGCAACACTAAAGATTCCAGGACTTAGTCCTAACTCAGTGTTTCACTACTTCAGACAAGACCACGAGAAGCGAGACTTCGTAGCTGGTGGTTCAGCCGCTGGGGTGGCCGCAGCTTTTGGAGCACCTGTCGGTAAGTCCTATCAATATTCTTCCTATTTGTTTTTATTGTTCTTAAATTGTACAATAACACATATATAAATGTATATGATTAAAAGATTTCACATTAACACGTGAATTAACAATAAATGATCAAACCACAATAAGTAATGGGAAAACAAGACTAAGATCTTTCAACCCTAACAAGCGGTCTTCGTCAGAGTTAAAAACCCAACTGGAGTGTTGGGTTTTCTGAATCTGACGAAGACCGCTTGTTACGGTTGAAAGATCTTAGTCTTGTTTTCCTATTTCTTATGTTGTTTGATCATTAAATATATATGAATACAAAAATAACGCATGGAAAGAACTGATAAAATTTTATTCTAAATTTTGACAAAATAAAAATTGAGTTGTATTAGTTCTTTCTATCTATTATCCTGTGTAATTTGTTTGCACACACACACACACACACACACAACACACACACACACACATACAAACACACACAGACTTTCATGTATACCTTTCTTACTATCTTCTTATTACAATTAGACAATTCGGACAAACGTTTACAAAATCAAATAAAACAATAAATTCCAATACATTTTATTGCCTAATTTACTTGATAAAGTACTAATGTTAGTATTTTTGAATTTATGCGTTACGGAAAATAGAAACTAAATTGGAATGGTCAGGATCCTACTATCCTTTAGTTTTAAGGACTACCATAGTGTTCTGTGACTCGTTTGTCCTTCTCCATCGAGGAATAGTTACCATTACCCCGGTACCAGAGCTTGCGCAAGAAGTTAATCAACTCCATCGGTGCGTCATTGTGAAGAGTCTTAGCACAAAACGACTCACATAGAGAGATTACAAAACTCTCGTTGGCTAGACGCCACCTGTATGGGCAGTTAGAAATGACTCTAAGGTCTCCCATTGGCTAACTGCCACCTGTTCTGTGCATATAATTGCCTCGATGGGGAATCGTCCTCTTGCTGACTGCACGTCAAAAGCTGACCCTACCAGGCAAGTATCAGTTATCCAGACCAATCAGCTGAGTTGAAGGCCCGTTCCCACTGGTAGGGGTTTTGGGTCTCTAACTCCCCTGGATGCTAAGCAGGCATCCACCCGAGAAGTTACTGCTTCTCTCACAGCGACCACAAGGGTCTAGATCGCCATGAGGGCAACAGCCACTACGAGTCCAACCTCAGTTGGTGAGATGAAGAAACTTTGTTTTTTATTACGACATAATTGTTTGCTGTTAATATTTTACTTAATTATGATTAGGACATAATTGTTTGCTGTTAATATTTTACTTATATTAATTTGATAACTTCTAAAACTTTTGTTAACTATAATAAATATCACTTGTTGATATATTAAATAATTATTTCATATGCTCGTCGAGTATTCATTAGATTTTCTCTTTCTAATTTTATTATAATTGAATCAATAAAAGTTAGGTCGAAAAATAATTGTTAAGCCTTTGATGTCATTTATATCAGTTTTTGGAAGCATAGTGTTCAACAGTCATTGTGGCACAATAGTTATCTTGCCGGATCTCCAATACCAATTTGGTTCGAGGCCAACGAAATTTCTAATATTCCATTCAATTTCGTGCATATGCAAACATAAAAACGTGGGTAACAGAGTTCTATAAGTATATAGATATTTCAGGTGAATCGAATTTCAGTAAGAATCAAAAATAAATAAATAGAACTGTAAGGATCACAGTTGTGTGTAAGCCACACCAGATGTTTATGTAATATTTCTCTCTAATATAAACATCCTTCATCATCAACCTCCTGATGGTAAGTATTTGGTGGATATTTATTCTCTTTCTATATTTACAGCGATACCTCCACAAAATGATTACATCGGTAAACAGGTTTACATAAACAGTTCATACCTAAAATAAAAGAGTTCATAACCACTGCTGGATCTGGAGATCGTTTCGTCGGCGGCGATACTGCAAAGCAGATGGTAAAGTATGCGATGAAGTGTAGGATCCATTGGCGAAGCAACACAAAGCGTGATGAGTTGATGGAGTAACAGGGAGAGAGAACGATTCCAACAGGTAAAGATGGCGACAACAGCTAGTTCTTCAGAACAGCTGGTTTTTAACTTACTTGTGTCAGTGTTGCCGCTACAAGTAAAAGGAAGTATGTTAACAGCAAAGAATGGAAAAACTCAGACGTATACTAACTAAACTTTTGAAAAAATTCCTTCTTTAGATTGACGATAGACAACAAAAAATAGTGAACGTTTAACGAAGCAGTGAGATACAGTGGTACTATGGGAGAAAAAAGAATTTTTTACAGTGAGGGTTTAAGATAGAACTATTAACTCTTCTTATCTCTTCTAAACCTAGCTTTGCAAAATAGAGATCCCAGTCGCGGCGAATCATTTCAGGAGTTTGTGAAAGGTTGGATTTTACAACCTAGAAACATTTATCCAAGGGAAATTGGATGAACGGATTTTTGAGACATGATACAAAGTTAAATATAGTTAATGGGTTAGTTCCACTGAGATTAGTAATATTAGAATTAGTAATAATACAATCCGTCATACCTCGTATAGTCTCAGAAAAGCTCAACCGGTTTCGGGTCCGTCTGGATCCCATCTTCAAGAGCACCTAACTGACTGTGAATGTTATTTTCCTATAACCTACCTATATATATGATCTACATTGTGGAATAAGTGTTGTCTGTGTAGTTAATTTTTTTTTCATATTTCTTTAATTGCTATGTTTTTTCCTTTTATTTGTTATTTCATTATCTATTTCCAGTTCCTTGTGTCGTCTTTTAAATGTTATTAGTGGTTTTGTTAAAATGTCGGATTGGTGGTTTATTTGTTCATTGATTATATTGTCTGTCATTTTATGTTTGTATATTTCTATTTGTTCCTGTATGTTCATTCGTTGTCCTTTTTGTCCCGTCTGTAGTAATCCATTGTGTTTTCCATACTGTCTGCATTATGTCCAAATTTGTTTGTCAGTCAATTAGGTGCTCTTGAAGGTGGGATCCAGACGGACCCGAAACCGGTCGAGCTTTTCTGAGACTTTATGAGGTATGACGGATTGTATTATTACTAATTCTAATGATACAAAGTACTGCTGGTTATTTATTGTGATGAAAGATGTCTACACAGTGGCAAATGTCAAAATGTGTCTATATTAATGAGTACATAACGTCAAAAGTGGCCTAGGTATTTGATGTCATCATGGATTATGAAACTGTAGTTATACTGTAATGTTTTTTTTAAATTATTTAATGAATGATCTGTAATGAGTATTGTGTCTTGATGCAAGTTGCAGTATACAAAAAACAGCAGTAGGTTTTCCGAAAACACTAATTATTTGTTCGTTCGCTCGGTCGTGTTGTTCAGTAAAAATTAACCATTCCTTTAGTTGAGTAGTTGGAGGTGACATCATTGAGTGCCTCGCAAAATTATTATGGAATCAGTGTTGCACTGCCTATATATGGGTATGTTTTTAGGATCTAAACCTGAAGAAGAACACTAAGTGTTTTTAACGCGTTGTTAGTTTTCACATAATGCTATTTCATGTGGAGAACTCATTTTTCAATATTCCCCATCATGAAATGGTTTGTTTCTGATGAGTTTCCAAATTAAATCCAAACAATTTAATAGGTTAAATTTAATCAGTTAAAGTTTTCAGAAATAAGTAGACAGTGAATCACAATAATTTACCATTAGAATAAAGATGTTTACAAATTCTTGCTTACTAAATACAATATGAACTAGATATACACCTATATTCACAAAGATTAAAGCTTCTGAAGAGTGAATGGACTCAATGAGATAAGAATCATTGAGATAAGATTACTCTTCCATGAAATCATACGTTAAGTAGATAAGCAAAGAAACCTGTTGCATTGAGTCGAATTGAAAGAAATTCAATTGTTAATCTCTTTAAAAGATTGAACTTGCATAAGTCCCCGCGAATGAATCAAAACACCCTCAACTTTCTGGTCCTGACCATTTTGGTTCTCGATTTGTTCAAGAGTGAGAGGTGAATAAATGTGAGCACATCATTCCTTGGAGATGACGTGAAACTGTCGGCCTCAAGCCTGTACTGTGCCAGACACACATTAAAGATCCCTACTACAAATTCACTTGATTCAGTCAAATTTAGGACTCCAAATGTAGCATTTTCATTGTGTCGTATAACAAAGGATCAATGTTCGGCCTATGTGTTTTCTTTTGTGGGACTGCCACAGCAACCAAACATAACCTAATATATTTTGGTTTATATAGGATTTTTTTTTAATGGTAAACGATTGAAATTATAAAAAAAAAACCTCAACTTGTAAGTAAGTAAGTGTAAGTGGCCTACACTCTACTTTACTATAAGTAACTTAATGTCAAATTTCTTGAGTATATAAAACATAACGTATCATTTAAGCATAATATAAATATCTAAATGGGATATAATTATTAGCATTGCATTCGTGAGGTAGTACAGATAGTGTTTGAAGGACATATCAATTTATAAGCTTATTTTTGTACATCACAAATAATTTATTATTTGCAAATAATTTCATTAGTATAAGTACAGCAGTAATAACATTTTTGAAAAACCAATGTGAACATTTCTTGAAACGAAACATTATCCTACAAGAGAACATGGCTATTGTTCAAATAGCCAGTAGATTTCTTACATCGTTTACTTAACATCCTTCTACATTGAATATTAATGTAAAATTTTAAAATTAAAACAGGAAAATACCCTTTTTTCTCTGAAAAATATCTCAAACAGCGAAGAAAATGTTATTTTAAGCTGATTTGTTAATTAAAGATGTACGATAATTACAGTTATTAATCTCTAAACGAAAGATTTATATCTTGAATTATCTTTTACATTTTTGGTTTTTAACAGAATTATTATACTGGGAATTTTATGGCTTCTTAGTGTTTAATAAGATCATTTTCCTTCCCCTTTGTCAAATAACATATATACGAATTTTTTTTTAATGAGTGTTATCATTTACCTGCACAATATTATTCCTCTTACATCTCTTATAAGTCAATAATATATTTTCATTTTTCCATTAGAAACATCAATTTTATCTCAGTGGATTCGCTCAAAAAACTTCTAAGTCAATGTAAACAATGTAAAAAAATACAAAAAATTCGACAAGTATAGCAGGTGATCTCTTAGTCTAGGATAAACAAAGAGTTTTTATATCGTTATTGCTCTTTCCCGTAATTGAAACTTCATGATTATTTTTTTATGAATTGCTAATTTTTTGTTCCATTTTTGGTCAAATTTTCATTATTTTTTAATGAGCCGTTTAGCGTCAAAAAAACATTTTCTGAAAACACAAATCGTACTCTAACGCCTCATTAGCGAATGTAATTTTCAAAAAAAATATCTCAACTCATTCTACACATAATGTTCTATTTATAGGCATAGTTTCATTCTTGTCCGTCAAACAGTATGGCTTGTATCGCTCTCACAAAGTTTGAGATTGAATTATAAGTCAAAATTTTTACATTTTATTGAAAAAAAAATATTTCCTGTTGTTTTAAAATTCTGAATATATTTTTCGTTTGTTGCATTTGAAACCTCAAAGATAATGTCAAAATTTCAAAACTCTAGGGTTATTAGTTTAGGAGAAATAAATGTTTTAAAAAAAACGGTTTTTGGCAAAAAAAGTGACTTTCCCATCATGCATAATTCTTCCCAAACAATAGGGATCTTCGTCTTTATGAGTCCCATTTTTGTGTAAAATATGAACTTGATCCATCAAAGATTCTGGACCGTAGCGTGGTAACAAGCAATGCTAACACACGCACCCACCCACGCACCCACCCACCCACCCACACACACACAGACATCATCGTAAAAACGTCATAAAACGACTTCTGGGACCTTAAAACATGTAATTCCGTCAAAATCTCGAGATCGAATTTTTTCACGATCACTATACTTTACTTATAGTAAAGTAAAAACGTCATAAAACGACTTCTGGGACCTCAAAACATGTAATTCCGTTAAAATCTCGAGATCGATTTTTTTGACGATCACTATACTTTACTTATAGTAAAGTAAAAAGTAATGAAGTATTGATTTTGATTCAAAAGATTTGATATCCTATATTCAAAGGAAAATAAACGTAATGAAGTCCCCCTGAATCAAATAAAGTTGGTTTTACCAATTGGTGCCAATTTCGTACTTTCGATTTTTTGATAATAATACGCCATTATTATTATCAATTATTGTAGTGAATGATAACTATAATTATCCTTACAGAATTGTTGGTTTGTTGGTTGTTAGAATTGTTGTATAGCTCCTCATTGTTGAGGCTAGCTCAAGTGTAAAAATGACATTGAACTTAATATTTCAAAGTAATTAAAGGTAATCTATTTTATAATTTACTCGCATGAAAAATATGAGATCGATTTTTGTAACAGAGTTCATAAGTTTCCTTAGTAGAACATAGCTGTTGGAAGCAAAATACTTGTGAGTTGAAACACAGTTGTCGAATCCTAAGAATCATTGCCGTCCTCTTTCAATTTCATGAATGATGGAATAGTAAAGTTAGGTTAGATTGCAGTGGCAGTCCCACAAAAGAACTCACATAGGCCAAACATTGGCAATTTTTTGTTTCCAACAATGAAAATTGATTCTACATTGGGAGCTCTAAATTTGGCCTAACTCAAACGTATTTAGAGTAGGCATCTTTAATGAATAGGTGACATCATACAGGCTCGGAACAGATAGATTAACGTCCTCTCCGACAGATGACATTATCGGATTTATTCAACTCTTATGTGAAAAAAACGAGGGCAAGAGTGGGTATTGAACCCTGGAACTACTAGTTCAGAGGCAGCACCTTTCCACTGAACTAACCTGGCCCTAAGTAACTAATAATAATCTATTTTAGTATTTAATAGTTTATATAAGAAGTTGATATTGGTTTTTCTGTGACGGAGTTCAAGAGTTTCTAAATTCAGAGACATTAATAGAATATAGCTGAAGGAAGCAAAATATCTATAAGTAGAAAATGAGTTGACGAATCACAAGAATCTACCCCGTACTCTTTCAATATCATGAATAAGGAAGGAGTAATGAGGAAACTCTATGATGGAGAAGAATTCTACTCCTGAATTAATCAATGATGCATAAAAAAATACTTTTTTTTTACATATCAAAAAAAATTTAAATAAAATGTTAAAAAGGAAATTAATATTAGAATGAGAGACGACCTACTTATTTTTAATTCTTGTAAGTGTTTTAGTTAATATGAACTTTAAATCTAAGAGAAGAATAAAGAGAAATCGTGAAACCTTGATAATATCAACCTTTGTTAACAGCTGGCTATTTATAT
Source organism: Hermatobates lingyangjiaoensis (assembly GCA_026182355.1). Taxonomy (NCBI): domain Eukaryota; kingdom Metazoa; phylum Arthropoda; class Insecta; order Hemiptera; family Hermatobatidae; genus Hermatobates; species Hermatobates lingyangjiaoensis. The sequence goes on along the minus strand of JAPFBL010000012.1, from coordinate 5,554,428 downwards.
TATAATTAATCTGATGAATACGAGGTTTTTTTATTTTTGGGGCTTTTATTCTTGCAGCTAAATATAAGACTTGGCTATATTAACACTTAATTCATTAAAAATACACCATTCAGTATGCAGTAACTAACTGTTATTGAGTGTTTTGAAGAATGTTATCAGATGGTGATTATTTAGTCATAAATATCTTGGAATTATCAGCAAACAGTAAACGGATGGCATCTGGAAAAATAGAGTAAATGTCGTTACAGAAGACCAGAAATAAGAGAAGTCCAATATGAGAACCTTAAGACACTCCAGATATAATAGGTTATTAAAAGAATGGAATAACTGGAATTTAGCTTTTTAGTGCATACTGAATAAATATGTGAATCATTTTAGCAATGTAGCGGTAACATCGTAAGCTCAAGCTTAAGACTGAGAATTTTTACATTTACAGGATCTAATGCTTTGAAAAATTCAACATGCGTAGCATTGAAATAACAATTGTCAACAACTGCTTTATGAATTGCATTATAGCAAAGCATCAGATTAATGGAAACAGGTGTAACATGGCACAAAGCCATGCTGCTGAGAGATGATGAATTGGGAAATATCTAGTAAGAGTAAATCATAAATTATAAATTCAAACAGTTTCGGTTTGGGTCAGATGAGATTAATTTGGTGGTAATTTGTGATATCTACTTTCCCTCAGTTGCCTGTACACGGCTAACTTTACAGTCTTCACATTTTCATGTAAAAATATTTAAGTAACTCGAAAGTATATTGAAACATTCATATCAATATTTTCTTAATAAATTCTACACTAACATTCACTTGACTTTTTTCTAGGTTAGGTTAGGTTGCAGTAGCAGTCCCACAAGGGAACACACATAGGCCGAGCATTGGCCCTATGTGCCTAATGAAGATTGATTCGACAGTGGGAGTCTTAAATTTTGCCTAACTCAAGTGTATTTAGAGTAACCAGTACCTTAAATCTTACAGGCTCGGGACCGACGGCTTAATGTCCTTCTCCGAGGAACGACGTGCTCAGATTTATTCACCTCCTGCGTGAATAAATCGAGGGCCAGTTGGGGATCGATCCCCGGTCCTATCAGTTCAGAGACGAGCACGTAACCACTGAGCTAGCCTGACCCCTCAACTTTTTTCTAAGTATTCTCAGAGTCATGTGCAAACAAGATTCCTACAGTCTCTGATGTCAGGCCCGTGAGGTAGGAGTAGTCATCAGTCACACTGAAAGCAAAGATGAACATGAAGTTCAACACCCAGCCGGGGAATATCTAGTTTAAAATGAACATGTTTATCTGGGTACATTTTTTTCTATTTTACAAGCAACATTGAAATACCTGTTGATGCATAACAAAGGTTACTGTTTGTTAAATAATGAAAAGTTGTGAAAATATCCATCTGCAAGAGCAGAACATATAAATTGATTAAGATACAGATTTATGTATCCTCATATTAACTAGTTTTTGAACACTAAAATAAAAATTTAAGCCTAAAATACTTTAAACATTAAAAATTATAATTTCCCCTCAACTAATGTAGACAAGGGCACAGTTCTATAGAAAAATAGACTTATTAAGTGAGTGCAAAAAAGATATGCGCATAATCTGATAAAATAAATAGTAATATATAAATATGAACATATATATTTTAATCTGACGAAGGTCGTTTTATTTATACAACTAATATAAATCGACAGATTACATGATGGATTTTTTAAAGTTGACGATTCAAGCGATGTATATGGGCTTTTACTGAAAATAGAAAGCATTAAAAACCAATGTAACAACCCGAACAGTAGTATTCGAAGTAAGGCAGAATTTTTCAAAAGTTCCAAAGTAGTACCACCTTTTCCCTCATTTCAAACTTAAAAGTTACCTCAAATTCCGATCCATCTTAAATATGTTGATGAACTGAAGGACTTTGTTCAAGAACTAGCTAAGCTACTTTGGTGCTGTACTTAGTTTTTGAACTTAATAATAATTACTCTATGCACTACCTATTGAAAAAGTAGATTACCAAGGGCGTAGTTTAAATTGATAAAGTATTGTTTATATTACAGTAATAATTGCTACTTATAACTGCTACATTTAAAAAAAAAATTGTTATTTCTTCAGTTTAAACATTACTGAAGATATTTAATTTCAATGTAAATTGAATCATATTGTGTACCAATTATTAGTAAATTTGTTAATCGTAACAATTATTTCTACTTATTTCTTTTTCTGGTAATCATAATCTGATTAAGGTTAGGTTCAACTGGAACTAGAAAATAAGACTTTTACAACTTTGCCTACTAAAAGCCAGGTAAAGTAATGGTGTTGGTTTCTAATAGAACGTTTCTAATAGAAATAAACAGTTCCTTTCAGACTTGGAAATTAGGCAGGTCGGGGGAGAATGAGTCTAGGGTGAAGGAGACCTTGAGACAGATTATCTTCGGGATTCGGGAATGAATGGTTGATATACAGGCTTATTTATCCTCATAATAATTAATTTCTGAACACAAAGAACTCTAAAACAAAAATTATTGCTGAAATGCCTTAAATATTAATAATTATTATTACCACTTAGGTTAGATTAGGTTAGGTTGCAGTGGCAGTTCCACAAGGGAACACACGTAGGCCGAGCATTGTCCGTTTGTGATACCACACAATGAAGATTGATTCTATAGTGGGAGTTCTAAATTTTGCCTAACTCAAATGTATTTAGAGTAGGGACCTTTAATGAGTACCTAACATTGTACAGGCTCGGGGCCGACGGTTTAACGTCTTTCTCCGAGGGACGACGCGCTCAGATTTATTTACCTCCCGCGTGAATAAATCGAGGGCCAGGCGAGGATCGAACCACGGTCCTATCAGTTCAGAGGAGTGCACGTAACCACTGAGCTAGCCTGGCCCCTTAATTACCACGTAACTAAGTGGTGATGGTACTGAAGCAATGAGGGATTGTGCTAACTTTGAGTGCCCTTAGCCTTACATGACTAACTACACGTGATCACACGTGGGGATCACATCCTTTCTTGATACCACAAACGTTTGAACTCCTTCAAGAAATGATTTCCTTTAAAATAAATATCCAATTAAAGATATATATAATCTAAAAATGTGCTTGTTGTGTTGATATATTCAAAGTTCATTTAATATTAAGAGTCATTCATTCCATTAAATTTAAGAAATATTGAAAATAGGAGTTTTAAAAATAATAAGAATAAAAAAAATCTAAATAAATTTGAATAATTTTTATAATTGATAAGATAACAATTATCAAGTTTTGAAACATATATTACCTCAAAAAAGAAAATTATTTGATATGAAAAATGCCCATCACATATTTGAATTATTTAATATGTTGTGGCTAGTTTTAGTTTTTTGAATGTGAGACTGAAGGGTTGTCAGGATGCTTAGGATCAGATAAAAGCAGCCCTTCCAAGGGTTACCTGAAAGGATCTCAAAACACTTAAGCGTATCAGAGGCTGGGATATAGGTCAGTTTACACTTGAACTGTCCCCTATCTGGAGTAGCGATAACACGACGCCAAATCCTTTACTCTTTTGTAACTCTCTTCGCCTTATTTATCACTCTAACCTCGCCTTGTTTTATCAATTTTATCACACTATGAATCTAATAAATAAAAAAGACAAGTATGTACGTATAAAAAACCGTGTTCTGCAAAACATTTAAATTTGAAGATTGTAGACTTTAAATGTACGTTAAATAACTTCATTATTAAAAATAAGTCCTTATAAGCATAGCAAAGTTAGTTTATCAAGTCGATAGTCATCAATATTACATAGTATTTTTTTTTAAATATTTTTTTTAATGAATAAATTTTGTTTAAAATTTGTTCTCAGGTGGTGTCCTGCTAAGTTTGGAGGAAGGAACGAGTTTTTGGAGTCTGTCATTGATTTGGAAAATTTTCCTTTCTTCCATGGTTGCCACTTTTACGTTGAATCTTTCACTTAGTGCAGTTGAAGGCCATCCAGGTAACATAGCTAAAACGAAATTATTTTATTAATTCAATTATATTTTGAAAATACAATAGTTTGATTGTATTATTTAATAATTATAAATGATAATAATTTCTGAATAAACTTGAACGGGCCCATTCAACCTTACCACATACAAAGGAAAATATAATCAAACTCGGTGGTAATCAATTCTATTTTGGAATAATTTTAAAGTTTTAATCATGTGGAAATATTTTCAACCTCTCTGATAAGATTATTATCAAACTCACAGACAATCCATTTAATAACTTCCATTAGTTATGACAAAAAAAAATCAGTGTTCTAAAAAACTGATCAGTTCCTGCAGATGACACTTAATAGTCATTTTTGTTATTGTAGTACTATATTATAATGGTACACTAATTCATCTTTTAATATTTCAAGTTTACAAAATGTTTATAGTATGCTATTTGTATTGTTGCAATACTTCAGACAAAAATTAAAAAGTGTATAATCACATAAAAATTGGTACCTATTGGCATCGTTTTGCCATAAAAAAGAATATTCGCCTTACTCTTTTATCAAAATTACCTGGTGATAATTAGGTTCTTTTCCACATTGGGAACTATATGATTGTAAATATCATCATTATTTGTCGTGGGCATGACTTGAGGAGTCCAGTAGTTCCAGAGCAAAGGCTTACTTCTGCTTAGTGAAAAGTCTGTTATAAGTGAGAGAGTCGGTAATTTTTGTCAGATGGTAAGTACATTATTTGAAAACGTTGTATTCGTGGTTCAATGGTCATATAGCTTTAAAATATGCAAGATTGTAGATAAGATTTAGGTTAGGTTGCAGTGGCAGTTCCACAAGGGAACACACGTAGGCCGAGCATTGGCCCTTTGTGATACCACACAATGAAGATTGATTCTACAGTGGAAGTCCTAAATTTTGCCTAACTCAAATGTGTTTAGAGTAGGGACCTTTAACGAGTACCTGACATCGTACAGGCTTGGGACCGACGGTTTAACGTACTTCTTCGAGGGACGACGCGCTCAGATTTATTCACCTCCCGCGTAAATAAATCGAGGGCCAGGTGAGGATCGAACCCCGGTCCTATCAGTTCAGAGGCGAGCACGTAACCACTGAGCTAGCCTGGCCCCTGTGGATAAGATTTAATGAAAAGTTGGATAAGGTGGTCAGGGAAGAAGTTATCTTGTTGTGACATACGTTTGAGGAGATCGAGGTAGAATTGAATCTGAACTAAGATGTTATCATTGTTTAGAAGTATGGTTATTTAAATATCAGTGGATTTCCACGTCGATTCATGTTGAATACTGACATTTCCAGGTACTTGGAGGTAAGTTAGCTATACCTATTCTGAATAATCTGGATTCAATTCTTGTTTTTAGATGTAGCTTCAAACCACAATTAGCCTCCATAAAACAAAGTCAAGTCGTAAAGACTTGCAGTGCAGTTCACTACTGCATTTAGAGTATTTTTGGTTTTAAAAGTAGGGCACTGATTTCACGTTAAGTAAACCCCTGACTTCAATTTAATATGGAAGTACTGCTTGAGTGGTAAATAATAAAATGATAACTATATATTTGAACTCAGTTTGACAACTTGGTTGCCGTCAGTAAGAGGAGTAGATGGACGAGGATGAAAACCATTGATCAAACTAATATAAAATACCCGGATTGGTTCAATTTATTACAAACTCATTTTATTACAAACAAACAATTACATAACAAGTTTAACTATAAAACCTATGCAATTATTTCACCCAATTAATGCAGTAAAGCAATGAAGGTTCTAACATGTTCAGAAAAAGTTTAAAAATAATCATTCAATCACCTTAAATAGCCTAAATTTAACGTCTACATTTCACTTACTTTAATACTTGCAAATATTTTCCTCTCTTTGAATCAAATTAACTCCTTAAAATAACATCAAGATATTTTAAAAATGTGTTAATGTCTAAGAAATCCGCTTTTGCTCAATTCTATGCAAAATGATAAAAAAGTTTCTAAGTTAATGTAAGCAAATCGAACAAGAAGGTTAGGTAGGGGTTATTGGAAGTTGGGTTTCGTGAATATAGCGCTATATTGACTCCCTGGATAATCTGAAATTATTGAGCTTTTCTCATAACATATTACATTCCATCTTGGTAGATGATATATATAAAAGTTTAATATTCTATCTTTAGCAGTTTAGTCTGAAAAAATATTTTCCTGGTTTAAGGAATATATGAGTACTGTAGGGCACTTTTTTTTTTAAAAAAAAAAACAATTATAACCGAAAGTATACAGCTTTTCTTTCTACAGAAAAGCGTTCTTGTGTTGAATGTCATTACGTTTTCTTATTGCGAGTAATTTCTTAGGGCAGTAACTCTCTACAGTTAACAGTTTAGAATAAACAAATTGTGTTTACAAACACAAAATGATCTATGAAATTGGTTTCTCATGAATCAATGTTGCCAAAATCCATACGATTCGTATAGATCACTATTATTCATGTATAGCAACTATTTTGTTATACATGATAGCCACTGTTTACACTGTTTATAAGCAATGGCTATGTCACGTCTAGAGACGTGCACTGAGGGTGGTGGTTTGGGGGGGGGGGGGGGGAGGGAGGTTCTTACTCTCAAGTCAGATTTACAAACATACAGTAGGATGCCAATAGAATAGAATAAGACAATAGGAGCAAATAAGATGTTTCCTTGAGGCAAAGGTACTGCCTGCTTCAAGCCAGGCATCCCTGTGGAACTATATCTAATCAATAAGATGTAAATATTGCACACATAATTTTAATACATTATATGTATTAAACTTATAGAAAAGAAAGTGTAAACTTTAATTAAATACAAGTATTTTCAACCCTTATACTGGAAATACACCCACAAATGGGTAGAAGCTGGCGACATTTGCAAGCGCTCTATTCTGTTTGTAAGTGATTGCGAAATCTGGAGGGAGGATCGGACTAACCATGTGTCACCTTTCGTTTCTGAAGAAGACTCCGTTCAATTAAGCAAGAAATATAGAATTTTTTGCAAATTTTACAATATAAATGGTCAAAATATATTAATAGTAAGGAAAAAAGCTTACCCTTAGTAATACCAACCCTTAGTTTCGTATTCTCTTCCTTATTTTATTTTTTTTTTATTTGATACTATATTTACTGTATACTACACTGTATACTATAACTCTCTGGTGTCATTGCATTTGTTAGTTAATGCCTGAGGAAGAACACTACATGTTCGAAACGCGTAGTTTATACCATTAAATTTTTCTATATGGGGACCATTTCATTAGCTTTTTACCCTACTATGAGTAAACACCACATAATAAGTGATTACACTACGTTAGAATTAAAATACATTAAGAACCACACCAAAATCATGGTGTAATGTAACTTATGGCAGAGCTTCTCCTGACTGGACGCCACTACTGTTTAGTATAATATGCAAATTATCTGCCAAACAGTGTGACCTGTATTGTACACATACACACAGAGATCATCAAGAAAAAAATAAAACAGACTAAAGTAACAACAAAAAGTATAAATTTCTGAAAATCTCGAAATAAATTTTTCTCCTTGTCTACTATACTCTACTTATACTAAAATTATCAAGAAGCAAGTTTCTGCAAATCATGGCTACATTATTAATAATAAGTGGTTACAGGATGGACTGCTACCAAAATTTAGAGTTATTATACTCTACTATAAATCTTTTAAAGTCTGTAAAAATAAAAATGAATATTTAGATCATTTAAAATTTTACTGCGTTATATGTAAAATAATTCAGTTTTCTCAGAATTATAACGGAATAAAAGTCCTTTATGCCTATTTTGAAATTTCGTTGATAATGCTTCAGTGTCTGGCTTTGTGTGTGCCCAAAAGAGATAGTTAGCATTGTATAAATTACATGGTTTTATGGATTTTTCGAGATTATATGAAAAATGTCTCTTATAATGTAGTTGAGTTCAATGCAGTGTAAATGGGCTCGAAATATAGAAGAGCGTAGTTTTTAGCAATATCTGCATCTACTGTTAAAGTTGAACGAATTACGAAAACGTAATAACATTCAACATAAGAACAGTTTCCTACAAAAAAAGAAGTTGTATACCTTAGTATAAAATTTATTTAAAGAAAAAGTGTCCTTTTGCGATTGTGTATTCTTTAAACGAAGAAAATATTTCTTTCTAACTGAACTAAACTTCTAAAAAAAAGAATATTGAACATTTAAATACATTACATCCACGAAGATGTAGAATGTTATTAAAAAAGCTCAATAATTCACTTTATTACCCATTATATGTTCTTAAATATAATTTTTTTTCTTTAGAAACTACTAATTCCAATAATTGAAACATTTCAGATATTATGTATCTAAAATTAATTTTTTTACTGAATCAATTTCAAAGATTTTTCAAAAAGGTCAATTTGTCTCAAAAATGTGAAAATAGAAGTGTGCTTAGGATTTGACTTACAATTGAATCGAAAAGATTAAAATCACGATTTTAGAGACACCCTTTAAAGATTATAAAGAAATAAAGGACAAAACCACTTTTAATCAGAGAATGATCTGTGCAGTTTTTTTTCTCCAAGTTCTTTTTACAAAAGAGTTTTAATTGTACATTTTGTGATTTCAGAATTTTTTCTAAACTATATACGAGGTGTGTAAATAAAGTAGTGAGACTGATTTTTTTTTAAATTTTCTATTCAAATATAATTACAATGTGATATTGTCACCTTCAAAATAGTTCCCTTCGGAAGCCACACAGCGCTGGAGACGGTCCTTCCAATCATTGTAGCATTGCTGGAACTCGGATTCTGGAATGGCCTTCAGCTGGTCGGTTACAGCAGTTTGTATGTTTTGTAGTGTCCCGAAATGAGTTCCCTTGAGGTGATTTTTCAATCTCGGGAAGAGGAAAAAGTCACAAGGACTCAAGTCTGGTGAATAAGGAGGCTGAGGAGCAACAGGAATGTTTTTACTGGCCAAAAACTCGTTTATTGAGATGGCAGTGTGACAGGCGCGTTGTCGTGATGCAACACCCACTTGTCTTTGATGTTTGGCCGCACACGAAGGACTCTTTTTCGAAGTCTTTCAAGGACCTCACGGTAGAAGTGCTGATTAACCGTTTGGCCTTGTGGCACAAACGTACTCGTTGACATTTTCATCGGTGTTTGCACTTGAAGGCCTTCCGCTTCGTGGTTCATCTTCAATCGACTCTCTTCCTTCTGAAAATTCCTTAAACCACCGAAAAACCTGTGCCCTTGATAAAACACGTTCTCCATAGGCCTCCTGAAGTTTTTCAAAAGTTTCGGTTGCATTATGTCCAAGTCTGAAGCAAAATTTGATTGCACACCGCTGCTCAACTTTGAGGTCACTCATTTTTAAAACGCTCAAGAAAAAACCATTTCACGAAAACCAACGCTACGGACAAACAAATGACTGTGGTGAGTTCAGATTCATACTGGAGGCGCATCACACGTGCACCTGACGCTACTCAAGGCCACGCGTCTCCAGCGTTGCCAGATCGAAAGCGACGTTGCCAGTCTCACTACTTTATTTATACACCTCGTACACCAGAACATTGAATCCTTTCATTTTTCTCTAACTGAAATTAGTGTGCTATGGAAAAAAGTATGTTTATATAAACTGGCGATGTCACCCAAAAAAACAAACAAAAAATAATTGGGAATAAGGCAACGCGATGTATATATCAGATTTACTTATCTCTTTGATTTTATTTATACAACTTTGAAAATTTACCCTGTTGTGCCTAGTTTAGTTAGTTAAATCATAAATATTTAGTTAGTAGAATACATAAATAAGTATAATATATATATATTTTTTTTTTGCTTTGGTAAAACTATTTTCCAATATATTTTATTCTTTTGAATTTATTTTTATTTTTAAGTCCAATTTTAAAAGTTTTTCCTTGATAAAACAGAATTCATTGACTCTTTTTTCAGTTGATGTTTCAAATTCTCTAATAAAATATGTATTCATCAAAGAGATTCGTTGTATATCTTTCTTGTATTGGTTTTAATACACTCCAGGACTTTTTTTTATACTTTTTACTTTACTATAAGTAAAGTATAGTGATCGTGAAAAAATTCGATCTCGAGATTTTGACGGAATTACATGTTTTGAGATACCAGAAGTCGTTTTATGACGTTTTTACGATGATGTCTGTGTGTGTGTGGGTGGGTGGGTGGGTGGGTGGGTGGGTGGGTGCGTGTGTTAGCATTGCTTGTTACCACGCTACGGTCCAGAATCTTTGATGGATCAAGTTGATATTTTACAAAAAAATGGGCCCCATTTAGATGAAGATCCCTATTGTTTGGGAAGAATTATGCATGATGGGAAAGTCACTTTTTTTGCCAAAAACCGTTTTTTTTTAAACATTTATTTCTCCTAAACTGATAACCCTAGAGTTTTGAAATTTTGACATTATCTTTGAAGTCACAAATGCAACAAACGAAAAATATATTCAGAATTTTAAGACAACAGGAAATATTTTTTTTTCAATAAAATGTAAAAATTTTGACTTATAATTCAATCTCAAACCTTGTGAGAGCGATACAAGCCATACTGTTTGACGGACAAGAATGAAACTATGCCTACAAATAGAACATTATATGGCAAATGAGTTGAGATATTTTTTTCTAAAATTACATTCGCTAAAGGGGCGTTACAGTACGATTTGTGTTTTCAGAAAATTATTTTTTGACGCTAAACGGCTCGTTAAAAAATAATGAAAATTTGACCAAAAATGGAACAAAAAATTAGCAATTTACAAAAAAAAATTCATGAGGTTTCAATTACGGGAAAGAGCAATAACGATATAAAAACTGTTTGTTTATTCTAGACTAAGAGATCACCTGCTATACTTGTCGAATTTTTTGTATTTTTTTACATTGTTTACATTGACTTAGAAATTTTTTGAGCGAATCCACTGAGATAAAATTGATGTTTCTAATGGAAAAATGAAAATATATTATTGACTTATAAGAGATGTAAGAGGAATAATATTGTGCAGGTAAATGATAACACTCATTAAAAAAAAATTCGTATATATGTTATTTGACAAAGGGGAAGGAAAATGATCTTATTAAATGCTAAGAAGCCATAAAATTCCCAGTATAATAATTCTGTTAAAAACCAAAAATGTAAAAGATAATTCAAAATTGAAATCTTTCGTTTAGAGATTAATAACTGTAATTATCGTACATCTTTAATTAGCAAATCACCTTAAAACAACATTTTCTTCGCTGTTTAAGAAGAGTTTCAGAGAAAAAAAGAGTATTTTACTGTTTCAAATTTGAAAATTTTACATTAATATTCAATGTAGAAGGATGTCAAGTAAACGATGTAAGAAATCTACTGGCTATTTGAACAATAGCCATGTTCTCTTGTAGGATACTATTTCGTTTCAAGAAATGTTCACTTTGGTTTTTCAAAAATGTTATTACTGCTGTAGTTATACTAATGAAATTATTTGCAAATAATAAATTATTTGTGATGTACAAAAATAAGCTTATAAATTGATATGTCCTTCAATCACTATCTGTACTACCTCAGGAATGACAGGCTAATAATTATATCCCATTTAGATGTTTACGTTATGCTTAAATGAAACGTTATGTTTTATATACTCAAGAAATTTGACATTAGGTTACTTATAGTAAAGTAGAGTGCAGGCCACTCCAGATTTTTTTTTAAGTATAACCAAATCTGCCAAATTTTCCAATTTGGCAGATTTTGTACTTGCCAAATTGCAAAATACTGATACGATAAATATTATTATATTTCTTTTGATCCTATCTTATGATTCTATCCTTTCTATCTATCTATTTACATATATTAACACATATTGTATTATTATCCATGTTACCCATTTTTTTCTTCAACTGCTTTTGCATTTTGACCAGTATGTCTTTTATAATTCATGGGTATATAATTCATGTAATATATATATATGGATTATATGTATATAATCCATATAATTCATGTAATTCTGTCCTTTAGAATTATATGTTTTTTTTATTTTCTATTTGCTTCGTTGAATTTGCTCTCATTATAAATGTCATATCACACACATATTCAAGCATATTGCCAATGTAAGTCAATTATTGATAGTAATGATTCTATTAGTGCATTAATAGGGTTCTATAAGTTTTTCTTTGGAATAAGTTTCCTAAAAAGGAAGGTTAACTTTACCAAATTTAATGCTCCTTTATATGTCTAAGATCTTCAAGTGTAATTAGATAAGGCATAATACTGTTTTACTGATAACTGTTTAACAATACTGTCATGTATAAATTAACATGATGTCACTAGGAATTATAAAGTTCATCCATATGTTCAAAATATCCTTCAACATTATATCATCAACAGTATGCTTCAGTTCTAAATATCTATGATCTAAGTGCTATATTTAATTATTTTAAGAAATAATGAGCCATATATGTCTTAAAAAGCACTGTCCTTTGCGTTTACATAAAAAAAAGGCATTATTTAACTTTATATTTTTTACTGATAAGATGATTTGAGAATAATATACCGTAGTTTGTTTTCGCTATTATCACTAAACTCATCGATTGACCAATGATCTATGGAAAAACATGAATGCTCAAGCAAACAATTTTAAGTTAAAGGTCTGAAATTTTGAGATTGACTAAAGCTATTTAGTAAGGCATTACAATCTTGCGATAACATATTAAATTTTATGTTACTTTATATATAACGGTAAACTATATCATTGATAAAAATTTTAGGACTTTGGAGTAAATTAGCATGTTTACTGTAACTATCTAGACTACAACTAAAATATTTATTCGGTTTTATGGACCTCCCTTTAATGGATTTCGATTGCAATGGACAAACTCTGGAGCTTCAGACTCAGCCAGCGTGGTCCAGTGTTTCACAGTTGACTGTCAGATGACCTGTGGACGCTTTGTTTATGCCTGTGCCGGAACACGTATAACTGTTTGATCCGTGTTTTTCGACCTTTTCGGAGCTGTTTTGTGTGTTTTTTGTGAAATATTGAACTTTTTTTTTCTTAAGTCAATTTATAAGTGTCACAGAAGTATCCCTCAGTCTTTCGTAACGTAATCAGTGAAATACAGTAAAATCGTAAAGCTTTAGACAATGAGGAAATCTAGACAAGTGTTTCCCTCGTTTAACTTTGTGCACACGAGGCACGAGTGTATAATTAGATATCACAACAGTTCACCCATTCCCCTATCATCAATAAAACTTCAAATCAAATAAATAACAAAAATAGAATAAAGGTTTGAGACAACTGATTTCTTAGTTTACCATTCAACCATTTGCCCATGCTCTAATAAACTTTTTAGTGAGAAATAAATTCCGTGAATGGACTACTGGTTACTGATTTCCATAAATCTTGATTTTCATTATTTATTCTTTTGAGATCTTTAGAGGAAATTTTTGATAATTTTGATCATGTTTGAGTGTATGTGTGAAGTTAAAAATTTGGAAGCTAAGGGATCACAGGGCTTTGATACAAACTTATGCTATTCAACGTATAGTTAGTCCAAACAATCCTAATCCTTGGACCAGATAAATTGTGTAGTTTTTGAGCAATATGAATGATAGAAAAATTTCAATAAGTGCTTTTATTGATTGCTTGATATTTTATGTTAAAACAGGATCTTCTTTCTTGTAGTTCTCTTGTAGTTGAAATAATTATTCATGAGTTTGAAAACTGTTTCCTTTACTCAAGTTTAGTGAAGTTACAATTTAGTTAGCCAAGTTTTCATTGTGCAGATATGGTTATATAGGCTTTCTTCTATTTTATAAAATAATCACGAACATAATGTATTTAATTCATAAAAGTATATCTTTTTTTTGTTTAAGGTATTTTTAAAAAACGCTTATCTCATAAAATCAGATAAGTTTGCACAACTTGTTTTTACCAGCATTTACCGCTTCTTATAATTGTCTTCAAGAATACTGCAGTTTTAATAACCTCTAATTGGCTCTTCTTACTTTTAAGTATGATGCATATGTATTTATGCAAAGAATATTCGCTCTTATTTAATAACTATCACTCAACATCGCAAGAGTTTTATCTAATAAGGTATTATCATTTTATCCCAATTTAAGTCACCAATTTCTTCCTGGCCTCTCAACTAAACCACTTTTGCCCTTTACAACAAAAATTTTATTTTTATTTTTTTACATTTTATTTATTTACATTTTACATTTACATTTTATTTTATTTAGACTTGTTTATATCTAACTTAAAATCTAAGCTTTGAATGGATTTTAATGGGAAAGATATACGCTTTTAAGCTGTATTTGGCGTATTTCACAAACATGTTTATTTGAGAATGTATAGGTTTATCAAGTAGGTATTGTTAGTTGATTTCAATTTCATTTGCATTTAAGCTCCAAGAAAGAGATGATTTGCAAGGTGTTTCCTGAATTTTAAGGTCTGCCATCTATTTAGAATACTGGCTTTGTGAATAACTGCAAATGAGCCGGTAGGAAAATTTAATAAACAATTTCTTGCACTATATCAAGAAATTACAAGTTAATAAACAGAGTGATTAGTGATGAGGAAGCAGTTCATTATCCAATTGAATTTCTTGATCCCGTGACTGCTCCTAGACTGCTAGCACATGACTTGGAACTTAAAGTAAGGGTACTAATTATGCTGTTACGAAAATTAAGTGCCCCAAACATTTACAACAGGACACGGCTTTAAATTCGTGCTCTACACAGACACGTCTTAGAGGCTGATAGCGTGACTAGGTGTGGTATCGGGGAGTCAGTGTTTATACCATCCATGCCAATGATACCTGGCAATTGTTCCTTTCAATTCACATGGTTACGATTTCCCCTCCGCAATGACAGTAAATAAGTCGCTAGACCAAACTCTATCTACGGCAGGAAATGAGTGAGACCATAGCCAATGTTTCTCACATAGCCAAATGTATGTTGCTTGCTCAAGAGTAGAGGTTCTAACTCTCTTTTCTTCCTTGCACTTGAAGGATAGACAGCTAATATGGTGTATACAGAGGCACTTACTTATCACGGTGCTAATAAATATATTTTTTCCTATTCTATAATTTTTGTAATAATATTTTGAAATACCAAGTATCATCTCTGATTTTTTTAAAAATACTCTTCAAAGACGGGCACGTCTGCTTGTTATTAATAAGTAGGTATTTGAGCACTATACAAAAACCAACTACATCCTCTTCTCAGGAGCAATGAATTAAAACTAATTTAACAAAACTTATGTTTCGTTGTTATCATTCCCCATATTGAAATAGACGGTGCGCCCGTGGTAAAAATAACACTCCCTGTAGTAAAAAAGATTGAAAAGCCCTAAACTAGAAGTTTAACATACTAAAATGAAATTTTCTATACAATTACACAATTATTAGGGAGATGTTCAGGTATTTGACGGCAGCTGTGCCATGTAGATTACAGAACTTATTTCTAAAAGTCTCCCTGAAGCTCACAAACATTTAAATGTACTGTATAATTTCCTCGAAGAACCAAAGTAGTGTAAACGAAAGTATTGTAGCTCCAAAAGAAAAAAAAAAAAAGCTGCCGTGCAAACCATCCATAGATTTGACAACTTAGGTTTGTCTCTACACAAGAGGCAACACTTCTTTTCTAGAAGTACTGGAATTCAGATTTTATTTATTTTAATTTTCCCATGATGAACTTTACAAATATAAAGCTTCATTATAGAAAAACTAAACAGAGAACCCTAAGAAACAACAATTAAATATAACATCCATGTAATAAGACCTGATTAGGTTGCAAAAGCACCTTCAAAAAGGAAACAGCCATAGACCGAACATTGGCTCTTTGTGATACCACAAAATGATGATTGATTCTACATCGGGAGCACTCAATTTTTTTTAACTCAAATGTATTTAGAGTAGGTATCAATAACTAATACCTGACATCGTACAGGATTGGGACCGATAGCTTAATGTCTTTTCCGAGGGATGACGTTCCCGGATTTATTCACCTCCCACGTGAATCGAGGGTTAGACTGGGTTCGAACGCCGAACCTACCAGCTCCAAGACGAGCACTTTTCCACTGAACCAACTTGGTCTCGAAGACCTGACTAACTACTTTTTAGTGGTAATAGAGCCACAATACATTTAAATAGAAAAAATAAATTAATATATCAAAGTGACAGGTTTTATGTTATGAAATTAATCTTATTACATTTTATCATGGAATCAGAATGAGTTAAGTTAGGTAGTGCAGAAATATTTTATCTCTCGAAATATATAACACATTGGTATATCGAGACAACGCCAAAGTTCAATAACTCAAAGTTAGTTCTAGATTTCTCCTCAATTTTATGTTACTCTAGATCTAATTCAAAAATAAAAAAATAATTAAGCATCCAGAAGGCCAGAGGAAAACAGAGGAGAAATCTAATTAGTCTGGTTTACCCAAAAGAGAAGAATATGTCTCTGATTTTTTTACTTACTTGAAATTAGAGCGCTATTACTTTTTCCAAAAATTTACTTCAGTTCATCAAAGATTATTGTAACGCCTTGAAAAAGTAACCAAAAGTTCGATTAACCCAACAGCTTACATGCGGCACTTAACTATTTAGGAATATTATAGGAAATAAACAAAAAGTATTCAATCAAAATGGCAGGCTTTCCAAAGGGGTTGTTATACTCGAACGCTCCGCTTCACACTGGCCACTTGCCATCCCTCCACCTCTGGAGAAGGGGTGTCCCTCTACTGAAGACCCTCCCCAACTCGGCCAATTTCTCTGCACACAGCCAAAACCTATAGAGCAAAAAGCTCCACATTACATCATAGCTTACGAAAAATACTTTCATATACCTTAATTACATGGTCCATTATTATTGTTATAATTATTGCCTATCATGCTTATTACTATCATTATTTTTTCGTTTATATATTATTATGTAATAGTTTTTCTGAAATGCAAAATCTACACTGTTATAACAGTAAAACAAACTCTAATGAATTATCCGTCCGTTTTAATTTCTCCTTCATCATTCAAGCTTCTTTATAGCTTTATCAAAAAAGCAATCAACGAAATATACAAAAAAAAAGTAATTGTTTAGGTATCTACACTATGTAACTACTACACGAATATCGACAATTTCTCTCCAACCAGTTAATGTTTTTCATTTTAATTTGTCATTTTCTTATTTTATTCTAGTTGTTAACTTAATTTTAATGTTCCTGAGTTATGTTTATATTATAAGTAGATTTATTTTGTTTTTAATGTTATTATTTGTTTCCTTACCAATGTTTCTTTCTGACCTTTTACATATGTGCTAATGAATCTGTCTGTGGTTCAAACATATTGATGGTTGATTTATTCTTTAATCAACCATCCCCTTTTGTCAACTGTTATATGTTCAAATATTTCTTATTATCCTCTTGTTAACAGTTTTAGCCCTCTCTGCATATGTGCACTAAATCCATGGATGTTTCCATATCTTCCGCTTCATGTTCACATGAAACGACACATAAC
This sequence comes from Hermatobates lingyangjiaoensis, assembly GCA_026182355.1. Classification (NCBI taxonomy): domain Eukaryota; kingdom Metazoa; phylum Arthropoda; class Insecta; order Hemiptera; family Hermatobatidae; genus Hermatobates; species Hermatobates lingyangjiaoensis. The sequence continues at coordinate 5,536,940 of JAPFBL010000012.1, read as the reverse complement.
AAGGAGAACGCAGTGACTATCAATCACTATAAACAAAGTATAATATATATACAGAACTTGTGTTTTAAATATAATAAATCTAACTTAAATAAACATTGAAAAACAAATCTAACAATGTTACCAATGATCATATATATTATCTTAATTGAAGGTAACGTTTAGAGATAAATTCATATCTGAATTGAACAAGTTTTCTCGTCACATGTTTGTTCCGCTCTGTTTAATTTTCCTTGCTTTGTTACTAGTATAGTAGCTTCTAATTTATTTAATTAGTTGAAGCAGTCATATCACTTTATTGCTATACATTTGTCCTAGTATAACAAATATTATCATTGTGTAATTATTATCGCAAACAAACACTTTTTTTTCTAGAGGAAATTCTTATAGAAAAAACTATTTCTTATTCCTATATTATATTCAACTATTTAATTTTCATTTCTCCTTTATGATTAATGATTAATGTTTTATTTGATTTATGGCTTATTCAGATTAGAGAAGCAATAACGCAATCGCTCATTTAAAACAACATCATAAATCTTATCATTTTGAAACATATATAAGAGAGAAGGAATTCTTTTCATGAAAAAAAAAAATTCATACGCACTGGAGGAAAAAAAAAATTAAATCCAATTTCAGTGTGTGTATGAGATAGACCTGTATGAATCCCCGAGCTCTATTGGAGTTTCTGTCAAATGTTCCCGTCAATTCACCATATTTATTCATTAGTACTCTACCTCTATAGGGACCAAACAACTCTTCTAGAAGACATCAACTACTCCACCATCTTCCTCTCTATTCACCTCGTCACCCATCTGGAAATAATGTTTTGCTTGAAACGTATATAATAACTACATGAAATTACCTCAGTATCATCTAATAATGACACGTCAAGATTATCTCTAACGTTCATTGATGTTACTTATATATATATATATATATATATATATATATATATATATATATATATAGTTTGAAATTGAAATATTTAGGAAACAATCCTTTCTTAATACATGTCAGATTGAATTTACGGCCTATTGTTTTTTTAATTAATTTTTTTGATAACTTTTCCAAAGCCCTCAATAAATTTTTAAATTCACAAGGGACTAGGTAGATTAACTCGCCATACGTTTGGTTATATTTTTTCCAACGTTTCGGTCATCTTTGACAATCTTCAGGGGGTAAGCCTATATACAATATCCAAAAAACCTATTAAACATTGTTTAAAACACTTAATTATCACACTCAAAGTCCATAAGTACTAAATCAAATATAAACATTTAAACTGGCTGGTTGGCATTTCATTTCATGTCAGCAGGTGTCTTTAAATTGTTGTAAATTGTCAAATTCCCCGTTTTAGTCGCCACAAACGGGGTCAACGGATGGTCAAAGACGACCGAAACGTTGGAAAAAATATAACCATTGAAAACCAAACGTATGGTGAGTTAATCTACCTAGTTTCTTGTGAATTTAAAAACTATTAAGGGCTTTGGAAAAGTTATCCAAAAAATTAATTAATAAAACAATAGGCTGTAAATTCAATCTGACATATATAATATATAAAACAGATCCCATAATATATCAACCGTTTGATAGAATAGGTTTGTTATTTAATCGGGATTCGGTCAAATTTTCTAGGTTCAAAAATTAAACTCTTATTGCCGACGTTTCGGTTTTATTTTAAAACCTTTTTTATAGGCCTTCAAACAAAGGTATATATATATATATATATATATATATATATATATATATATATACCTTCAATCGATATATATATAGACTTTGAATAAAACGAAAGGTCCGTGTGGAGAATAAAAACATTAACACATAGGAAAGAGCAGAGAAAGTCACTACAGAGAAGTCAACTCGCAGAAATACCTCCATTTTAATTGTTGTCACCCTTCTCATATAAAGAAAGCTATCCCTAGAACCCTATCAATTAGAATCCATCAAATTTGTAACTCCTTTAATAGCAGAAATAAACACATTAATCTGTTAAAAGAAAAATTTATAGAACGAGGATACTCTCGTAATATAACCGACAGTTGCGTCGTTCCTGCTGAGAATGTTCTCCACCCTACGCCTAGAAGGGAACCTAGGATTACTACTCTCTTTATATCTACTTTTTTCGCAGGCTCTCACAAGCTCGGCATCGTTATTTGTGAGTTATTTCCTATACTTTCCTCTTCTTAGTCTACTTCTCTTATTTTCAGTTAGTCCCCCCCCCCCCCCTACTTTTTCCTACCGTCGACCTTCCAACTTAAAATCCATTTTCTCCTATATTTCCAACAGCACCAGTGCTAGCTGAGGGATGCAGCGATGTGAAGGCCGTAACTGCCAAACCTATCCCTTAGGAGGCCAGTTGCAGTTTGTTTCTTAACACGAGTACATCGCACTTCTTCATGATGACGACGGTTGTCGAAATATCGGAGTGAGTTCGGTAGTGACTTTCTCATTTCTTTCCTTTGTGTTATAGTTTATATATATATATATATATTAGTGTAACTAGGTAGCAGACCTTCGTTTATACAAACATTATTAAATGTTATACTGTTATAATAATATTATTACTGTTGTACTTAGTACCAAGTAAATGGAAATGTGATATCCGAAATCTTGAAAAACTGTATCGAAAAATAATACATAGAGCAGTTGGGAGGAAATTTAATAATGTATAATATATATATATATATATATATATATATATTAAGTACAACGATGAAAATTTAAACTAAGTATAGAACAACAGAAATGTAAACCTCATCTCAGTAGACTTTACATGAAATATAGCACTCTATTCATATTCATAACTTTTAAGATAGTTGTATACATTTACTTACTATCAAAAGAGCGACTTGAATAAATGAAAGATTTCCCTCTAAAAGGTTTACAATTAAAGAAATAATATTGAATTGATATTTGTTATGTGGTTATCACAATTTACGTAATTGACGCAAAATTTTTATAACAAGTTCGTTTGTAAAGAAATATGAAAACTTTATGTATTTATCTTTAATTTCTACTCCAGCTTAATACTTATGAAATATGTTTTTGAATTCAAGGAGGAGGGGGCTTAATGGGCATAAGGGTTAGAGAAGGGTTGGAGAAGGGCTAGAGAAGGGCTGTTTACAGTACTAGGAATACCCCTAATCAAAGCCCTGTCACCTCTATTCTGTGTGTTTGCTCTCCCTTTACAAACCTAACCTCAGCTACACTCAATGTCACAGGGCTTCAGAGTATCTGAATTTATAAAACATTGATCATTTTATAATCATATAATTTATATATAGATATAAACTATCGTGAAGCATAATTTAATAACCACTCCAATAAAAGTTTATTGTACCTTTATTGTTTTCATTTTATGTTAGTTTTACCTGCTCACATCTCATTACGCAAATTTTTCAAAGTTTTCTCTACGTTTTTATCGCATGTTTCTTATTATTTTTACTTTTTCTCCTTTTTTCTGCTTTTAAATGTAGTTGTAAATTGTCTTGCTTATCTTTAACTGGGCATGCATATGCTAAAAACACTGTTTGTCTTCAACTATTGCTTCGCAATTAAAGTAGTCTCTCTTCTTGAGTATCAGCATGTACCGTGTTATATATAGCATGAACAAGAGACCATATTGAAAACAATAACCACCTACCTTTATTTCAGCTTAACAACATCACCAGTACATCAACCACCAACCGGTTGTTTAGCCCATGTGAAAAAAAATTTATACCTCAATGATTTCTGGGACCATATCATAACCACGGACACCAGCTCGCCAAAAAATTATTCAAAAATTACGGTCTTGATAAATCACAAAGCACACATGAATAATGAGAACTTCCAAAAGGATTCTTTACAATTAACTATGTGGGATATGAAAAAAAAACTCTAATTACAAAATCTTAAAATCTTTATTTAGCCATTACAAATTCAAGTAGTGTAATACATTATTTTCATTTTATGTTTTTACTTTACTATAAGTAAAGTATAGTGATCGTGAAAAAAAATCGATCTCGGGATTTTGACGGAATTACATGTTTCGAGGTCCCAGAAGTCTTTTTATGATATTTTTGCGATGATGTCTGTGAGTGTGTGTGTGTGTGTGTATGTATGTATGTGTGTGTGGATGGGTGGGTGAGTGTGTTAGCATTGCTTGTTACCACGCTACGGTCCAGAATCTTTCATAGATCAAGTTGATATTTTACACAAAAATGGGCCCTATAGTGTAGATGATCCCTATAGTTTGGGAAGAATTTGCATGACAGGAAAGTCATTTTTTTGCCAAAAACCGGTTTTTAGAAAATATTTTTTTCTCCTAAACTGCTAACGCTAGAGTTTTGAAATTTTGGCATTATCTTTGAGATTACAAATGCAATAAACGAAAAATATATTCAGAATTTTAAAACATAATTTTTTTTTTCCATAAAATGTAAACATTTTGACTTATAATTCAATCTCAAAGTTTGTGAGAGCAATACAAGCCACACCCTTTGACAGATCAAAATGAAACTATGCCTTAAAATAGAACATTATATGGAGAATGAGTTGAAATGATTTTTTTTTAAGTTACATTCTTCAATGGAGTGTTGCAGTACGATTTCTGTTTTTAGATTTTTTTTTTGACGCTAAACGGCTTATTAAAAAATCATGAAAATTTTACCAAAAATGGCACAAAAAATTAGCAATCTATAAAAAAAGTCATGAAATTTAATCATAGCAAAGAACAATAAAGGTATAAAAACTGTTTATCTTCGACTCAATATTTGATATTATTACATTTTATTTGATTATTTACATTGACTTAGAATTTTTTTGAATGAATCCACTGAGATAAAATTGATTTTCGTAGTGGAAAAAATTTAAATAATTTATTGACTTATATGAGATATAAGAGGAATAATATTTTTACATGTAAAAAATCACCGCCAATAAACATAAATAAATTTTCTTTGTATTCCATGGTATGATGGATTTGTCTCATAAAATGCTTTAATAAATCTATATATTGCACTCTTACGGAAAACTTAATAACAGTTATAATTACTTCATCTTTGTGAATTGTGTGGTATCATTCCATACTATTGAAATGTGACGAACGGACTCTTTCCTCAAGAAAGAGGACTTATATTTGTTGAGAAATATCCAGTTTTTTCACTATTCTAGTCTAATAGTTCATATTTATTATTTTCAAAAATTAGAAGCTCCCAACTATAAAAGTTTTAAATTATACTGAATAGCTGGCTTTGACTTTCATTTGAGTATGTAAACTGGCTAATTACTAATATATTTTTTCTCCATATACATTCTTAGCAGGCAGGAAAAAGATAACACTCGCTCAGAAAAAATTGGTATATATGATTTTGATAATGGGGTAGGAAACTGATTTTATTAAATACCAAGAAGCCATAAAATTCTCAGTATAATAATTCTATAAAAGACCAAAAATATAAAACATAATTCAGAATTTAAATCTTTGGTTTGAAGATTAATAAATGTAATTAACGTACATCCTTATTTATAAATTATCTTAAAACGACATTTTTTCTTCAATGTTTATTATGTTTTTCATAAAATAAGATTATTTTACTGTTTTAAATTTAAAAATTCGATTTAAATATTCAAAATAGAAAGAGGTCAAGTGAACGATGTAAGAAATCCACTTGCTATTTGAACAAAAGCCATGTTCTCTTGCAGGAGATTATTTCATATCAAGAAATTTTTTACTTTGTCTTTTCAAAAATGTTATTACTGCGGTAGTTATACTAATGATATTATTTGCATCAGTGGTGTGATATACAAATAATATATTGATAAGTCGATCCATCACTATCTGTACTAACTCAGGAATGAAAGACTAATTAACATCTCCCATTTAGATGTTTACAGTATGCTTAAATGAGACATTATATATTAGATACCCAAGAAGATTGATATTAAATTTACTTATAGTAAAGTTGAGTGTAGGCCACTACAGATTTTTTTATTTTTTTTTAAGTCCTTTTATTAATTGACATCTGTTAATATTTTTTCTCTTTTGTTGTCGACATGCGATAAAGAATTAGTCATGAAGTCAACGAAATATTAATGTCTAATATAACTTACTTTCTTTATGCATTTTTAATTTAAAACTGATTGTTGTTATGGCGGTGAAAGTATTTTGAAACATGGATTTCCTTTTGTGTATTTCTCGGAGAACGTCATTATACGTGTAAGCAGTGTCACGTTATCCGACTTACAAAGTTCGTGCTTCACTACAAGTTTCGTCAAACTTTTAAGCTTCATGCAAACAAAACTCTCTTCTTTACCTCATACAATTTTCTCTTTTCTAGCTGCCTATCCTTTTTTAATTTCATTTCATTCATATTTATCATGAATACTTCCTTATAAAAGTATACGGTCATGTATATTAGTTAATAAATATTAGAAAATATGCTCAAATTCCAATTAATTTTTATTTAAACAAATATTTTAATTGAGATTATGCATGTAAAAACAGAATTCTGCTTGACCAATTCGACATTGTTTCATTTTCCATACATATTGACATAAATGTTTGCATAAATAGCTTCTTTCAGCATAATTGATTTGAGTTTGACTTCACCGCTTTTGATATAATCCAATCATCGCTATCATGATATCTGGCACCTATTTTTTTATTTATAGAAATTGACCTCCTTAATTCATGTTTATTGATTGAGATAAAAATGTCCTTACAAACACAGAGTTTTTTACTAAGTTCTAGTAATTTATTATTTATAGAAAATATGAACTGTCTCATGTTTTATGTCTTTCCTCTGTTTAACTAGTTTTCAGCATCCACTATTTTACTGAGTAATTTATGTCTGAAACACGATGGCAAATTAAGAAGTTGATATAATGAAAAAAATATAAAATTTTTCAAGGAAATATAATTGAATTTAAATACCATATATTATTAAATTTCATAATTTATGGTATTTAATAACATAATCCAATAAATTAAATAAATAAAGTCAAGATGTATTACCATTGCACAATAATTATATTACTATGAACAAAACAAATAATAGCCTATATCTTTTTAATTTTTGTAAAATTTATTATTTAAAACGTTGAACGTTCTTTTTTCGTGCTTATCCATAATCTTAACAGTTAGGTACTTTATTTTCAATTTTTTTCATCTCTTAATGCTTTTGACGTATACATGTCACATGCTTGAAAAGATTTATTATTTCACATTCATATTTACCTTTGTGGCTCTAAACGGGGAATGAAAACATCAATATTCATTGCAAAATAAAAAGTACATTAGCAAAGTAACGTAATTCGATTTAATCATTATTAAATTTTACTGTAATAAATGTTTTATCTAACACATGGGTTTAATAATAAACTGCAATTACAACTTAATTATTGATATGTTGAGTGTGATAAGCACTATATAATATATATATATATATATATATATATATATATATATATATATATAAATGATCAAACCACAATAAGAAAATGGAAAAGCAAGACTAAGATCATTCAACCGTAACAAGCGGTCTTCGTCAGAGTCAAAAACCCAACTCATCATCAATTGGGTTTTTGACTCTGACGAAGACCGCTTGTTAAGGTTGAAAGATCTTAGTCTTGCTTTCCCATTTTCTTATTGTGGTTTGATCATTGATTGTTATTTCACGTGTTTATGTGAAATCTTTATATATATATATATATATATATATATATGATCAAACCACAATAAGAAAATGGGTAAACAAGACTAAGATATTTCAACCGTAACAAGCGGTTGAAAGATCTTAGTCTTGTTTTCCCATTTTCTTATTGTGGTTTGATCATTGATTGTTATTTCACGTGTTTATGTGAAATCTTTATATATATATATATATAAACATTTCACATAAACACGTGAAATAACAATCAATGATCAAACCACATTGATTATTTAGTCTTGTTTTTTCCATTTCTTATTGTGGTTTAATTATATATTCGTATATATATATGTACATATATATTATATATATATATATATATATATATATATATATATATATGTATATATATATAAACACTTTTTCTTCTTCTTGGAGTTTGGTCAGGGTTAATATACATAATCACCTTTTCGCCAACGTTTCGTCTTTATTTTAAGATATCCTCATGGCTATAAATCAATCAGCTTCTAATTCCGAACAAACCAGGGATTTATAGCCCTGAGGGTGTCTTAAAATAAAGACGAAACGTTGGCGCAAAGGTGATTCCATATATTAACCCTGACCAAACTCCAAGAAGAAAAAGTGTTTCTTAGTAAACTGTGGTCAAGAAAACAATACATTATTTCACAATAAGGTATATATATATATCACAATAAACACGTGAAACAACATTCAATGTTCAAACCACAATAAGAAATTAGTAAAAAAAGACTGTATTTCAACCGTAACAAGCAGTCTTCCTCAGAGTCAAAAACCCAACTAATATTTCATTAGTTCATTTCAGATGAAATGTTATCTGAAGATTTAGAAGTTCTGCATCTCTTCAGACAGGTAGATGAGGTGGTCTCAAGAAGATGACCGTTTCTCAATAACAGACTAAGAATGGTAGACATCCTTACTAGATTATCTAGTAAAGTTTATATTTGTAGCAAACAACTCGATATAAAATCTATTTTCCATTCCTAAAAGGGTGAAAATTATTGCTCTTTAGTGTTTGAAAGGAAATGCTGTTATCAAAATTATAAATATAATTTTAGAAATAGCAAAGGGTGAAGTATTTTTTATACCGTTTGTGTTTTTAGTAATACACTATAATTAAACACTTCTTCATTAGACATGAGAGTTCAAAATAAGTAGTGTACTGGGAGCTTATGTGATGATTTAAGGTTACGATGACTAAAAGAATAATTATATCATTATAAACGAAAGAAAAAATAAACACAATACTAACAGTACAACACCGGGAATAACGAACAGATACGCATCTTTAACTTACATAGGTAAACCTAGCGAAAAAATTGCGACTCTTCTAAGAAAATATTCATTAAAAATAGGTTATAAAACGAATAAAACTATAAACCAAATCACAAACAACACAACAGAGAAAAAAAGATAACAAATTTGAGAAAAGCAGAATATACAGGATTAAATGCAAAGATTGTGATAAAAACTAGATCGGGCAAACGAGAAGGACACTAAAAGACAGATTCAAAGAACACATTAAAGACTACACCAACACACAAACAAATCAAACTATTCACACCACTTAAACAAATTTGGACATAACCCAGACAGTATGGAAAACACAATGGACTTACTACAGACGGGACAAAAAGGACAACGAATGAACATACAGGAACAAATAGAAATATACAAACATAAAATGACAGACAATATAATCAATGAACAAACAAACCACCAAACCGACATTTTAACAAAACCACTAATAACATTTAAAAGACGACACAAGGAACTGGAAATAGATAATGAAATAAGAAATAAAAGGAAAAAACATAGCAATTAAAGAAATATGAAAAAAAAATTAACTACACAGACAACACTGATTACACAATGTAGATGATATATATAGGTAGGTTATAGGAAAATAACATTCACAATCAGTTAGGTGCTCTTGAAGATGGGATCCAGACGGACCCGAAACCAGTCGAGCTTTTCAGAGACTTTACGAGGTATGACGGATTGTATTGTTACGAATTCTAATTATATTATTGTTATAATCATATCTTTCAATAATTATATTCATGTTGATTTCAATATGACTTGATAATTTATGACTTTAATCCCATGATGAATTGAGGTAAGACAGAATGTTATTGCAAATATTGTCCACTTACTTTCCACTTTTGAAACCCTACTAAAGTTTCGTGCTTTGAAGATAGCAACAGGTTGTAATAAATCAAATCTTTTACAAAGAAATCGCAAAATATTGTTGTTGTCCTTTCTATCAAGCCCTAATTGGTTTTTATGAAAAAGAAATCTCTCGTTCCGATAATGAAAATATTACTTTTCTTTTTTGAGAAGCGAGTGAGATGAAAAGATCATGTTAAGGAATTGGTTCCTTTTGTACAGCATTCTTATTTGTTTTCTTTCCTTTCAAATAACAAGTTTTTTTTTTGTATATCCCTTACTGCTATTTTACTAATGATAAATAAATCTGTAAGTCATTTCTAAAGAAAAATATTCACTTAAGTATTGCACTTCCTTCTTTCAGTGATTCATTATAAACGAAATACGTAGTATATAGCTTCTAGAATTCGAACGATATATGCCAGGAAAGATTTTTATATTAAAAAAAAATTTATCTGACGGTCTGTATAAAAGTTCACTCTTTCAATAACAAAAAATTATATCTGAAGGTGAATTCAGGATTATTCTTTTTTTTTATTTAGAATAAAAATATTCCACAACATCCCTAGATAGTGGTAATGTAAACTTCAATATACCTTTTTTAAATGCTTACTTGGTTAGCTGATTTTCATATGTTAATATGAATCTTTTAAATCTTACAATTCAGTAATTATTAGTTAGAAATGATAAGCAAGGGACTCGAGAACATTAACTTGTTATACGGTATTTGAAACAGCCATATTAAACACAATACATATTTACATAGTAAATTAAAGATTGGAGTTATCAAGGAAAAATGATGATTGCTTAGTATTGATATAAAAATTCTTTTTTCTCTAATGTACCCTGAACACAGTAAAGCTTTTTTGACTAAAATTTTGTACTGTTAGAGTATATATAGTCTTCTTTAATAAGATCTGTCAAACAGACATCTTGAAAGGTTTGGGTTAGTTCCTCCTACAGGATTGTTTAAGATATCTGCTGGAGGAACTAGTGAATTATTACCTCTCCCTACCAGCCACCACTATAATCCACACAATTAAATTAAGTTTTGTTAATATCTATTTCCACTTTGAAAATAACTTTTACAAACAAAAATTTGATCTTGCAATTAGTAATTGGTTATCCCGTCTTCTCAATAATTTATATATACAATTTTATTAAAGAAAATATTAACTTAAATTGTTCGTAATCAAGCTAAATGGTTCAAATATACTGGGAATTCTTTCCCAAACCTATAAATAATGGTGGATTTCTATGAAATTTATATTCATTATTACGGACAATCAACTTCAGAATGAATGAGGAAATTAACTGTAAAGATAGAAAAATCAATCCTTTGGTTATCGTCCAAAAATCGAAAGAAACTTTTCGAAAAGTGTCCTACTTAAAACATCATTTTGAAAATTTCATCAACAACAGCCCTGGCCTTTTTAGGTTAGATACTGTTGTAACTGAAGATGGAGTCAAACTGTAACTCTTCCTAACTTGTAATGCTATACCTTGCTAACTTCTAACACATTAATATGTACTCTAATACAACTACTGATTCTGCTCCGGTAACTTAGAGTTTTTTTAGTTTTAATTTTTCTTCATTTTCGTTCTTCGTTTTATATTTTGTGCCCTCTTGTCAAACCTTATTGTTTTTATCTTTTTCTATAGTTGTTCATTTTTACATCTTTTGCTCTTTTTTACCAACTGGCAGTTTTACCTTCTCTTAAATTTTCCATACACTTCTATAATATTTTTGTATTTAATATTATTTGTTCTTCGGTGACATAATGTAAAAGGCTTCTGATAATTTATTCCTTCTATTTACTTTGACTATTAACATTTTAGTGATCGTGAAAAAATGTTATCCCGAGATTTTGATTAATTTAGATGTTTTAAGGTCCCCAAATTCCTTTTATGACGATTTTTTCAGATTATAATCCAACTAAAAAAATATTTTGTCAATATAATCTAAAAACTTTGACTTATGTTTGAAAGCTTATGAGGAGGATAGAAGCCACACCGACTGACGAAGCAAAATAAAATTTGTACTTATAAATGAATGAGTTGAGATTTAAATTATTTTAACCAAATAGGCGTTTTGGTACATTTTAAATTTTCAGAAAATGTTTTTTGACGTTAAACGGTTCATTAAAAACAGTAAAATGTTGCCAAAAATTGAACAGACAACTATCAATTTATAAAAAAAAATTCGTGAAATTTTTGCAAATTGCAAAGAGCAATAAACCTATAAAAACTGAATATTTATCCTGGACTAATTTATCACCCCCTGAACTAGTCGGATTTGTTTATATTTATTTCCATTTTTTTTATATTAACATAGAAATTTTGTAAGAAAATCGACATTAATAAATTAATTTATTTTTAATTCACGAAATTAAAAATTTAAGGATCACGACTCGAATGACTAATAAAATTATTACAGCAAAATGTAAACAAATGATTTTTATTTATTCAAATGTAAAGACCAGAAAACATCAGTCGGGAGTTTACTTATAGCAATGTTAGGTGTAGGACACTCTGGACCTTTTAAACAAAGTTTTGTGCCTTTTTATCATTAATACTATCATGTACTTTTTGTCTGTTTTGCATATACATACATATGTGATGCTATTCTTCCTTTCCCACACTGTTAATTGGGCATTGTTAAAAGCATTTGTTTTTTTATGGTTCTCGTCAGAGTTTGAATGAACTCCTTTATATCGGCGTTTCATCTTATATTCACGTCCTCTTCACGGCGTATTTTACAAATACTTTACAGAAAGCACTACTATTTTCCTATCTTTATTCCGACTTTTCGATATATTGAAAAATAGTAGTACTTATTGTAAATTATATTTTAGTCCTGAAGAAGACATCAATATACATTGAAACGTCGGAAGAATAGAGTTTATTTAATATCCGATTAAAGCCCTCAAAATACCAATTTGACGACAATATTAGATATAATATATATATATATATATATACCTGTGTACAGGTCCTGAGGCAGATTGATGAGACTAATTCGAAAAATACTCTGAGAGCTTCAGAAGAAGCACTTATTAGTCTTCTGAGCGGTAGATCGGCTCCTGGGCTTAATCTCAATCGTTGATTTTTTTTTTCATAGTTGTTATCAGCTTTTAATTTTATTTTAGTTAAATGTTTTCTTTTTTTAATTTTTATTTAGCTTTTATTTCTCTATCTTCCCTGTCTACCTTTCCTCCGAAAGTTGGCTACACTGTTTGAGTGCTTCAGTCCGAACGCCAAGTCAGTCGTTATCAGCCTTTGGAGCGATTCACTTCTTTTCCTGAAGACGAGGACATCGAAATATAGTAGTGAGTTCAGTGGTTTCCTTTCTATGTGTTCTTTTTTAAATTCTAGTTTATATATATATGATCAAACCACAATATGAAATGGGAACAAAAGACTAAGATCTTTCAGCCTTAACAAACGGTCTTCGTTAGAGTCAAAAACTCAACTGACTCTGGGTCTATACATATACACGGGTGTGTGTGTGGGTGTGTGTTTAGGAACTTGTTGCCTATTTAATCATGAAATAATTTTCTTAATAAGCGTTCCAATTATTCCCCGGTTATTTTTTTGAAGTTACTGAAAGATCAATTTGCCGAAAGATTTTTCACTGTACTAAGCATATAACATGTGATATATTTCTATCTTTAATACTTTTTTATTGCTTTCTGGTAAATTATTTTAGTTACTATTTAAAATGTTTAGAGTGCTATGCAGATTGATTTGTTTTTCTAAAATCATTACGTGTATATTTTGTTCTATATAACTATCTAAAGGTTTTATTGTAATAAATAGTAATAAGTGAAGGGGTTTTATACAGACATCTCTGCCATAGGTGCTGACTGGTTTTTTAATGATAGTAAGTTCAGCTTTCTAAGGTACGGTATCCTTCCAGAGATAAATTACTCTATATATTAACTTTTGTAACAATTTATAGCCTTTTTAGCAACTTTTCTACATAGTATTTTCAAGTTATCTAAGAAATAAATCAAAACCTTTGAATCTCTTACAGCTTGAGTTTTAAAGATTCAACGTGGATTACGATTTATTTCTTTAATCAATTCCTTCAACTTCTCTTGTTCGTGATATTTTAAGCCGGAATGTTTGTCTCAATTAATTTCTCTGCAGTTTACTTAGTAATGAGCCAACTTATAGTGGTGACTTTTTAAAGTGGTCTAAATTTCCATTAATCAAGTTTAGGATACCTAAGGGGCTCAAATGAGTACCTGGCGATTGGTTGTTTTACATCCTTTACAAAGGACGTTAAGGGAAAAAATAACTACTCTTTGAAAAATATAAATCGCGACAAACCCTCGGCAATCAATGTAAATATTCTAATCACTAGGCTTCAACTGAATAGTTCAGAATTTCACATTTTTATTTCTTACTTCAAACTGTAACATTTTTTTGTATAAATATAAAATTAATTTAAACATAGAAAATATAAATAAGTGGTAATATGTTGTTATTGGATCAGTTGTTAGTGTCACCAAGAGTGGCACTTCATAACATTGTTTTTCATGATTGGGAACTTCAAAAATTACGTCTCCATACGAAAATATGTTTTATTTCAAAAATGTCAAAGCGTTTAGAACAGTTCGTCTTCTTCAGCTGTACATCTGCACTGTTGTTTATATAGCAACAGAGACTTAGAAAAAACTCTGTGCGATGTTTTTATGTAGAGACGTCATTTTTAAAATTTCCCATTATGAGTAAATACAACACGATAACAGATTGTGCAAATAATGAAACTGTTTTTATTTATTTATTAATTTTTTGGGAGATAAGATGTCGTGGCCAATATTTCTTTATTGCTTTAAATGATTTAGTAAGGGTATATGGATTTAATAGATTTTGTTCAATTTTTGATAGGTCGTCAGATTAACTTATAAACAGTTTGAAGAGTTTTACTATGAATCTACAAGTGGATAATACTTGAAATTTTAGAGGATTGATTGGCAAAGCAGTTGATTTGAAAGGAATCATGGGATAGTAGTTAGGAGAGCTTTTAAAAGGATTGTAGATTGGAGTCATTGAAACAGATTTACATTAGATATTTGTAAGGATCTCAAATCTCTGTACAATAGAAGTATTGATATTGTGCTGTGTATATCCAGTCTGTAGATGTGGACCTAGAAGATTTATTAGGAGCTTATATCGTCCGTAGGTCTTAGTTCATTTAAGTTGCGCTAGTATGTAAACATCGCGTAGTGTTACGTGGGAGAAATCGCATTATTTAGAACTGGGAGGCGGTGATGTTAAAGACAGCAAACGATCAATGAGAGGTCTTTTTTTATCATTACCTAGCTTTTTCTATCTAACTATTGTCTTTGACAGGTATTTTCCAGAAATTAGAAGATGATATTTGGTACTCCAAAATATTAAAAGAAATTATAAATTAGTACAAAAAAATACTATTGTAAAAACAGTCCATAACTGTCATTAAATTTTGATTTTCTTTTACGTTTTCCAGCTTTGGATATGTAGCTCAAATTTTATTTCATTCTAAGGTTACTTCTTATTTTTTTTTTTCGTCGTAGCATGTGGAGAAGTCTGTTCATCAGATCCCTTAGCAAGACGTCTTGCTCAGGGTATGTGGGGTTGGGGGTCCCGACCCACTAAAAAACCACATCCTATTTCCTGGCAATACCCGACACGGAAACCGTACTTCTTATTTTAGGACTCACTTTTTTTATAGTAAAAAAATTATGATCAGTGCAAACGTAATTAAGATCAACAAACTTACTACAGCATCAGTCGCCTAAATATATTTGTATGTTTTTATTTTAGTTAAATAGCTGTATACCTGTGTAGCTAGCCAAACACAGCTTAAAAGTCCATAACTTCTCTTCTACGTTGAATTTTCAATGCACTCGAAGCTTACATTTTAACTCAGACAAACACTAAATCTACTGAAAAAGTTTTCGCTTGTTGTGACTTATGGAGGCTCAGTTTGCTTGTGATAAAATTTTTGGACAAACAAACAGACAAACATTTTTCTAAGGCTGGTTCGGATTTTTTAATCTATAAAAACTAATGATAACTTGAAATGAGTCAGTACTAAGAAATGTACAGACAAAACCCTTTGTTTTATAAATATATATAGATTTTGATCCCCCTATGTTGAAACTAAGCAACCATTTTCTTATTTAAAAGGAGTTAGTAGTTAATAATGCCAATGAAGCAATGAATGGAATGTCTAAATTCATTAATTGTTCATCTGGAATGTCAGAAATTTGTAGATTTGAAGGGTGTGAAGTTAAAAACTGCTGTGTTCAAAGAGAGTAAATAAGAAGTACAAAACAAAAGACTAAATAGTTAAAACTGAAAATGCATTACAATATTGAGTGACTACTGTGAAGGGAATATACGGGAAATTAATATTCTAAATAGACAGGCGTGTTGTCGTTCATTTCAATAAAGCAATCAATCTTAGCCTGCCGTATGGTTGCTGGTGACACGTGGATAATATTTGCCGATAAATCTAAACTTATGATAAGTTTCAATCTAATAGTGATGGAAACACCTTCATTATATGCTACCAATGTACATCTCTTGATTAATATCGATTTATATTAACCTTGTCACAGCATATGTTGTGAAATGTGCATAGTTTGACTGCAACTACAGCTTCTGAATTTACTATTTTTAATATTTGTGGTGAAAGATAATGTTATACTATGACTATGATAACATGGCATCATTCTCACATTATAATATGATTTGAATATAAAATAGAAAACTTTATAGTTTTACGATAAAACTGATTTGTAAAATTTAGATACGAGCCAGTCAATGTGTTTAGATTCACAGCTTACTTAGGAGGATTTAGACGAATTTGATCATATTCAGGGAAGAGAACTAAGCACAAAAAATTGTTATTATTAATGACCAAGAATTGAAATAATTTCTTTTGGCAAAAAAGAGTTTTTTGATTTAGCCATCTCCCTTTGGTGTCCTGAAGAAAGTTAAAACTAAAAATGAGAGACTCTAAATGGTTGTTTTTTCTTCTATTTATGTTACTCTACTAACTCTAAAAACATGTTTACTATTCATTTTGGATTGTTCTGACAATAATAAGTTGGTGTAGGATGGCAGCAAGCCTTCTCTCAAACAGGTATTATTAAATTAATTATTCAATTGTAGCATCTTATGCGTTGACCAATTTCTTGCTGATGTTCTCTAGTTTCCTTACCAGTTTGCGGTAACTTTCGGGTATTTTCCATAGGAGTTCTGGTAATGACATGAAAAAAAATGAAGTAGAATGCTAAACACTTTAAAACTTTAATCTAAAACTATAATTTAAAACTTATTCTAAAACTCAAGCTTACAGATCACATTAGCCATCGATTTTTTAGCCATATTTTTTACCTGGTGATGGCTAATGTGAGCCGAAGGCTTGTGTTTTAGATTAAGTTTTAAATTATAGTTTTAGATTAAAGTTTCAAAGTGTTTAGCATTCTACTTCATTTTTTTCATGCCGTTACTAGAACTCCTATGGAAAATACCCGAAAGTTACCGCAGACTAGTAAGGAAACTAGAGAACATCAGCAAGAAATTGATCAACGCAGAAGCTGCTGCCAACTTTAATAATAACAATAATAAATATATATATACTTCAAAACATAAAAAAAAACCGTTCAACAACTTATCAAACATCCAAAAAAAAAACAAGAAGAGATTACTACAAAACTTACTTCCCTCACTCACAAGTGAGCTTTGTTTTTGGTTTTCCGGATCTTTTTCATTTAATGGTTTGACATTCATCAGTGTCTATACACCAATAAGAAACTCAATAGTGAATAAGATGGTTGGACCAATATAATTATCTTCCAGAAGTCAGTCAATGATTCACTTTCAAGATGAGGACTGGTTATGACAAATATCAGTGATTTTGGCCAAAAGATCTTAGTAACTTTTCG
Organism: Hermatobates lingyangjiaoensis; assembly: GCA_026182355.1. Classification (NCBI taxonomy): domain Eukaryota; kingdom Metazoa; phylum Arthropoda; class Insecta; order Hemiptera; family Hermatobatidae; genus Hermatobates; species Hermatobates lingyangjiaoensis. The sequence continues at coordinate 5,519,152 of JAPFBL010000012.1, read as the reverse complement.
GAACGTCAAATTGTAGTATAGAGGTAGATTTTTCTTTTATGTTTTTATTATGAAATACAGTTTTATATTCATATGTGTGATTAATAAAATACAGCCCAGAGAGTTTTAATAAGGTCCAGAGTATTAGCTCCACTCTTTCACCTTTTCAATGTCTAATATTTTCTGTTATATTTTTAATATATCATATTTTTTTTATTTATTTGTTTAATGTTTCTTAAATATTAATATTTTTATTATTACTTGTTATTTTTGTATTACTAATTATTGAATCTTATTTTTAAAAAACTGTTATCTATATATATTGTGAATTTTATTTCGGCATTTTGGTTTTCTCCATTCTTTTTTAATTGATTTACTTTCACCGATCTTATACATCTTACCATATCTTAATTTTATTTTCGAATCCTCTGTATTTCTTACATCAAGACTGGGTTCACGTGGCACTATCGGTTGCCTGCCGTTGTTTCTCCTGATATGTTCAACATACCAATATTTTTTTTAAAAAATATTTAGTCTCATTAATTTAACTCATCATATATTTCAACGTGATTGTTTCAAAAGACATAAATAACACAATAAATTCATTCATCTACAATGGTTGATTATTCAGACTATGCTGTGAGTATTAGCCAGTCCAGTTGTCTAGAAAGAGTGCCAGCTTTTAAAATAGCTGCAATACAACAAATGTGTCACAGTCAAGCCATTAATAGCAGCGGCATGGATATAGTATCTTCCTCGTCAGAATTAATAGCTTCTCACTTTGTGACTCTTGTTTCTTCTAGATTATATTCAGGACTCTGCCTGATGTTTTAGCTATACGATACACTCATATACTACAATCAGGTCCGTAATTTTGACAAATTTAAGTCTTTTAGTGAAAAACAATTCTTTTATTTAACTTATATGTGTTGATCTAAACATGGGCAATACAAATACACCCGAGACAGAATTATCATGAATCTGATGCTTTTTCTCTCACCGTTTTGTTGAGGAAACATCATCAGCTTTACTCCTCAGTCTTTTTCAATACATAAAGTTATGTAATGTACATAATTTACATTAATGAACATTATTAAGTTCATTAACAATGAACATAATATACATTACATTGTTAAGTAATGTAATGTACATAAAGGTGTTCGATACATAAAGGTACACCTCCTGGTCAATCCACTGTCTTCATTGGCGATCGAGTAACGAAACACAAGTAAAATATCTGGGGTCTCAAATTAGACTCCATGTTGACATTCAAACAACATCTCCCGAGTAACTCCAAGCTGAGGATATCCCTAATTGAGATCTTTATTCTATCCTCAAATCGAGAAATACTCTACAGGGAATGAACGACCTTGTCTATAGAGCGATCCATTATGTCATATGGATGCTCAGTCTGGTTTGGAGTGGGCGCCCACGAACAAAAACTGCTGGTCAACATGGTACGCCAGAAATGTCGATATTCAACATGATCGTAGTTGGAAATCAATTGATAGCTAGATTATTCGACTTGCTACCTATGAAGATAAAAAACTACCTATCCATCCAAACCTTTCCCAACCCCACTACTCCTAATAGCTTCCTATCTGAGCTAAATATACGAGTAACTAAATATACGTAAAAGCCTGATGCCTCTAAATTACACAGCACCTCAGACAATGCAAAGCTGCGAGACCATATGACCACGAATACGACTCCTCCCCCTTACAGACTGACGGCTGCATCCTTGAAAATGTTTTTCGAACCCCAACAAAATCAGCAGGATGATAATTTAACAGTAATGGGCCTCTGGTCAGGAAGTGCTAATTATGACGTTTAATGATGTCCATGGAAATATTTCTTGCTTTTTGGTCTTCCAAAAACAATAGTGTGATTTCTTTACTATAAAGATGATTTAGAATTCAATTTGTTTATTCGCACATTAGAATGTATTCAAATACGATTAACTCTGACGCCTGCTTCAAATGTATTAGCCACCTAAATTAATTCTGTTATGGTTGAGTTCTGTTCAAGACAAGTTGGCAATAGTTTAATGTTAAGTGGTCAAACTTCTCTCATACCCCCTGGGAAGCCGGTTCTCCATTTCCTGCCAGTTAGCAGGTACGCTTGCTGCTTCCTATATCAACAGAGTTGTTCTGTTATTGAAACAGGACGTTAAAATAATCATCATGTTATGACGTATGATGGAACTCAATGGAAGAGCAAATGTTCCGAAATATTCTAATATGTAATAAAACAACCAAAAGTAAATTAAAAAATGTATAAATAACATTGAATTAAAATACTAATTCATTTTAAGTTAAAAGTTATTACTTATTTTAATATTTGATCAAACCATTCCTGTCATTAACATTATCAATATAAAAACAAAAAAATGTTGTAATCACGAAGAACATGGGTTGAAGGTTTGGTGAAGATATGTGGCACTTACAAAGAAAAACGCATAACTCTTTAATTACCAATATAGGTCAATGCAAACAAAATGTGGTGAAAGTAATAAATAGAATTAAAGTAAACGAAATCGTTTTGTATACTACACATTTTAAAAGAGTACCCGTCAATGATGGGTACGTTCTTTAATCTATCTCTTACTTTACGTACGTACGTTCTTTAATTTATCTCTACTGAAGACGATTCAAACTAAAAGTTAGAGACTGTAATTTTCTTTTATTCCATGAGTTCAGGATTCTATAAACCATAAAGCTTTGGAAAGTGTGCGCTTTTAATATCTGTATGTGATATATATATATAACAAGATTCACAATAAGAACGTGAAATAACAATCAATGTTTAAACGAAAGTATGAAATTGATGAAAAAAGACCAAGATCTTTCAACCGTAACAAGCAGTCTTTGTTAGAGTCCAATCACAACTAAGTTAGGCCTGTTGGGTTTGGACTCTGATGAACACCACTTCTTACGGTTGAAAGATCTTTTTCCACTTTCTAATTATAGTTGAACAATTATATATATATATATATATATGTTAAAAATTAGACCATATTTAGTTAAAACTTGCTTTTTCATAAGTTTTTCGAGTTTCCGGAATAACGATCTTGTTACTGTATCCACAAAATATAGTAAGTTACGAATCGACATGCTAAATGTGCACATGTTTCTGCTATCTTCAGTCATTATCAAGAATCGCAGCATGACTGGTGTTCCTACATTAAGTTTTTACTAATGAGCAGGCACTCTAGGAGCAGTCACAGAGTCAAAAATTTCAGTTCGATAATTAACTACTTTCTTATCACTAATCACACTCTTTGCTGACTAATAAGTTCATTCCTTGACTTGATATAGAGTAAGAACTTGTGTGTTGATTTTTCAGCCTGTTCATCAGTAAGGTTTGAGGATTGTTCGTTCACGATGCCTTAATTCTGTATAGATAGTGCATCTTATACTTTGGGAAACACTTTGTCAACAACTAAAATACGCAATATATTCAATATTTCAAATATGCAAATGAAATTAAAATCAACTAACAATACCTACTTGCTACGCCTGTAGATTTTCGAAAGAAACCTGTCTGTGAAGTTAGCGAAAGACAGCTTAAAATTTGATAACTTTTGCGGACCAACCAACAAACCAAACAAATTTTTTTTTTCTTTATCATTATTTTTGATTGATATATTTTGTTTTATTTCCAATTGCTTATAATTTTTTATCTAATTTATATATTTACCTAACTAGTACTGCTTATCTGAATTTCTGTTTATTTCTTCTCTTAATTCTATATGTTAAGACCGGGTACGTGGGGCAGCACTGGCGGTTCCCAGGTTGGTTACTTGGTCTCCCTTTCTGTTTTCTCCTGAAGACGGATTACCCGAAAATTTGTGTCTGTAAATGTGTTTCCTTACTCTGTGTGTTACTCTTCTTGAATTTTGAACTCGTATTGTGTCCAGTTTGGATCGTGTTTCATTTAATATTGTTAACCTATATATATATATATAGTTAATACATGAAAGAGAAAAAACAAATAAAGACACACACAAAAGACTCACAACGATATTTCGACAGTCGTCGTCATCGGGTAGAAGTAGTCCCTTTGAGTAGCTGAAGCTAACTCATATATATATATATATATATATATATATATACCAGAAAGGAAAGAGCAAAGACAAAGTTTTAGACAAAACTGTGAGCTTTTTTTTATTTCATAGAGTAAAGGTAGCTAAATGTGTACTCTACTCATTTATGTCAGAGTTTGGGCAGTATTTAGCTTAAAATAACCTTGGAATACTGATGTATTATCATATTTCATATCTTTTCCATAGATCTACTAAATAAAGGAAAAAGGAGATAATGAAGTAAGAAAAATAATCGTATGGAAAACAAATAAATAATTAAGAATTCGTTAATAAAATAAGGATAAGATCATTTCAAATAAGTGTAAAAAATTTCAAAAGTTTGGATATTTAAAAATGAAAAAAATTGATTTGACATTACAAGAAAACAAATGTAATGTCTGCAAGTAACAAATGTAGAAGGTTTGTCGCACTGTTCTTGAAAAGTTGTTTCTTAAATTTCTTGTGTCTCCAAAAATATGTTATGAGTACAGCGTTCTTCAAATCATAAGGTAGTTCACTGTAGATCTTTTTAATTGGTTTATTAATAATTACTCTGACTCACTCAGATAGAGATCTCACTCTACGAGCCTCCAAAGAAGCCCATATTTAATTATTAAGTGCTCACAGTGCACCTGGCCTTAATCAGAAGAGACAATATTTAATAAGTCTCTTGTCTTTGCATTTCACTTTTCATTATCAAATACCCTCCGTTATGATTTATTATTTAATTACTTCATTTTTTATGTTGTAATTATTTCTTATCTCTTTTCTATTATTTCATTACTTTATATATCTAATATTATTATTTGTATTCTCAATTTTATTTTATTTTATCATAGCTTAGTCCGTAATTTTATTTAGGTATCCATTTCTCTGCTCATCCCTCAATTTTTTCTTTTATTTATTTATTATTATTTCACTAATCTAATTTAACCATAAATTGATTCCTGTCTACCTTATTCTCTGTGACCGGGCGAGCACGAGGAAACATTGTTGGTCTCCAACCATATCTAAACCAGTGCGCTTGGTTTCCTCTCTTATCTCTACTGAAGACGATTCAAACTAAAAGTTAGAGACTGTAATTTTCTTTTATTCCATGAGTTCAGGATTCTATAAACCATAAAGCTTTGGAAAGTGTGCGCTTTCGGATCGTATTTCCAACGAAAAAGTATATATATATATATATATATATATATATATATATATATATATCAATGATCAAACCACAATAAGAAAATGGGAAAACAAGACTAAGATCTTTCAACCGTAACAATCGGTCTTCGTCAGAGTCAAAAACCCAATGTTCGGTTTTTGACTCTGACGAAGACCGCTTGTTACGGTTGAAAGATCTTAGTCTTGTTTACCCAGTTTCTTATTGTGGTTTGATCATTGATTGTTATTTCACGTGTTTATGTGAAATCATTATATATATATATATATATATATAATATATATATATATTATATATATATATTGACTTTATTGTACAATCTTCGGTAATAAATTATAGAAAATAAATGGGACCACCAATTAAAGTACTTCTGTTTACTGAAATTAATTCCAATTAATGTTTACTGACTTCGTGGTTGAGAAATATCTATCGAAAATGTATTTATTATTTATTTATCAACCGATGATTGGTTGAATAAAGAGAGAGAGGATTGTCTGGAAACATGAAATGTTCATGAAATATGCATGTTTTGACTCACCCAAGAGGTTGTAGGTTTGAATAATGGACACTGATGGTGCTCCCTTAACTAAAGTTCCAGTTAATTATCCACCGACACTTAACTCCAATTATACAAGTTCAAATTATAAACAAACTTATTTTCTATCTATGCAAACTTCCATTTATTTGAATAATTGATTTTTATAATTACTTTGTTCAATGTTTATCTTTCAACTAATTTAGATTTTCATATTTTCTACATTTCTGTTATTTAATAGAATTCATTTATTTTGATTTATTTATTCGTGATGTTCCAAGTGTCAAACAAAATACGATTGTCTGGTGGATTGATGAGTTATTTTCTATCAAATGTACCTTCTAAATATAATTAATTAAGTTAATTACTGAATGGCTACAAACTAAAGATTTATTACTTTTTCATTATATATTATAAAATAATTACTACCTAAAACATATTAAAAGTGTATAAAATATTAATACTTTACTATTAAATATGAATTATTATGCAGAAGCATTTCGAAGTACGAGTATATTTCGTTCTCAGATTGACATCGTTTGCAAATTATTCATATTAGGAATTTTTTTTTCATTAAAATGAATATGAAAATAAATAATCCGTTTTATCTCCAAAATGCCGGTTTTTAAGTTTATTTTTTAAACAGAAAAAGTGTAATTAGAAAAAATAGCTCGTACTGTACTTGTATTATGAGTAATAAAACTGCTAGCAAGAAATAATCATGTTTTGTTTATCAACAAAACATAAAAAGGGAGACCATATAAGCGAGTTGAAGATGGGTCGCTCGTATTACCAAGTTTTACGAATTTTATCGTATGAAACCAAAATTCTTACGAATGGCTATTCGTAAAGTGAACTGTTCGTACAATGAGCAGTCTTACTGCAAGGTTCTTCTATACTTTTTAAATTAGTTAATAATATTTTATAAATAATTTATTATATTGGCTATAATTTACAAGTTTCATTGAAAGTATTCAACCGGTGGCAAGAAACACTGAATGACTTATACATTGACTATTAAATGTATAAACGATATAAGAATGGTAAAACTATTACTAACCAATGTTTAAAAACCGATGTCTGGTAAGGTTAGTACTAAGAATGATACTAATTCCGAACACGGGAACCAAAATGAAATTATTTACATTACTCATTGTATTAAACCAAATGCTGCCTATAAAGTTCCTGAAAATGTTAAATAAAAATCCTTCATATTTCGAATATAGTTGTAGACTGGGTAGTGTTTCTTGAAGTACAAACCGCCATTTTGAGTAAATGTTCCGGCACATTTTTTTCTAGAGGGCTTAGGGATTGACACAGTCATTCCTCAAGGAAATGCTGCATCTTCTATTGATTCTACATTGAGATTCCTAGAAACCCAAGTGTATTTAGAGCAGTTATTGAACAAATACCTGATATCATAAAGGCTAGGGATCGGCGGTTTATAGTCTCTGGAGGAACTATGCGCTCAGATTTATTCACCTCCCATATAAATAAATTGAGAGCCATAGCAGGCCTTGAACCCTAGACCTGCCTGTCCAGACGCAATGACGTTGCCACTAGGCTAACCCGGTCTCCTGTTCAAGCACATACTAGGTTAGGTTAGGTTAGGTTGCAGTGGCAGTTCCACACGGGAACACACTTAGGCCGAGCATTAGGCCCTTTGTGATATCACACAATGAAGATTGATTCCACAGTGGGAGTCCTAAATTTTGCCTAACTCAAGTGTATTTAGTATAGGGATATTTAACGAGTACCTGACATCGTACAGGCTCGGGACCAACAGTTTAATGTCCATCTCCGAGGGAGGACGTGCTCAAATTTATTCACCTCCTGCATGAATAAATCGAGGGCCAGGTGAGGATCGAACCCCGGTCCTATCAGATCAGAGGCGAGCACGTAACCACTGAGCTAGCCTGACCCCCAAGCATATACTAAAACAAAAAAAGAATCAATTTATGTAGTTTCCTATATCGTTTTCTGGCCAATTGACCTTAATATTCTATTACGCCACCCTTTAAAATAAATTTACCAGTCAGATATCCGTTCCGTAGAATTGCCCTGCTAAGAAATCAGAAGCCTAAATAGGGCTTGAGGTATCCATAACTTAAAGTATTCCTTACGGTACTTCTCAATTACAGGGTAAGAGAAGACAGTCCTATGCTTTTATTCAGTGAACTACTTAAATATTTTTCTAAATACTTCTTTTATGTATTTACAAAATATCTATCACTATACCAAATCTATCTCCTACTTTTAAGTGATTGTTTAAATTTAAAATGTTTTACTTGTGTTTAATTAAAGCCTAATGAATTAGCTATTATTAGTAGTATAATAATAATATCCGTCAATAATCGTAAATTAATTAGAATTTGTTAAAATGCGCAGGTCAACTCACTCACCCTGGGCTGTTGTTCTTCGGGAAACTCAACGATACGATTACGAAGTATGAGGTGTTTGAGCTGCCCATCTTCATTGCCATGGGAGTGATTGGAGGACTGCTGGGAGCTGTCTTTGTGGCCATCAATATGAGGCTCATGATGTTCAGGATGAAGTAAGTCAGTCATCTTCTTCTTCTATCCAATGCTAGGTTTAATATATATACTTTTCACCTTCCCGGAATTTCTTCAGGGTTTATTATTTGAAATCACCTTTTTGCCAACGTTTCGTCTTTATTTTAAGACATCCTCAGGGCTAGAACTCAAAAACAATGAACATTTATCATATCTACATTAAATATATCATAAAAATTCAAAAATCTTATTTATTCAAGGCTAGATTCTACCACTGAACCAACAAAACTGTTATAATTACATGTGCTGCTACCCAGCGATATTTGTCGAAACACTATTTTTATATTAAAATTAATAACCTTATGGCAATATAAACTAAGATAAAATTGAATCATTGTTTAGTTATAATCGAACTATAAACTATACTTAAGTTTCAGTATCTAACCAAAATCCGAGTAGTTGTGGTTATGATAACAAAATATATATATATATATATATATATATTAGAATACGTTGGCAGCAGGTCTTCTCTCAAACATATGTTGTTAAAATTTGCAGCAGCTTCTGCACTCACTAACTTTAAGCTGGTGGCCTCGATCCTTCGGGCGATTTTTCTTTCTTCTGGCTGCAGATGCCACAGCATCTGTCCTAGAGACATCTTCAATATTATACGAGCTTTCGACCATAGGAACATTGGTCATCTTCAGGTAGAGCATGCCTTGTAGTAAACAGCTTAAATGCCAATCAGGTTGACAAATTCGAACCAATCAGAGCGCAGGGTTAAGGCTGCTGCTCTGATTGGACCTCATGCTCGGCTCCAGGCTCCTGCTCGTCGGAATTACATACATGTCCTTGACCTGGAGGTTTATAGAGGGGTTCCTTTCCTTTATGTACAGGGCTTCCAATATTTGTAGCTTCTCCGCATTCTGTTCCGCCTGTATGATGGCAGTGCCCTGCACCAGCATCTCCCTCGTCAGCTGAGTGTTGTGTTTTTCCTGTGTATGTTTCTTGGGGGCTCCCGCAGTCAAATGGAGAGTTAGCCTCCTAGAGAGCTTAGTCGCAGTCATCCCAATGTACTTGGAAGGCAGGCTTTCACATTCACCTGTGGTGCAAGTATACTCGTACACTAGGTGACTGCGCTGAAGCTCCGGGGTATTCTTCTGAGGATTGTTTTTCAGCAGTAAGTTACTCGTTTTCTTGTTCTTGTAATAAATTATCAGACTAATCCGGCTGCTTTCATCCTTGGGTGTTACGTAGGTGTGAACAATCTTTTGAATCGCCTTTTCGTCTTGCCTATATTCAGTGTTCATGTAGGCTTGGTAGTATAATTTTATAGTTTCCTTACTGGGGGTAATGTTATTGTCATTCTTGCTGTACTATTTATCCATCTCGTACTTAATAGACTGTTGGACTTGCTTGTTGGAGTATCCGTTGTTGATTAGAACTTGAGTCACCCTTTCCAACTCTTCATTTACTGCTCCCCAATCACTGGTAAATGAAGAGTTGGAAAGGGTGACTCAAGTTCTAATCAACAACGGATACTCCAACAAGCAAGTCCAACAGTCTATTAAGTACGAGATGGGTAAATAGTACAGCAAGAATGACAATAACATTACCCCCAGTAAGGAAACTATAAAATTATACTACCAAGCCTACATGAACACTGAATATAGGCAAGACGAAAAGGCGATTCAAAAGATTGTTCACACCTACGTAACACCCAAGGATGAAAGCAGCAGGATTAGTCAGATAATTTATTACAAGAACAAGAAAACGAGTAACTTACTGCTGAAAAACAATCCTCAGAAGAATACCCCGGAGCTTCAGCGCAGTCACCTAGTGTACGAGTATACTTGCACCACAGGTGAATGTGAAAGCCTGCCTTCCAAGTACATTGGGATGACTGCGACTAAGCTCTCTAGGAGGCTAACTCTCCATTTGACTGCGGGAGCCCCCAAGAAACATACACAGGAAAAACACAACACTCAGCTGACGAGGGAGATGCTGGTGCAGGGCACTGCCATCATACAGGCGGAACAGAATGCGGAGAAGCTACAAATATTGGAAGCCCTGTACATAAAGGAAAGGAACCCCTCTATAAACCTCCAGGTCAAGGACATGTATGTAATTCCGACGAGCAGGAGCCTGGAGCCGAGCATGAGGTCCAATCAGAGCAGCAGCCTTAACCCTGCGCTCTGATTGGTTCGAATTTGTCAACCTGATTGGCATTTAAGCTGTTTACTACAAGGCATGCTCTACCTGAAGATGACCAATGTTCCTATGGTCGAAAGCTCGTATAATATTGAAGATGTCTCTAGGACAGATGCTGTGGCAACTGCAGCCAGAAGAAAGAAAAATCGCCCGAAGGATCGAGGCCACCAGCTTAAAGTTAGTGAGTGCAGAAGCTGCTGCAAATTTTAACAATATATATATATATATATATATATATATATTTGTTAAAATTAGCATCAGCTTCTGCCCTCACGATTTTTGAGCTACTGGCCCCGATCTAGCGGGTGATTCTTCTATCTTGTGGTTGGAGCTTCCACATAAATTGTCCAAGAGAACCTCTGGTTCCCCTTCATAACGCATAATTCTTTCGCCTTTTACTAAAGATTTCAGTGGAGGGGGACAATTGATGAGTCTATAACCAATTTTTGCAATGCCCTCTGAACAGAAACTGCTGCTACTTATAACAATATTTGCATACAAGAAGATTTTCTACCGATTTACATTAATATATATATATATATATATTTAGCATGATTTCATACTAAACAATTGAAATAACAATCAACTCTGAAACCACAATGAGAAATGAGAAGAAAGATTAAAATATTTTAACCATAACAAGCGGTCTTCATCAGAGTCAACTCCCAAGTGACTCTGACAAATCCTGATCAGTTGGGATTTGACTCTGACGAAAACCGCTTGTTACGATTGAAAGATCGTAATCTTTTTTCTAATTTTGTATTGTGGTATAAACATTTATATATATATATATATATATATATATATATAACTTTAAATTGCACAAAGCACGACACAGAAAAGAGAATACAAAGAAAGCTTACAGAATTCAATATTTCGAACTGTTGTTCGTCATAGGAGAGTAGACTAGAAGAGAGGACGAAGTGAGAGAGATCTCCCCACGTTGAAGAACGGAGCTTCGCGCTCTTCGTGGGGAGATCTCTCTCACTTCGTCCTCTCTTCTAGTCTACTCTCCTGATGACGAACAACAGTTCGAAATATTGAATTCTGTAAGATTTCTTTGTATTCTCTTTTCTGTGTCGTGCTTTGTGTAATTTAAAGTTTTTAGTCCTTGTGGACCGTTTCTTATTTTTAGTATATATATATATATATTATATATATATATATATATATATATATATATATATATATATATAGTTCAATATAGACAAAGAAACATAGAGAAATCAAAAGAACACACTTACAGTCCCTAATTTTCGGTTTGAACCGTCTTCAGGAGAGATAAGAGAGGGAAGCCAAGCGCACTGGTTCAGAGACGAGTATATATATATATATATATCACTATTTTTTGTTCTTTATCGAGGTTTGGACTAACGTCAAACAGTTTGGCTATTGACAATCTAAATTATTTTGCTCCTAATGGAACTGTCAGTTTCAAAATACTCTATAATAATTTTGTCTATAATTAAACTTTTAACACATATTTGTCATATTAGCAGTATCTTACTTATAGTAAAGTAAGAAACATTTAGAAATTGGAAAAGATTTGGCGCCTATAAATCTTGTAAATTTGATGGAACTTGGTTTATCCTTGTATGTACAGAGGAAATTGAGGAGAACTAAGAATATGTTTGATCATAGGTTATTTGAGGTAGAAACGAGTTGGAGATTACTATCTACAGTAATATCAAAAATTAATCAAACTATTATAACTTTAATGGATCTTTAGTTGACCTGCAACAAACATCTATCTTTGATATAACCTTTACTAAAACTCCTTTTCTATATGTAGAAAGGCAATCTACTCTCACAGTTTTCATTCAGTGAAATTTTCTAAGAGTGGAGTTAGAGTTGTGCGAAAGGAAATACAAATTGTGAAAAGTTTGTATTTTTTACAATTCAAAAAGAAACTTGCAAAAATAAACTAAATTTAAATTTTCAAATGATGAATGTAAGATATAACAGCAAAAATAATAACTCGAATAATCCTAATCCAAGGATATACTGAAGTTAATATAAATTAAATTAATAAATTTTTCATCCAGTTTTCTGTCTTTGATGAAGACTAACTCATAGTTGAATAAAATCAGCTATATATTTGGGATTCTGGAAATTAAATGGTTTATAATAAATAAACTTAGAGTTGTATCAGATCAGAAGGGATTGGAACATTAAAAGTAAAGTATAGACAAAAAAAAAAAGCATTAGGTAATCTTATTTTGTACCTCACTCAGTAAAACTTTAAAATAATTTATCAAGCAGGAAAGAACAGCATTCAAGCAGATACAATCCCACAGAATCCAATTCCTTCAAAATTTAGAGACAAATGATATAAGAGCAACTGTCATTCAGTTCTAAGAACTAAAGACCAAATGGTGTTAGACAACTTACAACATTTATATTCTCTTTGAATCCTAATTTCATGAGAAAAATTGGTTATTGCTATCTAGCTATTAAAAAAATACATCGTTAATTATGAACGTTTTTTAAATTGTATATTTGAATATGTCAAATATAATCTGTGAAATAAATAACCCAAGGATATTCCTAAATTATTTAAAGCCTAAATTATTCCTAAATATATGACCCAAGATTATTCCTAAATTATTTTGCAAAGATAGACAGATTATATGTATATTATATCTATCTATTTATGTATACGAGTATAATTTATTTAATGTTTTCTTATCACGACCAAATGTATTCAACCCTATATTTCTTGTTTTATCAAAGATTAGTGTAGCGTCAAAGGCCGTTAAAGTCAAATAATATTACTACTCTGCTCTTAGCGGCAGTTTAACCAACATTCAATAACACTCTTCGATAACTCAGAAAAATATTTTTTAAACTGATGAAAATTACATTGAAACTGGAACCTACAAATATATTTTTTAATAACTAATTTATAAACTATATATTTAGGTTAGGTTAGGTTTCAGTGGCAGTTCCACAAGGGAACACACGTAGGCCGAGCATTGGCCCTTTGTGATACCACACAATGAAGATTGATTCTACAGTGGGAGTCCTAAGTTTTGCCTAACTCAAATGTATTTAGAGTAGTCATCTTTAACGAGTACCTGACATCGTACAGGTTCGGTCCCGACGGTTTAACGTCCTTCTCCGAGGGACGATGCACTCAGATTTATTCACCTCCAGCGTGAATAAATCGATGGCCAGGTGAAGATCGAACCCCGGTCCTATCAGTTCAGAGGCGAGCACGTAACCACTGAGCTAGCCTGGCCCCCAACTATATATTTAACTTAGGTTATCAGAATCTGTTTTTTCTGTATGCATTTTTGTCTTTCTAAAAGTAATTCATTTCTTTTATAAGCCTCTTGTTTTTCTCATTTTCATAATCTTCATGTCATCTAGATTAAAGTTATGTCTTTTGTTAATTGAGTGCTGAGCCAAACCATAGAATTATTTTTCTTTTAATGTATTTATGCAGACCCAACCTATCTTTTAAACATTTCTTTGTTTGACAAATATAAACTGCATCGCACTTGTTACACATATAATGTATTTGTTATCATAATTTATTCACATATTCATTCAATATATTCACGGAGATGAGAAAATTAAAATATAGGAAGCATATTTTTACTCTTTTTGACTAAAAGCTTACAATCTTTATCCCACATCTCTACCAATTGAAGAAATTTAAAATTTTGTTGGACTTACAATATTATGTGAGTAATATTACATTAAAAATGACAAATACATAAAATAATTAATATATAAATATTAGAAATGTTCTATGTATGGAAACATGACAATTTTAGTTAAAAAAGTTTACAAGGGAAATCGATCAAAACATTCGAAAATGTTGCTTGATAATAAAATTTGCTTAATAAGTTGCTTAATAAGAAAAATTAAATTTAAATGAATTTTCACTAGTCTGCTTCTTTAATGTAGAAAGAGTTGTTGACATGCAGCTCAAATCTATTGAATCAGTAAAAATATATAGATGAATTAATTCAGTGACTATATTGCATACAGCTGATCGTCGCTATTCCTATTGCCCCACAAAACGACATTAAGAGTAATGTCCATATTTAACCCATACAATCAACTCCAATTGCAATACAAACAACTTTGTCTTAGAAATTATTTCTTCAAAAAAAATTTAGAACAATGATTATGCTAGCCTAATATTAAAAAAAACACACAACTATCATTACTGAAGAACATTTGAGCTAGTTTGAGAGAACTTTGAAGCATATAACAGCACAATATAACTAGAACATGAGTTAAAGAACATATGTGTATCTATGAAAATGAATCAATTTATGAAGAAGCCAAGAGAATCTGTAAAGAATAGAAAACTCTCTCTTGTGAAGTTGTTCTACAGCTTTTTTTACAAAGTATATAGTCAAAAACTAAGACTACAAATTACAGGATTACAGTAATCTAATGTAGGAATGAATATTGTAATTATTCAATTTACGACAACTGAAGTTCTGACCAATGAAGACTGGCTTCAGGGAAGTGTGTTATACTCCTTATGCTAATTAGCTATGGATGACCGACTGCATATATAAGTATTCCGGTTTATGATACTACGAAATATGCAGGTGCCTTGCTGTTGTAACAGAGTTCATGGTGGTATGTCTTCAAAATTCATACAGAATGCTCCACAAACTGTTAAAGAATGGGTAAATCAGAAAGGTATTGATATAAATACAACTATACCGTTCATCATAGAGGAGCAAGAATAGAATATGAGGAGATTTTTCATAGAATATTTGACACAGCATGTCAAAATAAACACAATCTGATTTAAAAGCTACCTGATGTCAATAAAAGAACACTGGACTGTATACTGTCAGGTCAAACAGTATTAATAGTATATGCAGTAAACTTAAATAACTCTTATGTGGTGCCTAAACACATAAAATCAAAAAGAAATGAAGCAGTGAAATACTAAGAATTAAAAAAGTTTTCTGTGCCTTGGACCACTTTTGTGCTACTCCAAGCGTTCTGAGATTGTAATTACAAGATTGACAAATAAGAAAGCAGATACAAAGTGTTTAGAACAAAATCATTTAATATTTCCTGAAAACTAAATTGAAGGAAACATATATTTGTATAGAAAATAACTGAATGATTCATCTTGTATACAATACCTAATCGAGTACGTTAACTAGTGAACTAACCTGGTCCCCGGAACCACAAAGAAACAGAGTGGGATAGACAGGAGGGGAAAGGAGAGTGCATAGTAAAATTCAGTTACGAAAATTTTTTTCTTTCAAAAAGAATCTTTCTATTTCTTTAACTACTATCTTTAATTCTTTGAAGTTAGCAATTTCATCCAAAATTTTGGATCAAAACTATAATTTAAACCAGAAAATTGAGGAAATCAAGTCTCTTGTTTACTATTAGAGTTTATTGTTATATCATTTATGATAATGGAAAATAAATTATAATGTTTAATATTAAAAAGTTGATATAATTTTGTTATAATTTAAAATTTCAAATACTTAGTTTTAACAAATCTTCAATGTTTAAGTAGACGTCTTGTTTTATTTATTTTATGTATAATTATTGCAGGCTAAATCAGTGCGACGACTGTGTTTAGAGAAATGGGTGCAGTCTAATGCTCGGGGAGAATTAATCCTTCATGAACTGAAGGGAGGTCTTGTTGAGACTGCTTCGTTGCAACGGATTATTTATAACATCAGAAATGCCCTGACACTAAGGAAAATAAATGATTCATCTTTCTTAAGAAGGCATGGTCTGCAGATTCCTATCGTAATGGCAGCAACATCAATCCAGCTTGTCTTGAGTCTATCACTTCTGCATAGGGCCCTCTGAATGCAGTAAAATATGATCATGGCGAGGCAGAATGCGCCATAAAAGTTGTCGTAACCGTATCTTATTCCTTTGGCGCTCAACCTAAATCAATAATCTCTTATTTAACATCTCGATTTACCAGTTAACTCTTTCGCAGCTTCTTATTAGGAGAAACATAATATTATTATTGTCACTGTCATAGAGATTTTTAGTAACAAATTAAACAAATGCGTACAATTTACCTCGTAAATTTCCTTTCCCTTCAATCTTGCTCACCTTCTTGGTGATTAAAATTTCATGATAAGAAATGAAATGAAAACTTTTTTTGTGTGAAAAAAATTCACTAATTCTGCTAGTACATTCATCTTCAATTAAAAAATCAATGCCCATATTGCGTAGATAGTATATGATGAATATCACAAAGCACTTTAAATACTATTACATTGGAAGACTTTACAGTAGTCTATTCCATGTTTTTCAGATACTGAAATAACTATTTAGCTATTATAAATTGATAAATAAAAAAATAATTAAAATATAAACATATTTCTACTTTCCTGCTTGTGTAATTTTGGAACACATTATTTCAAGAATCTGACACTCTTTAAAGTCTTCATTCTATAACAGGATCTTGATAACGCAGACTAGAGGGTAGTTTCTAATAATTAGGGATTTATATTCTGATAATGTACTTTAATATAATTAAATCAATCAATAACGATGGTGTTCATATAAAAGTTAATAAAATTGTTTGTAACCGCTATTCAATGTGCCTAACATTGTTAATGTTATTTATTGACCTGCAAGATGATATAAAAAATTAGGAAGAAATTGAATAAATGGAAAATATAGATTTAAAATTCATTAAATAAAATAACCTCTAATTTGTCTATGTACACTGAACTTTGAGTTGGTAAGTTTCCCTGTTCCAGTATTTCCTGTGCGAAGTATAAAAAATGTTTGCTCAAGTCATGACTTAAAACCCATGTAAAGCCATTAAAGACCCCTACTCTAAATCAACTGGAAAATGGAAAAAGTTAGTACACTTCATGTGGAATAAATTTTAATACATCTGAGCAAACAAAAAAAAAAACAGTTTCTCGTCATGAAAACAGCTTTTCTCTTAACTACATTTTAGAAATTTGAAGAAGCAATATGAGTAGCTTAAATACTTATAGATATTATTAAAAATATACGAATCACTTACCATTTTTCAAACCTCTACTCATATATTGATATTAACCTAGTGTACATTATAAAATATTATATATATATATATATATATATATATATATATTGAATCTGTTTTATATATATATATATATATATATATGAGTTGGCTGTCGACTCTCCGTCAATTCACTTCTTCTCTACCGCCATTACGGTCGAAATATTGAAAAGTGAGTCTTTTGTTATGTTTCAGTCTATGTGTCACTGTTTATTTTAAGTATATATATATAAACTAGAATTTTCAAAAGAACACATAGAAAACAAATCACTGAACTCACTATTGATATATTTCGATGTCCTCGTCGTCAGGAATAGCTGTGAATCGCTCCAAAGGCTGATAACGACTGGCTTGGCGTTCGAACCGAAGCACTCAAACAGTGTAGCTAACTTTCGAAGGAAAGGTAGACAAGGAAGATAAAGAGATAAAAGCCAAATAAAAATTAAAAGAATGAAAACATTTAACTAAAATAAAATTACAAGCTGATAACAACTTAAAAAAAAACAATCAACGATTGAGGTTAAGCCTAGGAGCCGATCTACCGCCCAGAAGACTAATAAATGCATATATATATATATATGCAAATGACCTAATCACAATATGAAATGTGGAAAAAAGACTAAGATGTTTGAAGTGTAACAAGCGGTCTTCGTCAGAATCAAAACCCAACTGAGGGTCAGAATAAAAACTCAGTTGGTTTTTTTTGACAGTGACGAAGACTGCTTGTTACGGTTGAATGATCTTAGTTTTTATGCCCTTTTCATATTGCGGTTTGACCATTGATTGTTATTTTACGTTTTTATGTAAAATTTTGTTTATATATATATATATATATATTTATTTATTTATTTACTCTTCTTTATATAATCTAGGAGGTGTCAGAGCTTATTTTTCTTCATTTTCACCAGCTACTCGCCAAGCCGACACTCAGTCACGGCCCAGTATTCAGAACAGCAACACCTAAGATATGTATATGAGACAAAATGTCGTAGGAAGAATCACAATGAAGAAAAATAAGCTCTGACACCTCCTAGAATATATATATATATATATATATATATATATATGTGTGTGTATAAAACATTAACAGGTTTCCCAGACAATTCATAGAAAACAATATATACATATTATATATGAAAAATACAGTTGTATCAGAACTTGGTCATATATATATATATATATATATATATATATATATATATATATATCCACTTGATAAACGGAAAGCTGATCCAAACTGAACACAATAACAGTTTAAAATTGAAGATTTGTAGCACACAAAGTAAAGAAACACACTTAAAAACTCAAATTTTCCTTACTTTCAAATTTTTTTTATTTTCTGTAACGTTTACTTACAAGTAACCGATACTAGCCCTTGCGTCTACAACGTGCTTGTTCTCCCTTTCTCTTTTCTCCTGAAGACGTATTGCCCGAAAATTTGAGTTTTTAAGTGTGTTTCTTTACTTTGTGTGCTACCTATCTTCAATTATGAACTGTTACATATATATATATATATATAGTAGTATTAAAATGAAAGATTATCAGGACTTGGTCAGTTCTTTAGGCTCAAATTGAACTCACATTGTGAACGTTCAGATTTTATTTATTTACCTTTTTCATAGGCTCATGTCACATCCATATGTTTTTCTTATATCGGTATATCTTATGAAAGTAAGTATAAAGAAGCAGAAGAAAAAATTGTAATCTTTAATCCCATAAAAATAATCTGTAGTTGCCCAACTTTAAATTTGTTATAATTAAACAAAATATGAAACTCTCTCGAATATAATCAAACGAATATATAATCAATCTAATAATTTATTTTTTTATAAAGTGTCAATATCGACTTTATGATTTAAAGCAATGGAATCTATAATCATAATAGCATGGCTATATGATAATTATATAATCTATAAAATTGATTCATAATTGTGCTATTATCAATATATGAATATAATTGTGCTAATATAGATATGAATATATATCTACTATTATCCCATATAATTATGTGATTATCAAACTGAGTGGTTGTTACACGGCTTCTCCAGTTTAGTCTTTCATATTAAGAGACTGCAAGGTATTCTTGTACCTCTGAGGGTTCTAATTTAGCATTTTAATCAAAAAGTCTTTGAGGCTCACTTTCATTTTCCTTGAGAATGGTATAAGGTCTGTTTTAGCTGGATTTACATTCAGCCTTTTTTTTTTTGCTATCTTTCACTAATTTGGAGAGAATGCCTCATAGGGTCAAAACGAGAACCATCAAGCATTACTATTCTTATAAAAATAATATCATCTACATATCTATCCATATCAGATTATTGATTATCTAGAGTACCTACAACTAATCACCATCGTAGGAACATTGAATTACCTTCCTGAGAGCAGTCCAACTTACACTAATTACTCTTGGGTTCGATTTTTGTAATCTATTCCATAGGTTTTGAATGAAAACATCTGTATATTAGTTCTTATCACTGAGTTCTAAACCTGTTATCAAATAATGCTTAAATAGATTCTGCTTTAATAGCCAATATTTCTTTAACTAACCATATTGATTTACACTTCTAATCTGTATGTTGTTTCTCATAAAAAAGCTTATAACAATAATAGCTTCATTATATCTTGTCTGTTACTACAGGTAAAAACTAATAGTTGGCATTATTACTGTTTGTCATCAACGCTTCTCCAGTATTTGACTTCATAAGATATTTATGTCAGAAAATACCCAATAACCATTTTATATATTGTTTGAATCACCAAAGAAAACAAATAAAATTAATAGCTGTTTTATCATATAAAACGAAACATTAACCATGCTTCAATATTGCTCAAAAACAAAAGCCAATAATTATAAACTTTATTAGACACAATACATCAGACGCTGAAAACATCATAATATTTTATTGTCATTTGATTTAGTGCTTCTAAGAATTAATTTTCTTACATATCATGTTATTGTATTAAACTATTTTTAGCTTATTTTATAAACATTTACATAAGTTTTTCTTTTAATAAGATATATCACTCCCTGATATGTGATTATACAAACATTTAAAAGTCCATATTTGCATCACAGATATAATCTACTGAATTTAATTAATGTATTAACTGTAGACAAGAATAGATTTCTAAAAGATATTTATTAAAAAAAAAAGAAAAAAGAATCGGTCTGTCTTCTAGGTTAAAATCAAACATCAAATCCGACGTTGTCGGTTTAAAAATAACAATGTTCATATGCACATCTTCTAAATATTCTTTTCAAAGTTGCGCAACAACTAACAATTTTAACCCCAGATATATAGTATAATATATTAAGAATTAGGAATCAATTATTATTAGGAATTTTATTATTATTTTGATTATTATGAATGATTATTAGGAATCAATCAATTTTCCTGCTAACCTACAAATCTAACCTTTGAATTTCATTTAAAATGTTTTTTAGGCACAACAAAAATTTATATATTCCAAAAAACCCATAATTGCAATCTGAGATAATTTTATATATATATATATATATATATATTTGTGTATGATGGCAGCAAATCCTTACGTAAACATGTTTCATTAAAGTACACAGCAGCCTCTGCGTTAACGACTTTTGAGCTGAGTTGAGTGAAAACCACGACAGGTGGTTGCCTGAGGAAAGAATACTCATCCCATGATCATTTATACCTATTATGGTATTCCCAAATGATGAATACAGGTTATTAATACATTTATAATCAAAAAATAAAAAATTTACTCAGTATACTCCGAACTATTAAACTAAAATAAAGTAGTATAACTATGGAGGTGAGAGTAAAAACCATAATGATACGTTTGTTATTTCTTCATACTCATTGAATTTTACAGTACTTAACTCATCAATCAGTTGTACTATAAGTAACTATTACATAGCTACACGACTTTGCTAAGATCACTAAAGCGGAATTGGGCTGGTATTATTGGAATATAGAACAGATGTCCTCAAATACCTAAAAAAAATCTGGAGTATCCAACACCACTACTCAGTTTTAGTAAGGTAAACATATTATTAAAGTCATGGACAATCAATTTAGTTTAAGTTTTATTTTCATGCTGCCATGATAACAAACAATATCCTAAACCGCTTATGATTAGGTAAATGAAATTTAAACTTAGGCCAATGTTTGTGTAAAAAAATGTTGAGGTAATTAATGAAATAGAAAAATAAAATAATTATTAATATACATATTAATCTGCAATTGTGCAACTAGAATTATATAACAATTTATTAAATATCATTATTATTATTATTATTATTATTTTTTTTATTATTTATTATTATATTATAAATAATTGAAGTATGATGACAACAGGAACGTGTAAAGAGAATAAAAAAGATTGATTTGAGATTAATCAAGTAGTGAGTGAAAATTAAATAGACATGTGAAACTGAACGAGAATATTAAAGTGTTATTTGATGAATAAATTAAACAAAAAACAATCAACTGAAAAATATATTTAATTGAAAACTAAAATAAATTCATTGAATTTCTATTAAAAAATACAATGTGAAAAGATCATATGAAAACTAATATTGACAGTAGGTTTATGTAAATATTGCCGCATATTCAGCTGGATGAGTAACTTCAAAAAATGACTTTTTATACTTTTGTTTTCATATGTAACATAACTATTTTAAGTTATTAATACGTATGTAATAGAGAATATCAATTGCAAAATGTTAAGTGGTTTTTTTTTGGGGAATTTTGCAAGTGTATTTCTTAAAACGAGAACATAAAATGTTAAATTCCATCATGTAAAGAATCTCTAAATTTTTTTATTATAGAAACGATGTTAATACAGCAACATCATTACTAACTTGTTGTAGAAGTATATATGTAACAGTTGCTTAGAGTATGGCTCTCAAAGTATATACCGCAGATGTGGTATCAAATTATGTACGAAATGTATTTTTCAGATGGATTTGATCAATTAAATAAGCCTGTGCAAATTATTTCTAAATATAATGCAATTACCTGAACTGCTTCAACATCATTTATGGCATTAATTTTCTATTTTCTTCACATTTTAAGAATTTTTTTTTTTAATCTCAAGTCTTGAGAAGTCACTCTTTCAGGATTAGTGTTAAAACAGAATACCCAATATTGCCTGAACTAGCCAAGCTTGCTTCTCTTCCTTTTCCTTCCACTTATTTGTATCGAAAAGCTTTTTCGACATAAACTTTTATTAAATCAAATCATTGATTAAAAGTGAATGGTATCAAAACGGTGGTGAGACCTGCCATCAGTAAAATAGAACCAAGAGTCAAACTTTTACGTCAAAATATGCAGGCACAGCAATCTCATTAAAGTTACTGCCGGTCAAATTTGTTTTAACATTTCCTGTCTTATTAATTGTTAATTTTATTTTTGCTCAAACTGAGCAAAGTGAATAACTTTAGAAACACAAAAATGGGTCGTGATCAAAACTTATCACAAAATGTCAAATTATCAAAATGACAGAGGTATTAAAGGAAAAAAAAATAAATTTTTCAGTAATCAAACATTTTGTTCTTGTAATAAAATGCAATAGATTATTCTAAGATTCATCCCAAAAGCTTGTATCACACTAGATGTCCCACCGTTTGATAGATCGTTATATAATTATAATGAAAGTGTGCACATATTAAGAAGATGAGCTAAATACTTTTTTATGAAATCCAATGAAGAAAAAAATCAGCCTACAATTAGTATCTTATAAAAATTGGTTCAATAAATGCATATTACCACAAAACATAATATGGTTCTAAAAACTGAAATCTCAAATTGGTGTAACGGATAACCTGTTATTCTTGTTTAACTTGTTTGCATTGACTTAGAATATCTAATTGGAATCGAGTCTGATAAGAGCAAAAAAAAATTGCTATTACAATGGTAATAAAAAAAAGTTAAGAATTTTATATGAAGGTAATATTGTATGTGAGAATAATACATTTCTTAAAACAATACAAGCAAACAGAAATCAACCATTCAGTTTATCAGGATCAATCAACCTATTTCTTTTCAGGATGATAGATGTTTGCTTAGCAAAGGTGTTATAATCAATCTACATGTTGGGCGTATTAAAAATCAAATTAAATCTGAAATCAGTTTAGAATTGACTGTGATGACGACCGCTTGTTACGGTCGAAAGACTTAGTCTTGTTTTGATTCCTTGCCGTGATTTAGACGTTGATTTTTTTGTCACGTGTTTATTCTAATACACTGTTATTTATAAAACACATGCATAATATGAACCATATTTATACGTAATTATATTTCTTATATAATCATAACCGTAAGCATAATTGAAACTAAATTTAAACACATAAAATAAGATAAATAATCGCATGAACTGAAATATTCAAGTACTTTGACAACACTTTGTTTTGAGAAGAAATTAATCACAAGAGAGTAAAGAAACTGAATACTTTACAGACCTTTAATTTAAACATTTTCACACTATGTGTACATTTCCTACAAGTTCTAAAATATAGTTTCTATTTTTAATTTATATATAATGAAATATACATTAATAACTCAATTTAGGAGACGATTAATTTAATTTAATTCAAGGCAACCCCAATTGATTGTATATTTATATTAGCGAAACTAGGACTGGAGCAAGTCATTTCATTAAAATACCCCTTCAGCCATCCAAATCCGGAAGCAATCTATTCAAATTTTCTTGATTACAGCCAATTAATCTTTTATTTTCTTCACTAGTTTTAATTTAAATTGCTGTCCTGAGACTCGTTATTTAAAATTATTTAAGGTCTAAAAATAAAGGTTATATAATACACTTCAGATTAATGAAGTAAAAATGTATAATTTTATGTTAAAGGGTCCTTTTATCGCCTTAATAATCTAACAGTTAATTCAGATTTAACTGTTTAACCAATTTATATTAATGCGACAAATTTTAATTAATTCAAACTTACATATTGTAAAATTATCTTTCTTCTGTTTTTGAATTGAAAAGTATTCCCAACAACATTGGATTCATCCTATGTCTGATCATAGGTTTATACTTTGAACACTCCAATGTGGTATGATGTCTAGTGATGAACGAACGTGTATTCATCAAATGGTTCTTATTTAAAAAAAATGCTTAAGTTGTATGTAAAGATACAATATGATATTGAAGAATGTGCTTCAAAGTTTTACGTTTCCAACGTCTTTGCCAGCTAGAACTGTAGAGCGTGTGCGTATTCCTTCACAATTTTTTTTAATTTATGTTTATGCCATCAAATCTAATGTTTGAGATTCTGCAAGAAGAACTGGCAAAAACACCTTTCCTGTACCTGAGATGTATTAAATCTGGATCTCAGATACAATGATAATAGAGATGAGAGTGGAAACCTGTCCAAAGCTACATTACAAGGCAGGTGTAGAATAAAATTGCCAAAATTAAAATTATTCCTAGAGAGTACTGTAATACTTGCAAAAATAATATACTAATTAAGTGTAAAAACATTGTTATCATTGAATACATTCACTACTGTCACTTCCATGGGTTAATATACTGCAAATTAAACCAGTATTCTTAATCAATTATTTTATCTCTATTCATAAAAGAAAAAAGAACATTCTAAAACTTTTAGTAGAAACATCTTGAAAATGATGTTATTATATGGATGTAATTATGTCTCTCTTTTGCTAATTTTTTTATTGCTAAATTAGAGTAAAAATTGTTTGTCAGTCGATGAGGTCTTTCTCTTGTAAGCACCTTTTGCATTGAAAATAGTAGTCAGGTCTTCATTTAATTTCATACTAATCATTAATTAGATGGTATTTTACGTTACTTTCAACTTTACGGCTACTCCATTCCTATTATCAAGACTGTTTAAAATAAATTTATTTATTCCTTTGCATTGTTAATGCCTACAACAATAACTACTTCACCAATTCTGTGACACTTAAACATACCAATATTCAGCAGTACCTGCACAATAATAGCCATCATCCATCAGAAGTACAGTAGAACCTCGTAGTACAAGTCATTCATTGTAGGAGCAATTCGCTTTACTAGCAGTCATTCGAAAAAATTTGTAGTACGAACGACCGGCTTTCTTACGGAGGTTCAGATGGTCTCCGTTTTTAGTTTAGTAGATTAATAAAATATGATTATTTCTTGCAATATTTTTATTAATCATGTTTCATATACAGTATTGTTTGTTTTTTCTAATTACACTATTTCTGTTTATAAAATAAAATAAAAAAACAGGCGTTCTGGGAATGGAATTGATTACTTATTTTCATATTAATTTTAATGGGAAAAATTGCGAGTAGCCAGTAAATCCTAATAGGAGCTTCTTCTAGGAACTAATTAAGCTCTTACTGCGAGGTTCTACTGTAGTTTATTCCTAGATATCTCTATATTCATATGCATTAAGTTGAAATAATCTCATAGACTGAATCTGAACCAAAACAACTGAAAAAACCAATTTCAGACGGAGGAATTCCCTCTCTTTTCCTGAATTTAACGTTCTACCTATTGAGGTAACTTACCGGTCTCAACTGTTTATCATTTAATCATGAAATTAAGTGATTTCGTTTATATTTCACTCGTATGATTAGGAAAAAAATTCCATTATATTGTCGATTATCTTCAAAGACCATAACTTTGTCTATTTTCATTTTGGATAATTTAAATCTAGTACGTAGTTTATTTTTACGGGCTTTCTCCTCAGTGTTGTTTTATAGATAACAGAGTTTATAAAGACATCTTATGTCAAAATCTCTCATATAGTTTCTTAAAATGGACATACCCTTACCGAGAGTGTAGCCAATACTTTGGTAGAACATCATGTTCACTGTTGAGTGGGACATATCCAAACTATTCAATTGGATCGTCAATGAAAAGTCTGGAGAAAACAAGGATAAATAGTACATTGCCATCGCCACTTCTCTATTAGCACATGCCAAACCTTAAACATCTAGTTTAAAAGTTTAATTTGAACAAAAAAACCTGTTGATTTGTTTCATTTCTTGTACAATATGTTCTAATATATTCTAACAATCAATGACCAAACAACAATATAAAAAATGTTTTTAAAATACCACTCTTCCCTCCCACTCTTCTCAACCCCTCACCAGATGTTTCTGCACCTAGTGTTTCAGTTGAGTTTTGAATCTGGCCAATACCGCTTGTTACGGTTGAAAGGTTTTAATCTTTTTCCCAATTTCATATTGTGGTTTAATCAATATATATATATATTGGTATACCTGAAACTTTGGAACCTCCAAGATTTGTAACCTCCTTGTTGTCTTGAAGTTTTCTATTCTTTACGTTAGCTATGTAATAATTCGCGACTAGATTGTTTGTAATAATTATTGTTAGTGTTTTTCCTTAAGTTAAGTTGTTTAACCGTCGTAATGTAAATCCCGGAAGATGGTCAAAGTGACCGAAACGTTGGAATAATTTAATGTATAGTTTGTTTGTTTTTAGTTAGGTTTAGAGTGTATTATTCGATTACTACTATGGAACTCAAGAATAAATCTTTCGGAGAGTTAGTGTTTAGTTTACCCGAAGAGTTAAAAACCAAATTTAGAAAACTGGAGAAATTAAATAAAAAACGAACGAAAAAGAAAATTGGCATACTCTTTAATAAAACTTGTCTAAATGAAGGTCTGCTCCCAAAATATACTTATACTCGTATATATATATGTCTGATATATATATATATAGATATATACTCGTATACATCTGACAGGCAAATAAAGTCTAGCCAAAGTCACAGCTGGTTTGAAAGAATATTTTATAAACACATTTTGTGATGATTTTTTTTTAATTTTTCTTGTTTTAAACAATAGTGTATAATGGTAGATGCAAACAATGAAAATGTAAAACTGTAGTTCACCACAACTCATTAGCAATAATATTTGACTTTTATCTGTAGAAGTCAAAGGTAAGAATGATGAATAAAAAGTATTTCCTTTCTGAATTGTGATAAGCTAAACTTCATGAATACCCCTTTTTTTATAGATCATCGTAGATGCCTAAATAAAAAGGATTTCTGTTGATTGGCATTTTTGTACTAATACATCTTAAGGTATGATTATTGTTAAATTAAATCATTCATTAAAAATGTTATTCTAAATTTTACACAATATATAAACTAACATGAGAACAACATTATAATAATATTGTTAATAGTTTGTGACCCAAGCCTTTCCAGTAAGGAAACATTTATTAGTTAATGTTTCAATTAGTTTCAATTTCATTAATTGTACGTGCAGACACATATTTCAAACCAATCGCAAGAGATCAATAATACCAAAGCTGACAATTCACAAAAATAATCCAGCAGTGCATTTTCATAAATTATAACATATTCAATTTATCTCTATTTGATATATCATAACTAATTGCTTATTGACTCCTATTTAATATTCGAATTACTGTTGGATAAACTTTAATGAATACCTTAATGTCTCTCAATACACATAGTTTTAATCAGTAGAAATCGCACTTTGCTTATGTATTCCAGATGACCCACCAAAGAAAGCATACAAATAATATTTAGTCAAAGACATTAGAAATTGCTATTTATTTTGCATTAAGATTAATTAAACCGATTCATAATCTATAGAATTAGCTTTAAAGCTCTTTCGTTGGACTTCTAACTGCCATCTGGAATAGATTCCATTTAAAAATTCAAATATAACTTATGTAAGGTTGACCTAATATCTATATAGAATCAGCAACACATCCAATTATCTCTATAAAGTAATTATTTTAAATAGTACTGATAACTTTAACATATTAAATTTTTACAAAGTTTTTAATCATATAAATTACTTATAACGCGTTTACATACATTTAAAATAATTTTACTTTAATATTGACGAAATGTTGTAGCAGCATGGAGTAGAACAGTGTTTTTCAATTATTTCCTGCCGCCCCCCCCCCCCCCCCCCCCCAACAACACACACTAAGAAAGAAGAAAACACTTTATGTTCCTCCAACCCATAACCCACTCAACGCTGCAACTGTAAATGATAGCAATCGTGAACATGATAGTTATATGTATAACATTGTACCCTTATTAATATTGAAGAAAACAAAAAAAAAGATATATAGTGAAACTATAAAGAATAACTTTACTAACATTGTTTATTAGTCTATAAAAGAAAACATTTTAATCGCAACAATTCGCCTGAAATTAAAAAAAAATAATAACATTCTTGTTTAAGCTGTAATCATTTGAGACAGACTAGACTTATTGCACCATTGTCTACTGTAAAAAAAATTAAATAAAATCAATAAATAATAACAAATTTAAATTCATTTCAGCAACATTAACTCAGGAGCACAATATATAAAACACTTTAAAATACAAAATAAAAATAAATAAAACAATGTCTGCTGAATTTTTTTCATTTTTTTTTTCTCAAAATGAAAAAGCCAGATACCCCCCCCCCCCCCCACCCAAGCCATTTCACCACGCCTCACTATTTAAGAAGCACTGCAGTAAAGTAATCTAAACTTTTCCTTAAAGAATAACGACAGTCAACGAGCAGTGAATATGAAAATGTTTACAGAGTAGCAGTTCTGTTATATGTAAGAAAATGGAAAATTAAAGAGGGAAACTTTCCAATAATCTGCTCGGCATCGATTAAAACCTAATTACAAAACTTCATGCAGCTAGGTTTAGTGACCGCGATTTATATATTTCTTTACAGATTAGCAGTAGAGTTTTAAGTGATGGTCTGTAAAGATATAGCAGTCACAAGTCATCTTCTTGTTGAGAAATCACTACAAATTGTGATAAGCTAAACTTCATAAATACGCTTTTTTAATAGATCTCTTTTAAATTATTTTTTTATGTATTTATTTATAATTACTTATTACTCAGTCAACATTAAAGAAAATTTACTCAACGTTTTTTATGGAATTTTCTTTTAAAAAATTTTTTTAGCCGTTTAAAATAATTACCATATTTTTTATGCTTTAAAAATATGGAAGCAAATTTTCATTAACTTAAAAATGAACTATTTATTATTTAACAAATAGAAGGTGGCACCAGGTAGAAAGGAGTAACAGTTCTTAATCAAAACAAAAGATGAGTGGATGAAATGAAATGTTACAAAAACCAGCAAAAGCTTATATCATGAGATGTAGCAAAACTGAAAGGAGCCTGAAGAAATATATGGTAAGTCCAATTTATGGGCATAACTTAATAAATTTGCTGGGGGTAGGTTAGCTCGGTAGCAACGTCCTCGCCTCTGAACTGGTAAGTCTGAGGTTCGATACCCACTCTGACTCTCGATTTATCCACATGGGAGGTGAATAAATCTGTGCACGCCGTCCCTCAGAGATTACGTTAAACCGTCAGTTTAGTGTCAGTAGGATGTCAGGTATTTGTTAAAGATCCCTACTTGAGTAAACTTGAGTTAAAGAAAATTTGGGACTTCCAATCTACAATCAATAGGAAATTTAGTATTCCCTCGAGGAATCAGCATCGGAGGGCTGACTTTGTCAGTCCCTTAGCCCTCTGCAAAAAAATAATAAATAAATGTGCTGGGTCCTAAAAAACATAGCCCATGATAATATTTTTCCCTTTGGACAAAAGTATATGTTTCGTTTAACCTTCAGTCAGTTTAATATATTTGCAATCTTTTTGCTCCATTTGTCTGTAGATTACTTAAAACTAATTCGGATATCATTGGTTATAATGAAGTTAATAAGGAAGGAGATATAAAATGTTATTGATTTTTACTATAATTCCTTTTTGATGTTGAGATATGAAATAGATATTATGAGGGCTTGTTTTCAGGCACATTCAGAAGAGGTGGGCCAAACTGCTCGAGGCGCTTTCCGTGGGACTTCTCACTGCCACCTGTGGCATGGCTTCCATTTATACACTCGACTATTGCAGGGACTACACCGAACAATCACCTAAGTTCGCCGTTCAGGTTTGTATCTATTCTTAGATTACTTTTCAATTGCTATAATAATTTTGCAATTGTTATATCGGACAGATTACTGTTTTGTTGGATAAAAGAAAAAAAATTAATTCCCTCAAGTGAGAGAGATATCAATAAAATTAGCTTTTTAATGTTAATATTTATCCTAGGATAAATAAATAGAAAAAATAAAAGTCGATAAAAGTCTAATTCAGACATAAGATATTTGATATAAACACATTATGTAGATAAAAACATCTTCACTTAATATTAAATACAACTTTCATGCATTTTATCAATGATATGTTATGCCAAACATAAATTAACAGCTAAATCCGTTTATTTATGGTTGAACAACGAGAAACATAATAAATATATATCATTACAGGAAAAACATTACATTTTTAATAACAAGAATAAATTTGTTTAACTAGTTTTGATTAATTTAATTGTGTTCCGTAATTAGCAGTAAGAGCAACAGTATTCATTTATGCGCTCAGTATTGTTTTTTACTAAGCACCACAATTATAGACTATATGGTTCGGTCTGATCTAGGACGTGAAGTCTGCCTGCTTACTTGCCATCCATTTTACTCATGGTTCATCACCATTCTGGATTAAATTTTTGAAATAAATTCCAGAATTTTGATTTTACTTAACGTCTAAAATGTATTAAAGAACATTTTTTAGCTGGTGTCTGGAAATTTTTAGTAGTGCTTCACAAAGGAAGTAATTTGCTTTTTCAGCTGGGCAAATTATTTTTTCAGGAGGAAAATTTAAATTTTTTTTTTTATAAAATTGTATAAACCCATGTGCTTAAGTTCATGCTTTTTCAACCGAAGAAGAGTTTATTTTTCACATGATCGGAATTGTATATCACAACATAAAAGGTATCACAATTTTAAAGATAATTACTAAAGGGTGAAAAAAAATGATTGAAAGCCACTGCTCTATAGGTTTCAAACTGTTTTAATTTAAATGAAATTTGTATTTCTGTAGTATACAGTAGGACCTTTGATAACGACAATTGTTTCATAACCAGCTCTGGTGACGATATATTCACTCTGTAGCAAACGTACAGTGACTTGACTCGCTGTCGAGCCTGTCAACTAGTTCATTACCGAAGAGTGTCCTAAGCTGTCTGCGGCAGTCATTTGTACAATTAGAAGTCTCAAGTAGCTTACACTCAACTTTGCTATAAGTAAACACTATAACAAAATAGTTGACACTCGATTGAATTGTAGTTTTATTTTAATCAGGTTATCGTCTAATGGTAAAATCAAAATCATAAATAAAAAGTAATGATTCCATTTGTCATATTGAGTTTATACCCATTTTATCGCCAACTTTAAGTCAATGATCTAGAACAATCTGACATGTTATAATTATTATTATTATTAAACAGAGGGTCTGAATCCCCACCAGCACAGTGGTCACAGTGGTTATGACTGTCAAATATAGTATTGTGCATTCCTTCATTGTTCCTAATTCAACTTTAAGTTAGAATTAGTAATAATACATTCCGTCATACCTCGTAAAGTTTCTGAAAAGCTCGACCGGTTTCGGGTCCGTCTGGATCCCATCTTCAAGAGCACCTAACTGACTGTGAATGTTGTTTTCCTATAACCTACCTATATATAGCATCTACATTGTGTAATCAGTGTTGTGTGTGTAGTTAATTTTTAAGACTACACCAACAACAATCAAACTATGCACACCACTTAAACAAATTTGGACATAACCCAGACAGTATGGAAAACACAATGGACTTACTACAGACGGGACAAAAAGGACAACGAATGAACATACAGGAACAAATAGGAATATATAAACATAAAATGACAGACAATATAATCAATGAACAAACAAACCACCAAACCGACATTTTAACAAAACCACTAATAACATTTAAAAGACGACACAAGGAACTGGAAACAGATAATGAAATAAGAAATAAAAGGAAAAAACATAGCAATTAAAAAAAATAGGAAAAAAAAATTAACTATACACACAACACTGATTACAATGTAGATGCTATATATAGGTAGGTTATAGGAAAACAACATTCACAGTCAGTTAGGTGCTCTTGAAGATGGGATCCAGACGGACCCGAAACCGGTCGAGCTTTTCAGAGACTTTACGAGGTATGACGGAATGTATTATTAATAATTCTAATATTACTAACCTCAGTTGAACTAACCCATTAACTATATTCAACTTTAAGTGTTTATGTCCCTAAAGAAATATCTCCCATTTTTATGAGTTTTAAGTAAGATTTTCGAAAAAATGTTAAACTGTTAAAGGCGACTGTCGCGCATTGACATACTCGTAAAATGTGCTCAAAGGTCCCCGTCTCTTTCAGACATAATTTGCATTGTTTGTAAGATTTCAATTGCAACATTCATTAGTTGCACGTTCATAAACTGTTAAGCGCACACTAATAGAAATCATCGAAAAAACGTCAAAAAACGACTCATTGGGGTCTTGAAACTTGTAAATTCATTTTATTAACCGGTAAATACTTAGATATGTTGATCAAATGTGTGTTTCACACCAAGAACCCAGTAACCGATATTTGAATCAAAGTGAATGTTATACCGAACTGGTGAAAAAGTTTTAAAAAATAAAAAAAAAACACTAACTTCTTTAGATCAACTTTACATGCTGCTAAATCAGGTGATAAATCATCTAAGAAGGGAACACCTAAACGGAATTGTCTAATATTTTTGTAGAATGGAATTCAAGTCAACTGTAATCTTACCCTGCACTAAATTCTGACTATGATAATGTGTTCAATCAAATTTATTTTTTTATTTTTACAGGTTATAATTTCATCCATGTAGTTTAAACAATAGTGTAATAGAAAAATTCAAAGTTTTGTTAAAAGACTGAA
The DNA here is from genome assembly GCA_026182355.1 of Hermatobates lingyangjiaoensis. Classification (NCBI taxonomy): domain Eukaryota; kingdom Metazoa; phylum Arthropoda; class Insecta; order Hemiptera; family Hermatobatidae; genus Hermatobates; species Hermatobates lingyangjiaoensis. Next base: position 5,485,829 of record JAPFBL010000012.1, on the reverse strand, counting down.
TTAAGTGCATTTATTTTATTATCAATGAGAAATGTACTTTTTCTTGAAAATCATAGCTCAGAAACATATAAAGTTTTAAACAGAAACATTTAATATTTAACTTTTTAAATGCTTTAAAAAAAGTTTCTATGTTAAAATAAAAAAATATAACATTATAAAATAAGTTGTTATTACAAACGTAAAACTAATGTATGGTGAAATGTGATGACATCGTTATATATGTTATTATATGTGATGTGTTGTTATATAACAACATAAAAATGAGATATTAAGGGTCAGTAGGTTTAATTTGATTTAAAAGATGTGCAGGAATGGGTCATAAGAGCTACTCACTTTAAAGAACGTTTTTTTAAAAGTGTAGGGAACGACACTTTATGAGCCACAAACTGCAGTTTGAAAGCAACCTTATCAAACCTTTCATACTTGAGAACAACTTCTTTCAATAGAAGTCAATCTCAGTGAACTAATTTCAAGAAGAATAAATATTTGGTAAAATGTTCACAAATTTAAAATATCTAATAAATAATTTGAATCAAAGAAAACATTTTAAAATAATTAAAAAAATAGAACAAAAATAGAAAAATGCATGTATAAAATATATAAAAAATGTAAAATTTAGTGATTAAGTGTTAAGGATGTGAAATTTTAAAACTAATATTGAAGAAATAATTGAAGGCAAATATACATGAACTTCGGTCAGGTTGTTCACCAGCAAATAGAGATCTTACTTTTGTATGCCGTGAATAATTCGTTATAATGTTCATATCAAAATATATGGACTCAGGTAAACGTTAATAGAGTGAAATAGCGGACCAAGTGCATTCCTATTCAATTCTATTCGAATGAAAATAACTTTAGGTTTACATAATACTTGTAGCGAGCTACTTTTATCAGATTTCACAATCCTATTACAATTCTACTGACACTTTTCAACAAAGCGTCTAGATACTTAAATAAACTGACACTTCGACAAATGCAAACCTTTCAACAGTGAAACGACTTCTTTTTTTTTCTTTTTGTGTGTGGTTCAATTTTATACTCTCTCTGTAAATCTCTAGTATTCAAGTAATATTCATTCCTCACAGCTAAAGTATAATATACTCCTTGTAATGTTAATTATAAACATATTCCCACAAACAAGAATAAACAATCGGGCTCATAATACATTCTTCATCTTATGCTAATGGAGATTGTAAAACTGTCTCAGGGTGTGGTTAAACAATAAAATTTTAAACAAAATATATATTTGAAAAACTGTGTGAAAAAACTTACAATATTTGTTGCAATATAACGAGAAAAATTTTCAACCTGAAAAAAAAAATTTTTTTTTAAGGCTGGGTTGACAGGTATCAGCATAAAATAAATAGCACAAAAGAAGACCTACTGTACAATTTACACATACAAGGAACTAAAGAAATAAATGTTCCTCTGAAATGGGACGCTAATGATAAATTAACTGAAAAACTGGACTTTCAAGAAATTTAAATAGGTTAGGTTAGGTTAGGTTGCAGTGGCAGTTTCACAAGGGAACACACTTAGGCCGAGCATTGGCCCTTTGTGGTACCACACAATTAAGATTGATTCCACAGTGGGAGTCCTAAATTTTGTCTAACTCAAGTGTATTTAGTGTAGGGATCTTTAACGAGTACCTGACATCGTACAGGCTCGGGACCGACAGTTTAATGTCCCTCTCTGAGGGACGACGTACTCAGATTTATTCACCTCCCGCATGAATAAATCGAGGGCCAGGTGGGGATCGAACCCCGGTCCTATCAGATCAGAGGCGAGCACGTAACCACTGAGCTAGCCTGACCCCCAAGAAATTTAAATAAATATTGTAAATTTTATTTGGATAATTCGTTAATATTTTACTTTAAGCTATCAATAGACCATTTTTATCACAGCTACACATATTTAAAAACGTTTGTCACCCACATTTTTTGTTTAATGTACATTTATTTTACATTAATTTTTTTTTCAAAAATACGTGAGTATTTTTGCAAGATTTACTAGAGATATACACTCTAAGAGTGTATCCTTTACACTCTAGAGATACACAAGAGTGTATCTTGCAAGATAGACATATGCAAGATATACTAGAATAAATACTATATATTAAATATATCTTTCTTTGCCTTAAATTAGACCTAGAAAAATTATAAAAAAATTGCATAACTAATGATTTGCATAATCATTTATAATTATTACCTTCCAAAAATAGAGTAGAGAGTGAGAAGAGAGAAAGAGGAAAGAACTGATCCTTGTGGAGCAAGTATGATAAAGGTTGAAAAGGCGGTATGGAAATGATCATTTGCAGAAGGAAAAAAAATTCACATTTCACAGGGTGTGAGAAGTGAATAAAATTCTGAAGTCAGTTTACAATTAAAATAAAAAAATATCATAATACAAAAGACTTTTAAAGCTCATTATGTTTTTTTTAATCCCACTTACCCTTTCCTTATGCTTTCCTCTTCATATTGAAATGAAATACCAAAAGTGAATAAAAATGTCCACACAGTCTTAGTTTAAGTACTAATACAACATTTAGTAGTAATAAGTACTAACGCAATCATTTATTACTCTGCAAGTAATATCCTTAATGTTGAAATCAAATTGATCATTACCTTTATGAATTCAGTAATTCATTTGTTTCAATTTTCAAACTAGTCAAATTGTTATCACTCTTGCATGAACTTATTCTTCTTTAATGATATATCCAATCTGCTTCACTGTTTTCTTTCTATTTTCCTTTTCCTCATTTGTATTCTTTTCAAATTCTTCTATTGAACAGTAAGCAGTCCTATTCAAAGAAGGAAACATGAATTCCAACAAAATGTTTTAACCCTTGTCCATAGGGGGTCAGATTTTATTGTTCCATTATCAATGGGGGAAGAAACGTTCTTTGTTGCTAGAAATATCTTCCACTCCCTATTTCAACTCCTTGCATTTTCAACTCGTCTTTTCATCAAAAATAAATTCAATCAATTTTCTGATTATCCTTAAGCATACGACTATTGATTTTTTTAATTTACAATAATTGCAAACAATAATTTATAATAATAATTTTACAAAAAGACTAATTAATTATTGATTCACTAGAGAACTTAAGCAATTTGCTTTCAAGAGAGTGACACAATCAAAAATAATATACATTTCAGACTTATTTGATGCTTACATTTTGAAATTAGCTAATCACAACTCCAACCAAGAAAAATCTATGGTTTTCAAAATAAAGAAAGTAAAAACCGCAGGTTTACAGAAGAAATTGTGCTACATTATTTTTAAACATATGTACATTTGGACTGTCCAACCTTTTTTTAGTGACAATATAATTAAAAAAAACTATATTTTAATTCAATTTAGTGCATTTATATTAATAAAGTGAAAGATATTTAGTATAAAGTTAAGTAACATTTTGGAATATAATGATTCAAGTATAATTTTGTATAATAATTATATTTTCACCAAAAAATATTTTACATTTTAATATAATTACCACCAATTTTATATCGCTTTTATATTATGCAATGGAATTCGGAATACCTTATTTATGGAATTATGCCTCCTGATTTTCTAACTACTGTAAAGTCATTTTAACCACTTCATTATTGTTTTACTGTTGACCAGTCAAAGGTTTTTTAAATGAAGGAGCACATAGTGGTCACTGATTTAGATCAGGTTTACTCGAAACATAATGAGAAATTAATATGTGAATATTTTAATTAAAATATTATAATGAATAAGTATTCCTTATTCATTATAGATTAACAACTGAGGTGCAGTAATCGTTTTAAGTTTTATTTATTGAGGGTTAATTATCCAACTACGAGAATTACATATATATTAAAAATAGCTCTGCCTAAAGAAGCTGATTTTATACAATAATGCTGAATGATTACTCCCAAGAAAAGGTGTCATAACTTTCTATTAGGAGGCAACATATAGAAAAATATAGTTCGTTTTCATAAGAGCAACCTCTTAGTCCAGATAAACATGTTTACTCCTCTTCAGAATACTGTACAAAAGGGGTAAAATAATGGGAAGAGAACTGGGTTTAAGCTCCTTATGCATAAAAGCTTTGGCCTTGTAAACAGATCAACCAAGGCTTATAAAATGATTTAATTGACTGAAATTGTTTTAATGTATTAAAGATTTATTTTTTTCAACATGGCAGTGTAATAAACATTTTATTTAAATTACCTGCAGTGACAATGGTTAAAAAGGGTTGTATAGCACTTTGTACTTCAAGAAGCTAGAAATAACAACCTTTCTAAATGAGACTCATTAAAAACTTGAATTTTCTATATAGTTTGCTTTTATGAACGCCATTATAAAATAAGCCTTTACTTCCATCAGAAACTAAGCCAATTAAATGTTTCTGCATTATGGTACCTCTCTCTTTGTATTGAACTTGTCATAAATATCTCTGTTATATACAGTTTCCCTTCATATCTCAGTAGTGAGTACCTATCTACCTAAATTACCATGTTTTTATCGCTCTCTATTATATGTAAAAATATTTAGAAATATTATCGTCTCTTTAAACTCCCTCTACAGTCAGCAAGTACGTCAGTAGACTGAGTTACATTCCAGTTAATTAATTCCAGTTATTAAAGTGTTATTCTTTCTTTATAAGCCTTCTATACTATATTTCTCCTATCAACTGGTACACAGTGTAGTATTTGTTGATCTACCTGCTCTGTATGCATGCTGACAATGATGTAAAAGCCTTGCTCTAATTACTGTGTTCCTGATATGATTATCCACTATTTTTTCAAGTGCCTTTAACATAAAACGTTTTAACTTATTGGATTGCAGGACTTAGGTAAAGTGGTCTCTTTGCCCACCTTAGGTACGAAAACTATCTTTGCCCGCGTTCCACATCTGGGGGATATACCCCAGGGCCAAGCTACGTCTATAAATCCTGATCAGTGAATGGATAAATCAGCCCTCCTCCCTTCTGCAAGAGGACGGGGTGGACACCATCGATGCCTGGGGATTTATAGGGGCAGAAAGACATTATTGCCCATATTATCCTTCTTTCTGAACATATTTCAGTGGCATTCATCCAGTCAAACTTAGATAGTCCATAGGAGGTGTCCTCACTTTGCAGTGGGTTACTAAGCGAGCTTCCTGGAAAGTGAGTTTTCAGAAGTAGAAAAAATATCTTCAGTTCCCTTCGTGTATGTTCCATCTTCCTTCATCAGATTGGAATCAAGGTCCACTCTGTCCTTGGCTAGAGACAATGCATTCTTGCTGCAACCGGTTTGGATACAATATTTCCACAGAAAGAAAGGAAACTTAATATTTTAGCTCTGCGGATGCTATTACCATATGGGTGATTTGCATCCTTGTAATCTTCCCAACTTCCGGTTTTCTTAGCTCTGTTGAAGGTTTTTCTAGCCTTTTTTCTCACATCAACTAATGATCCTCTTTTCCTGGCAGGTAAGCAGAAGCAACAACTATACTGGACTTTTTACTTTACAGTTTAACCTCAACCTGTATGGGAACTAGATCTCTTGTCTTGAATAGCCTCGTGAAGGCCGAAAGTCGGAGTTGAGTGTTAGAGGCTATTAGTGACGCTTAATCACTCCATTACTACCCTATGGACTGTATAAATAATAATGATATTTTCTATTAATCTATAATGTCTTATAATATTTTGGAATACCACGTATCCTCTCTTAATTTGTGTAAAAGACCTGTCAAAGACGGGCACGTCTGCTAGTTCTTTCTAAATGAAGTATGATGTATTATAGCTCAATAAATATAAACTCTACTCAATAATTTCTTCTATGCATATTATTATTTCATTAAGGTATGACTAATACTTTTACAATTTAAACATAAGTACATGTTTTAATTCGTATAACTGTACATTTTAATGTAGAAAAAAATTAGGCATAAATAACATACATATTAATTATATTCAATGTATATTTTGCTTGCAGTGAATGTACAGTGAATGTTGTGGTGATCACTCCGTCTGTTAGGTCAATACACCGGGTAAATATATGACCGGTGGTAAATGCCTTTCATTCGCACAAACATGTTCGTGTCTAGTCCACAGAGGCTTCATTTACTGATGATGGCTTATCCCTCTTTGTGCTTCTCATAGGGATCTAATACCAACTATGTTTCTTTGAATTCAATCTCGTGATTCACTACATCAATTTAATAAATTAGTATCAGCTACTATGAAAAGAGCTAATTTATGCCTTCTGAGTTCACTTTTCCAATGAGTGCCTATTTCAATGCACTCTCCCCTAGCCTCTTTTCACTTATAACAAAAATAAACTGTTATTTTTCTACTATAAAATTCTACATTGTAGTATGAGTTTAAGAATATTCATATTATTGTGACAAAATTGATTCAATGGAATATATTGATATTGGTGATCAGTTTTTTTTTATAATTATAAATGTAATTACAAATTATAAATGTAAATTATAATCAGATGAAGGAAATGCATTAAGTAGTACTAAAAATACGGGAAACCAGGACTGGAAATTGTTTTAAGTATAGTATAACAGAAAATCAATATTTATGTTGGTCATTTTGAATGAGGTACAAAATTGCAAAAGAGATTAAAGAGTGGAAGCATAATAAAATACTATCAGTTCCTTTTAGGATTCATGCGCTATAAAATATACTCATGAATGTATTCATGCGCTATACTGCCAAAGAATGTTGAGTAAGAAACTAGTGAAGGGATTGTTAAGAGACTTCACTTCAGTTGTCATATCAACCTACCTGATGATGAGACAGTCAAAATATGGTACTGAGTTTTGTGAAGTCTTTTAAAGGTGCTCTTTCTGTGGATTTAGTTTATTTAGCTTGAAGAATGATTTTGTTTAATTGTTCGTAATACAAATATAAATATATTTATCTGAATGATAAAATACCATCCTTATCCAGAAACAATAGTTCAGAAATAAATTTAAAATTTACAACCAATAAAGAAACATATTTATAATAATTAACTGTGCTCAGATGACACTTAAATCAAAACTATATATTTCAAGTGTTTTTCTTGGTTATATATATATACAAAACAGCAATGAATTCTGAACAGTGGGACAGATATATAACATAAACAGGATAAATTGGGATGGGGTCAGTTTCTTCCACTTCCAATCAAACTCTCATTGCCGACGTTTCGATTTTATTCAAAATCTTTTTCAAAGGCAAAAGTAGGAATATTTGAAAATGAACGAACTATTGCAAATTACTAATAGTTATTACCAATATTTTCGATTTTACTAAACGTTTGTTCATTTTCAAATTTCCTACTTTTGCCTTTGAAAAAGATTTTGCAAAATCGAAATGTCAGCAATGAGAGTTTGATTGGAGGTGGAAGAAACTGACTGCATCCCGATTTATCCTTTCTATGTTATTATATATATATATATATATATATATATATATATATATATATTATATATATATATATATATATTTGATAAAAAATATCGACCGTGGAATAGAAACAAAACTAAACTTTATCGGGACTCGGCCAGTTCTTCAGGTTCAAGTTAAACTCTCAATGCCAATGTTTTGGTTTTTATTTAAAACCATTTTCTGAGGCAGAAGTATAAATTTTGAAATAGAAAAGCTAAGTATTACATTGCAAATTATTTTACAAAGAAAAATAGTCTGTGAATTTCTACAACAACTGTCTAGTTTGAATGAACACGAGACACGTGACAAGTGTCACGTATTCTTTCAAACTAGACAGTTGTTGAAATTTTCAGACTATTTTTCTTTGTCAAATAATTTGTAATGTAATACTTAGTTTTTCTGTTTCAAATTGTATACTTCTGCCTATAAAAAAAGTTTTAAATAAAAACCAAAATGTTGGCATTGAGAGTTTAATTTGAAACTGAAGAACTGGCCGAGTCCCCATAAACTTCAGTTTTATATATATATATATATGGATTAATTTACCACAATGAAACAAATTTGGAAACAATGCTATAAGGCCTTTCGTCAACACATCGTCAGAGAACAAGTGAACTAAAAAACAATAAATACTTGTTAACCTGGTTTATTGAAGTTACTAGAATTGATGGTAACCCTTAATGTATTTAAAGATGAAGTCTTCATCTGTTTAATTATTCCGCTAATGGAAACTTCATCCAATTTTTAGAGTTCGTTAATTTCTCGTAAAAGTCTTTGTGAGAACTTTTATAATTAATGAACAGTTACCTAGGACTCTACAAATTGGATGAAGTTTTCATTAGCGGAATAATTAAACAGATGAAGACTTCTTCATCATTAAACACATTCAGGGTTACCAACAATTCTAGAAACTTCAATCAACCAGGTTAACAAGTATTTTTTTTTTGTAGTTCACTTGCTCTCTGACGATGTGTTGATGAAAGGCCTTAGAGCATTGTTTCCAAATTTGCTTCATTGTGGTAAATTAATCCATCTATTACATCGAGTGTAATTTAGATTATTATCCATCGAGTGTATATTTTGATATATTATTCATATATATATATAAAGATTTCACATATAAACACGTGAAATAACAATCAATGATCAAACCACAATAAGAAAATGGGAAAGTCTTGCTTTCCCATTTTCTTATTGTGGTTTGATCATTGATATATATATATATATATATATATATATATATTATATATATATATATCACACTTTATTATATTATATATTATATATTTATATATATTATATTATATATATTGTATATATATATAATATATATATATATATATATTAAATAAAATAAGCAGCAGCTTCTGCATTGACCAGTTTCTTGTTGACACTCTCTAGTTTTCGTATCACTTTGCGGTGAGACTCTGGTAGTTTCCAAAGAAGGTCAGCAAAAGACATTAACACACACAATAAACATAGGTCAAACACGAAAAATTAAATTTTAATCACTGTTTTAATCACTAAATTAACAAACTAAATAAAAATACGTACAAGCTTTCGGCTCTCATTCGCCATCCTCAGGTATAAACTAAAATTAATTAAGTCTAATGCACTATAGTTAAAATAAAATAAAATATTTGAACAATGTCTACAAAATTACTGTACTTCAGGAAGTGCAGTATCAATGCAGAAGCTGCTACTTATTTTAATAACATATGCTTAAGGGAAGACCTGCTGCCTTTGTACACAAATATATATATATATATATAACAGATTCAATAATATATCGACCGTTTGATAGAATAGGTGTGTTCTCTAATCGGGGTTCGGTCAATTTTCCAGGATAAAAAATCAAACTCTCGTTGCCAACGTTTCGGTTTTATTTAAAACCTTTTTCATAGGCAGAAGTAAGAATTTTTTAACTAAGAAAATGAAATTTACATTATTTAAAGGAACAACAATGTTAGCCAGACAAAACCTTCGACTAGACTAATAAGATAACATTACAAATAAGTTATTTGTAATGTTATCTTATTAGTCTAGTCGAAGGTTTTGTCTGGCTAACATTGTTGTTCCTTTAAATAATGTAAATTTCATTTTCTTAGTTAAAAAATTCTTACTTCTGCCTATGAAAAAGGTTTTAAATAAAACCGAAACGTTGGCAACGAGAGTTTGATTTTTTATCCTGGAAAATTGACCGAACCCCGATTAGAGAACACACCTATATATATATATATTGTTCTGAACTTATACATAAATAAGCATGCATATTGTTACTTCCACTGCGATTACTATAATTAGCATCAGAAACAGAATAAACCATCATTTCTCGTGTAATACTGTTGGAGTTTTCCGCCCGGTTTCGAGTGTTACTCATTTTCCAAAAAAAAACTGATCTATCGTATGGTGTTGATATCCTTGGTTTATACGGGTATCAGTCAAAGAAGAGTCAGACTAAATATGGACTACAAAAATTGTTTTTCTTAAAATAATCTAATAATAGGAAATAAATCTTGAGAACAGTGGTAAGTAGATTATAAACCCATAACACCAACACGTTAGATCAGTTCCTTTTTGAAGATGTGTAACGCTCAAAACCGGTTGGATAACTAAAACAGTCGGAAAACAAGAAAACAGAACAAGCAGTCAAAGGAGGTATACATATTCCTTTCAGATATATGTACCACTCTACCACTATGGAATGCTCTTGGTTTCCACTTGCTCGCTCTTCAGAATCCCCTCAGAGAGTCTCCACACCTTTCACGTGTTAATTTTTAATGCCTATGGATACAAGTGCGCATATCACAGAAAAGAATATATTTTATTTCACACTAAGTGCTTACTTTTCGATTTAAAAAATTCGATAATTTGTTCATTATATATTCAGATGTACGAAATATAGTCTATTTAAGAAGTAAAATATATTTTTTTTATCAATATTCAGATTGTTTTTACTCCAAAATTGACAAATGTCATTTAATAAAAAAAAAAATTACTCTGTAATGATATTCGTGAATTATAACCAACTAAAATTTTACGAAGTTAACAATATATTTTATAATTTTAAACTTAATCATCTATGCAAAATGGAAAAAAAAAATGTAACTCCAAACGAGGAGTTATTACCATAAAGCTTTCAGGCCCTATTATGCAGTTTTGTCTTATGAAAAATTCATATTATTTATTTTCCATTCAGATTGAAAACAGGTTGAATCTCTGCTCTTTTTACACGAACCATTTATTAGGAGGATAAAATCCAAATTCCAACTGAATCTTGCATATTCTATTAAGAAAATCAATAGAGTTGTCCAGAAGGTGTTCCTCTCACTCAAGGTGTTAATTTAACGAGATTTTCTCTTTAACAACGGGACAAAACTTGCTTCAATTTTTTTCAACCTCAATAAATTTTATATAATCTAATTTAATGATCAGTTCTTTTATTACACACTTTCTGAAGAATAATTAAACATTTTTTCTTTATTTTTTAGCCCATCTATATATATATATATAGTTGACACATGAAAGAGAAAAAACAAATAAAGACACACACAAAAGACTCACAACGATATTTCGACAGTCGTCATCATCAGGTAGAAGTAGTCCCTTTGAGTAGCTGAAGCTAACTACTCAAGCTATATTATATATATATATATATATATATAATATTATATATATATTATATATATATATATAAAGATTTCACATAAACACGTGAAATAACAATCAATGATCAAACCACAATAAGAAATGGGAAAACAAGACAAACTTAAGACTAACAAGCGTCTTCGTAAAGTCAAAACCCAACTGACTCAGTTGGGTTTTTGACTCTGACGAAGACCGCTTGTTACGGTTGAAAGATCTTAGTCTTGTTTTCCCATTTCTTATTGTGGTTTGATCATTGATATATATATATAAACTAGAATTTTCAAAAGAACACATAGAAAAGAAATCACTGAACTCACAACTATATTTCGATGTCCTCGTCGTCAGGAATAGATGTGAATCGCTCCAAAGGCTGATAACGACAAAGGCAATATATATATTAAAAAGTCACTTCTTCCGTGTGCTGCTTTTTATTCAATATAAGTACCTGGGTTTTTCCTTTTTATTGTCAGATATTTCACTCCAGCTGTTAGTTGATTCGATGGAGGTAAGATGAACCCTTTATTCATGCTACTACCTAGTGCGTTGTTTTTAAATATTAGTCAACAAATGACCCCTCTCTACCATAGCAGTCAGAAGCAGAATTGATCTCCTCAACAACAGAGTGGCTTTAGTATAAATAATATACTAAAAACAAATAAAGTGTTAAGGGTAATTTCATTTGATCTTAATACACATCATTACATGGGTTCCACATAATATACGAAATTCTATACCTATTACGATGATCTGGCCAGATCGTCGGCGACAAACCCGCAACTGTGGGCCTTGGTGAAGTATACGACGAAGCAAAGGATCGAATTAAGAATGAAAGATGGCGGCATCAGCTGGTTCCTCACTAGCCTTCAGTCAGTGTTACCGCTACAATCTCTTATATAAATTTAGAAATTTCCATATTTTTAAATAGAGAGAAAGGAAAGAGGGAAAGTGGGTGTGTGTGTGTGAGAGAGATAGAAAAAAGATACACAGAATTAATGATTCAGAATAGGAGACAGAATGAGAGGAATATATTAAAAGTGATAAAGGATCTGGAGAGAGAGAGAGAGAGAGAGGGGTAAATAGATTTAGTGACGGTGTCATAATTAGAAAGGGTTATAATGATGTAATTAACTAAAAAATCATTCTTCATTTTTATTTTTTCAAAATTTTTGATGTTTTTTTTTAATATATACATAATTTTAAATCATTATTATCAGCCATTCTCTAGAATATATCTAAGAATACAAACGTTGCATTCGTATCAAAATTCCGAAATCAAGTTTTAAGGATATATAGTACATGTTTTCATGTTCCCTATTACAATAAAATATGTTTTGCAAATTGTTTGTGTGAGAGCAGGATATATCAAAAACCAAACGAGTTATAATGACCAAACTTCATATTTAAGTTCCTGCTATCTTTAAGTTGGTCGAAAAACCAACTTCTCAACAAATTTCTTCTTTTTTGGGGCTACAGTATGTAAAAGAAATCAGGTTTCTTCGTTTTACTAAAAAAACGGTTTACACATTTTTGTCAAATTTACAGTGAATGTTTCTTTTTTAGATGATATTTGCTATATAAAATTTGATGCGGGCAGAAGTTATTCAGAATCAGATGTTCACAAAACTGTTTTTTAATTGTGATAAAAACTAAAGGTACACTTAGGAAAAGTGTCAACACGAAAAACTGATCTCAGGCCAAATAACATAATACGTATATTTCAGAGGTTTATTACTGCTGTGTCTGCCACTACTTGTGCTCAGTGTAATTAAGAGTAGTTTAAATTAAAATAAGAGAAATAAATACAGAATAGAATAGTTAAAATAAATTTTACGGATGCATTCCCACAGAGTAAATTGAAAAAAGAAGAGGTTCTATGACTATTCGAGGTAGCTTGTACTCCAACATGATCCTCTTGACTTTGTAGTGATTTTTTTTTTATTCAGTTATTTTCTTGTATGTTCAAGCTTAAAGTATTTTTTGTTGGCTATAATATAGTATGTCATACACACAGAGTATGACTGACATACTTTAACATAGCTTTCATTCTAGCATTCTTTTAGGAATATAAATATATCTTTTAGAATTCTGTTCTAATCAGTTTCTGTTAATTTCATTAATTTAAAAATCCATAAATTATTTATGCAATTGATTATTATATGTATCAAAATGACAGCGTTGCTATATCTGATTTCAGATGTTTTGCAGTGAAAGTCGACACAACGAGCTGAGTGCGTTTTGGTTTCAGAAGTCTGAAGACACTCTTAGGTCATTATTTCACGATCCTAAAGGTAAAGCCCCAAATCACATTACTTACTTGCTCAACGTTTTCTAATAGCTCTCTTCTGCATTTCTTATTAAATTAAGACCGGGATAGATTATTCCTAAATGCACAACACAAGCATTTTTAGAGATATAATTAATGATTTATTGCCATCAGTTATAAAACGTGAGTCACGACTTGAACGTATTATTTATTTAGCATTATTTATAATGAAATATTTATTATAATTCTGCTTAGAGACCACAATATAATGTGTAACAAGATTTAATAATAAACACGTAAAATAAACACTCTAAACCGTATTAAGAGAACAGAAAAATGAATAAAATACTTTAACTAAACCAAGTGGTCTTTGTCAGCTTCAGTTTCGATTCCGAGGAAGGCCAATTGTTTTGATTGAAAGATCATAGTAATTTCTCAAATAGTTTAGACGATGATTACAATACCTATGATTATTTTATATGCATTAAATTTCATCAACTGAAATTCCGTAATGCTCTATAATCAGTAATGATAACAGGGATGTCGCATTGTAATCCTTCAGAAAGAAGTAAACAAAACACTCTCAAGTTAATGAACTACCCTAATGTATGTAAAACATTTTTTAATCTATTAAACTTTTTACATAACAAAGTAAGTTATATTTATTAACATATACTTGTTTATTCTGCTATAAGAAGGATTTAATTAAAACTGCAATGTTGGCATTGAATGTATTGTTTGAACCTGCAAAAATGATTGACTCCCAAACTATCGCTGGCTCATTCATCCCCTCCCTCTCAGTCGCTCTCACTCTCTCCTCTCTCACTCTCTTCTCTCTCTCTCTCTCTCTCTTTCTCTCTCCATCTATTTATCTATCCATCTATCTATATATATCTCCCTTCATACCTCTCTATTTATCTTTGAGAATAAACATCTAATAAAGATCTATATTAATAATCGCTAAGTTTCTTTTAAGTTAAAGATTTTACTATCGCAGTAGTCGTTTCAGATTTATTTAAAACCTTTTTTCATAAACCTACTACACAACTGAAAACCAATGATATCAACAGTAGTATCAGAAATAATACTATGATCAACAGTTTTACTTATATAAAAGTGTAATACTATATAAAATAAAATGTAACAAATCTAAACATTCCTAACTAACAATTGACGACTTACACAAGTAAGAAATTTTGAAAATAAAAACCTATAGAACTATTGAATTAGAGAGCAAAAATTGTTTATATGTTTAAACAGTAAATTTAAACAGTTTGAAAGAAGATTCTACACTGACAACTAACGCCACCCAATAAACCAGTTATTACAAAATAATGTAAAATTACAATAGCAAATTATATAAACTATTATGTTAAGGTTTTTGAATTTAACCAACATGAAAAGGTAAATATTCAGATATAAGATCATTTATAGTTAATATTACCTAATTCTAAAGAGTTTACTTCATTTAAAAGTGTAATTTGTCTTTATTTTGATTTGCTATAACCAAGTTTGTTAATATATTGATTAAATATACGCTCTTCTCAATCAATGTTTATTAGTCAGTTTGAAAAATGGGGATGTTTGCTTTTTTTATTTTTTTTTTTTTTTTACCCTAAGGCGAAGGAGGAAAATTGGAATTGGTCTCTCAGGGTTAGATTGCTTTTAACAAATGAACTAAACTGACAGTTATGGAGTTTTAAATCAAACACACCTGTTGGATTAAACTAATCGTAAAAGAACTAAGGAGAAAAGAAACACAAAAATTGTTGACACTATGTATGAAAATATTACAAGCAGAACAAATATTTAATGAATAAAACAAAAACTATGCTTAGAAAATAATTAAAAACAGTTACCTTTTTTTTGCTTTAGTAAAATAAACTAATTGGTTATGAATAAAAAATTAAATTTAACTTTAAAAAATGTTACTCTTTGAGCTGCAGAGAATAAACTTGTGTTAGAAGCCTTTTGTCATTTCTGGTTTGATTAGTTGTATGCACCTGAATTGGAATTTGATAAAATTGAAGTTTCAAATAAATTCAAAAACTGAATATAATTTTAATTATAGATAAAACGCTAGCTATGATAAGACGGCGATATATCAAGTTCAGAAAAGATATTGTCCTGTAATACTGCCCACTAATAACCAACAAGGGTGTCACACAACAAATGAACTAAATTTCAATCTATAATTATAATATATAATTATAATTTAAAGGTATATAATTATAAGTGTGATAGGTGTTGTGGGAATATATCACCATAGGTCCTTGGACAATCGGTTTTATACACTACTCGTTACTATTCAAATGAAAATTTTGATAGCTTCAGTTTTAATAAATGTTTTAGAGTTCATTTACTAAAATCAGCCCCACGACCCAATAGGTTTGTCATGGCAAGTGCCTCTGATTAATTACACATACTAGGTGTGATGAGAAAGTACGGACTCGTTTTCAATTTACACAATCATATATTTACAGTTTGTCCATATAATGAGTCTTATTATGTGAGAGACATAAAGGGAAGACTCCTGTTTGCGTGTTCTGCGATATTTTTGCTGTACAAAACTATAATTACTTATGGAATAACTTAAGCCATTTATAAACATTTTTATTTTTCTCAGGTTATATCACCGTACATCACTCTCAATATTTCAAGATTTTTTGAGCACTTAAGACAATTTCTTCCACAAAAAATTAATACAAACTCTCTGCTCCATTATTTTCAACAGTCAAAAATCACCGAGCACTCGGAGATTCTTCTAACCTTTCAGGTATAACAACACATGCTATCTAGGCAAAACTGTGTTTTAACGATGTGATCGTGAAGAGTGTACCAGCAGAAGAAACAAACTTTTACAATTACAGAGTACAGAGTGTGCAAAATACATAAGTGCCCTGAGTTTTTCTTACATTCAGGTATCAACCTATCTGTTGAATTGTCCCTGAGATTTTTAACTTGGTTTACATATTTATTTCAATACATACGTTAATTACAATTATTTTTATTAAATTTTCTTTTAATGTAGTTAATTATTTTTTTAGTTTAACATTTTATTAATTTTCAGTCGTATTAAATTTTATTTTTTTATAATCAATTCCTTTGTTATTTGTTCTGTTTCTTTCTATACCCTTTCTGGATCTTTTTACGTTTTAGATTTCATTATATATATATATATATTATATATATATAAATGAAAAAGAGAACACACACAAGAAACGAGAAAACTCACTGAATCAATATTTCGAACTGAAGTTTGTCGTCAGGAGAGAGTAGAAGGGAAGAAGAAGAGGTACGTGCATTCAGGTGTACCAGTGGAAGGCGACATATATATATATACGTATACATACTTTAAAATAATTGAGAATAACGAATGAAAACCAGAACTAGCACTCACATTCAATATATTGACCCTTAGAACGGTCGTCCTCAGGATAGGTAATAGAGTGCCCAAAAAAATATATATATATATATATATATATATTCATAAAGGTTGGGAGCAGTCCATCTTTAATACATGCATTTAAAAAGTAGATGTCTGATTTTACATTTTTCAGTTTTATGGAGAATTCTTCTAATTTTCTCCATGTAGATATATATATATATATGCGATGAAAAGAGTGCCTTGTACTTACATATAAGGAACAAAAATCATTTCATAAATTGGAGCAAAGCAAAAGAATTAATTTTTGAGGCTTCAGAAAGAAAGAAAAATATTATTGAAAGTGCCTTCATAAAGAACTTCTATGGAAATTTAATAAACAATAGTCCTGGATGTACAAACTGGATGAAATATTGACAAAAGAAATAAGTAAGAAAATTAAGACCCCTTCAATTTTAGGAACTTTAAATTTAGACAGGGATGCCAGCAATCCTGAAGACTTCAACCAACCAGGTTAACTTGCTATTATACTTGTTTGGTTCATTTAGCTCTCTGATGATGTTTATATATATATATATATATATATATATATATATATATATATAGAGAGAGAGAGAGAGAGAGAGAGAGAGAGAGGTTGGAAACCGTCTCCAACAGTCTCTGAACCAGTAGGCTTGGTTTCTCTCTCTTATCTCTCCTGAAGACGGTTCAAATAAAAAATTAGAGACTGTAAGCGTGTTCTTTGGATTTCTCTGTTTCTTTTTCTATATTGAACTATATTTGTCCGTTTTGGATCGTATTTCCAACGAAAAAGTGGATATATATATTCGTAAATTTTGGTAGCAGTCCTTCCTTGATACACACATTATTGAAAATGACACCAAATTTAGCTGATACCTGTTTCTTAACAAGTTTCTCAATTTTTCTAAATAACACTCTCGTTATTTCGTCTACACAATAAAGTACATCTCCTATGGTCGACATGTTTCGAATGATCAACATTCATCATCAGGACGTGAATAAGATCTAATGCGAAAACCTGGTTTAATATATACACAGAGAAGGTGAAAAAACCCCCCCTTCTACCTTCTCTGTGTATATATTAAACCAGGTTTTCGCATTAGATCTTATTCACGTCCTGATGATGAATGTTGATCATTCGAAACATGTCGACCATAGGAGATGTACTTTATTGTGTAGACGAAATAACGAGAGTGTTATTTAGAAAAATTGAGAAACTTGTTAAGAAACAGGTATCAGCTAAATTTGGTGTCATTTTCAATAATGTATATATATATATATATATATATATATATATATCAAGAGGATCTGCTGCCTATTTATACCAATATAAATACATATATGTATTGGAAAATGAAATAAGCATGACTAAAAACAATACATTACTGTAGTATGCTTGCTCAAGAGTCAGAGGTTCCAACTGTTTATTTTTCCATGAACCTGAAGGATAGACAGCTAATGTGGTGTATATAGAGGCATTTGCTTAACAGTGTACTAATAATGATATTTTTTTACTATTCAGTAATTTCTATTGATATTTCGTGTTCCATGTATAATTGACTTTTTGATTCTGTCAAATACGGGTACGTTTCCTAGTAATAATAATAATTATAATAATAATAATAATACTATGTAAAATTGTTATATCACAATTTTTTATGAGTATTATAACTGATAAAATGAATATAGCTACATAAAAAGAATGATATCATTAAATTGATTATTAATGAGTTTGAGAATATTATACCAGTGTGATTGATATAACAACTATATATAAAATACCTCAAATGTTAAAGAAATCTCTCAAAATGCAGTTTCAGAAAAATATTATAGCCCTAAGAATCTACAAACAAGACGTATTATCATGAAATCAATTTTTTTAATAAACTAAGCAGATTTTAAGTAATATGTTTATATATGAAACAATAAATAAATTTCACAAGCAGCCCGTAATCATTATCACCAAAATAGTTTACCATAAACATGAAAAAGAATAATTTAAATACACAAGCGCGCAGTCCCAATTTTTTGGCTCAACCGTCATTAGGAATGTGGAAATGAACATACCAAGCATTCCAGTTAAACTTGACTCCCACTAGATTTTTGTTTAACAGGTTTCTCAATTTCTCTACAAACACCTTTTAGTCCAAGATTTTTTCTCCTAACTTTTTCTTATATATATATATATATAAAGATTTCACATAAACACGTGAAATAACAATCAATGATCAATTAAACAATAAGAAATGGGAAAACAAGACTAAGATCTTTCAACCGTAACAAACGGTCTTCGTCAGAGTCAAAAACCCAACCGAGTTGGGTTTTGTTTTCCCAAATTAACTTGTTCTCCCATTTTCTTATTGTGGTTTGATCATTATATATATATATATATATACCTGTGTGTGTGCGTGTGTATGAGAGAAAGAGAGAGAGAGAGATAGAGAGAGAGAGTGATTGAGTTGGTGTGTGGGTGCGTTTACATATGTGTCCTGTATGTTTGAATATATATATATATATATTATAGTGTATGAAATATATCATAACATAACTATATTGATTTTATTATTAAATTTCTACTATATATATCATTCTTATTTAAAAAATGTTAACATTTATGGCACACAATAAAGAAAAGAATATTTTAAATCTCAGCTAAAGTGTTGTATTATATTTTGCTGTTCATATTAGTTATGAGGGTGTAATTATAATCAACTCAGGCATGGTGACAAGGGAGCATGTCAAATTGTTTTTAGAGAAATAAAGGTCTGATACAAAGACTTTGTTAGCTTCTTTGAAATATTCACCTTGAAAACAAGTCAAGTTCTCGAGAACAATGGCCTTAAACCTTGAGTCAAATGTATCTAAGAATGAAATAGTGTCAAGTCGAAGATTAATCTCTTTAATATAAACTTACCAAAACATATTGTTCTTTAAAGACTGATGCAATAGCATATATTGTATAAACTCATGGTTTATGGTTTATTATTTTTAAATTTAATGGTATAATAATTTAAGCGTTTCAGAATAAGCATCTATTATATACGAGTATTTCTTGGAATGTTACATTTTGTTTTCCTTGCAACAGTTCGTTTATATAAGTACATAAATTCTATATATATATATATAACAAGATTTCACATAAACAAGTAAAATAACAATCAATAATCAAACCACAATTTGAAAAAGGAAAAAGACTAAGATCTTTTAACCGCAACAAGTGATCTGACGAAGACCACTTCTTACGGTTGAAAGATCTTAGTCTTTCTCCTCTTTTGAACTTTATACTTAGTAAATTAACTAAATGTACCTGCTGGTACATACCCTAAGTAATTTCTTGAGTGTTAGTCGATGAAATAGAGTAACATGTAATCTATTTTTGCTGATTGTGAACTGCGTCACAAATAATATTTGATATTACAGTGGAACCTCTACATACGAGCTACTCTACTTACGAGAAACTCGAGAAACGAGAGGTCTTTCGAGCAAAAATCTTGCTCTACATACGAGAGAAAATCCAAGTTACGAGAATTTCCAGATGGTTCCCCTAGGTGGCCAAGTTACGAGAATTTCCAGATGCTCCCGCTAGATGGCCAAGTTACGAGAATTTCCAGATGCTCCCGATAGATTTAAGCTCTTTTAATGACACTTGCCTTACACATTTCCGTAACATTTTGAAAGGGAGGCAGAAACAAACCTCCTTGGATAAGTTTTTCTTCAAAAGACCTATAGAAAGTGAAAGTGTTGCGATTCCAGCTATAAGGGCAAAAGAAAGCGAAGAAAAGTAAAAACTGATACAGTAATGTTACAAAGCAAAAAAAAGCAGAAAAAGTGCATAAATAAATTAGTACCGTAAAAAAATTTAGTTTTTCATAAAGTTAACTTTAATTTTAAGTGGAAGTGCTCATAATAAATGTTTATAATAAACTCGCATTTTATTTCGTTAATATCATCTTATTTATCTTATTACTGTATTTTTATGTTCAGTCACTATTTGAATGTGTTTTTAGTAATCAAGAAATGTGTTCATAGTTATTTAAGGTTAACTTGAATGATTTTGGGAGGCCGGGAACAAATTAATTGGTTTTCAGTTATTTCTTATGGGAAAAAGTCGCTCTAGATACGAGAAATTCTAGATACGAGCACGATACGGGAACGAATTAATCTCGTATGTAGAGGTTCCACTGTATTTCCATAAGGTCGAATATTAAGTGGGCCTACTATTCCCCCAAGTCTGTTTACTCTTAATATGTCGAGAAAGTATTTTGAGTAATTCAATCAGTATTTTTTTAGTAGATAATGTGTTTTAATGGCATTTAGATTTTTTGCAGTATAATAACCTCGCGTTGTTCAATGTATGATGGGTCTGATTGGACACCCTGTTATATGTTTCCATTTTCTATACAAGTATCCAAGACTACATTCTATTATACCTGGTTTAATAACTTCAGTGATTAAGTGGCCTCTTTGACAAGTTTGTTAATTTCTATTTAAAGCTAACATGTTGGACATTAATACATTTTTTTTAAATTTCATCGCATCTTCTATTGCAGAGGTAGGCAAACTAGGCCCGTGGGATACATCTGACTGGTTGGTCTTTTCAATACGGCCCACTAGTTCTTCAAAACTTATAGCCCATAGACTTGAGCTAAATTTTTGGGTGAGTTTGTTTCTTTTTTTGCCTTTTTTCAACAAATGTGTAACTCGGTGTACATTAAACGGACTAAATCGTGTTTTTGTATAACAAAAATACAATCTTACTTGTGAAAATGTATACAACAAACTAAGTTAAACTGTCTATTCTCTAGCTGTTCATACTTGGAAGAAGTGCTAGAAACACAGATTCAAAAAATTACCAAAAGTGGTATATATTAGTATCTTGATTAAAGCTATCTTTGAGGTCATGAGACCAAATATATTGGTCTACCTTGGATAAAGCCAAAGGTTCAATACGATGAGTTTATGGAGTCTGTCAGAAAAGTGAATATTGTCAATAAGCTCACTAAAACTTAATTTTGCAAAGTAAAATACCACATTTTCCATCGTGTTGAAGGGATGTAAGTTTTCAGAATAATAGAAAGGACACCTGGCCGAACAAAAATCTTTAGTCCTTTTTAGGAAGGGAAATGACAACACAAAAAATTAATTTTCAAAACCAGAATCAATAATTCTGGAAATAAACAGAAAGGTTGTTACATGAACTGTTCTTTGAACATCTGAAAGTGAACTATTTAAAGATGCCAAAAGTTATGTTCATACCAACACTATCAAAGGAAATTGGGGTGAAATAAAATCAATATGCAAATATGATAAAAAACAGAAGATTATATT
Organism: Hermatobates lingyangjiaoensis; assembly: GCA_026182355.1. Lineage (NCBI taxonomy): Eukaryota > Metazoa > Arthropoda > Insecta > Hemiptera > Hermatobatidae > Hermatobates > Hermatobates lingyangjiaoensis. Next base: position 5,463,782 of record JAPFBL010000012.1, on the reverse strand, counting down.
TTTTTAATGAGTAGTAACTTAATCCGTGTTGCTTACTTCATATATTGATTCAAAATGAGGATGAAATATAAAAAATAGTGATCGTACTTATGGGTTGAGATCCGTCCTTTCCTCCTGCTCGACTTTTAAATTTTTGAAGTCATTGTGAGCCAAAAAGTGTGACCACCCCTGTTCTAGAATAAAATCTAGTTATGTCCCATCTAGTATAACCAAATGAAAGGCATTATTTGCTCTTCTAATAAAATCCCCTTTCCTCAGGTTTTTCGATACTTTTTTAAGGGTTTTTAAAACAATTATCCTGGTTTTAGAGTCTATTTACCTGGAAGATTCCAGTTTTAACTGTTTTTAAAGGGATGGGTTGATGCTAATGGTATTCTTTGATGACTTGAAAAAAAAATACTTTTATAAAAATTCAAAAGCTGTAATAAAAGTATTTAAGAAAAACTATTTTAAAGCATTCATTTTATCACGATTAATGAAATAATGGATGGTTAACTAAATATTGTTTCATGTAACATGTCTACATATTGTAGAACAGCGTTTCCCAAAGTGGGCAGTACCGCCCCCCTGGGGGCGGTGGTTTGATATGGGGGGGCGGTAACGCAAAAATAGGCGGTTGGGGGGCGGTAACGCAAAATATGTGGTTTGGGGGGCGGTAACTAAAAAATAGATGTTGGTGTTGGTTGGTGGCGACAGTGTAGCTAATGTAGCAGCTGGCTGCTACAATACTTACACCGTATTGAAGAATTTTGAAGAATTTCAAAAGATATGCCGCTCTTTTACCTGAGGATTAAGGGGTCAGCCCCGGTCGAAAGTAAAAGAGAGTTTTCGGTCAAAATAAAGGGAATAAAAAGATAAGCTGCTCTTTCACGTATGTCCTATGGATTAAGAGGTCAGCCTTGATTGGAAGTAAATGAGTTTTCGGTCGAGATAAGAAGAATGAAATGATCGTTACCTATATAAATAGTAGACCGCAATCTCAATTCTGTAAAGATAGATGGTGGCTGTAGATTGCATGACAGCTAGACTCTAGCTGTCTAGCAGCTAGAGAAATATTTGAAACCTCGGAAGGTAACTAACTTGAGATTTATTTTTTCTTTCTCCAAAAAAGTTAAACCTGAATAGAATAGGTTAGTTCTGATAGGCTTTTTGGCATATCTTTCCATTTTTATCGGGTAGGGGACGCTGGCAGCCTATTCTAGAAGACAAGGGGGCGCTGGCAGTCTATTATAGAAGACAAGGGGGCGCCAGCCAGAAAAAGTTTGGGAAACCCTGCTGTAGAAACTACATGAAGAAAAGCTTTGCAGACCAACTAAAAAGGCAAATCACGATATGTGGATCTCATCAACAAGAAGAATTTTTATTTACTGAAAATGAAATTTCACACAAAATGAAAGTTTGACATATCTTCAAGAAAAGAAAAAATTTTGGTAGATTCTCTTTAAAAAACTACGTATTTCATTTTTGTAGCATCTGTAACTGTTTTATGTCATCTAAGATTACATAATATGTCCTTTTTAATACTTAAAATAATAACATACTGTAACTAGGAATCTGTAATAGTAGTATTACCGATCTCTTTAAGTGATGAAAACGATAATATTTTCAAAGTTTGGTATAGAAAATCTTTTACCGTTAAAACAATTCAAAATTATAAACAAATATTGTAATTTTAATTATTATATATTATTTTAATATTAATTTTAAATATTATATATTTAATTATAAACTATTAACTAAAAATGAATTGGGTGCAGAAGTTAAGGCAAAAAGAAATGTAAAGTTATATTTTCTAAGATATGATAATAGAAATGTAAAATTGTAATTGAGGAAAAATTCTTACCCAAATAGTTTTATTGAAAGTTTTATGTTCAAATGCTTCAAGCATTAAGACAATTTAAACGATGCAAACAATCATGATTTTGAAAAAAATAATAATTCAACTTTTCATTAATTCAAAAAAGTTATTGCAAACAATTTAACAATATTTAAAACCAAATTCCCGAAGTAACACTATCATGACGTCAATATACAAAAGAAAAAGGTAATAACTTTTTAATTATATATTTAATCGGAATCTTGCATCATTTTATTTATATATTCTAATGCTTTCAATTTGTATATATTTTGATGTTAATATGATTCTTAGAGCTGTAAAAAAAACTTTATTTCATAAGAGGTCATTAACAATATATTTGGATCATTATTAATGTAGATTCAGGGTATTCAACCTTTTAGAATGGTCAAAAGTGATATTTTTATAAATAAAATGTGCATATGACGTCATTATCAAACGTAATCGTAAACTATGTAAGCACAATATACATTTTTTATTAGAATTAGTAATAATACATTCCGTCATACCTCGTAAAGTCTCTGAAAAGTTCGACCGGTTTCGGGTCCGTCTGGATCCCATCTTCAAGAGCACCTAACTGACAGTCAGTTAGGTGCTCTTGAAGATGGGATCCAGACGGACCCGAAACCGATCGAGCTTTTCAGAGACTTTACGAGGTATGACGGAATGTATTGTTACTAATTCTAATATTACTAACCTCAGTGGAACTAACCCCTTAACTATATACATTTTTATGTTGGCTGGTTCATGAAATTTTATAATACATATGGTTACAAGGGTGTAGACATAATACTACATTATCAAGGGAAAGTTTGATAACAAACAAACTAGCTACTAGACAGATTAAAACTATATTATAATAAATAAATAATTAATAAAGACAACTATGAAACAATAAGAAAAGAACAGAAAGAATATAGAAATAATTTTTAGACTCTAGATAAACATAAAGTAAGGAAATACATTTGAACTTCAAGGGAAAAATATCCATGAAAACCTGCATTAATAGACCAACATTCACTAAAAAAAAAAGTAGTATGACCGTAATTATTAAAGTATTAACACACTGATTTGTTAAAACGACTTAATTGAAATTAATGACAAATTCTGAATAATGATTAGCTGAATAAGTTAAAAACTATATAAGAAATATAGAGATGGTTTAATTAAAAAAAAAAAAAGAAGAAGGGGGTAAATGAGAAAAAGATGGACTGATAATACAAAAAAGAATGCATTGAAAAATTAGCAAAGGAGAAGAATGGGAAAAAATAAAGAGTGATGGAAAGACTTAGATTCTTTATTGTTTTCCTGAGGGCTTTTTAATACCTTTAAAAGAAAATGCGAATTCCACTCGAAAACATTTTCTTTGAAGCAAGTTTTGAAAGAATGAACAAATTATTAATGAAAGCTCGCAAGAACCTTGCCAGTGTAGGAAGTAACTAATTAACAAATTAGAATTTGTAATGAATTGATTGAAGCAACAAGAATAGATCAATATTCTTGATATATTGATTTATTTTTGAAACGTAAACCTATTATTCTTCATAAATTTACATTTTTAGCAGTTTTAGATTGTCTCCATTATCAAATCTATACTACATGTGTTTTAATATGATAGCCAGTAATTTCTTAACTATGTGTTGCCAATTAAATAGTACGAAACACACCTACTGATTGAGTTTCTGAAAAAACCCGTCATAGGGAGAATTTTCAAAAAAATTGAGTTAATAACTGTGTTTATTTATTCTTTGTATTCTTCCTCGATTTTGAACTTTCTCTCTCTCTCTCTCTCTCTCTCTCTTATATATATATATATATATATATATATATATATATATATATATATATATACGAGTTCGAGATTAACAAAGAGCAACACACAAAGTAGGGAAACACACTTACAGACTCAAATTTTCGGGTAATCCGTCTTCAGGAGAAAAGAGAATGGGAGACCAAGCACGTTGTAGGCGCAACGGCAAGTAACCAACCCGGCAACCGCCAGTGCTGTCAACCGTACCCGGTCTTAAAGTATAAAATTAGGAGAAGATATAGACAGAAACTCAGATAAGCAGTACTAGTTGGGTAAAACTATAAATAGGTGAAAAATTATAAACAATATAAGATAAAAACAAACTATAAGAAACAAAAATAATGATAGAGAAAAGAAGAAAAAATAAATAAATAAAAATAAATACAATACAAAAAACTTGCATTGGTTGTTTTAGTAAATAAAAGATAGAGACTGAATAAAAGGGTAAGTATGGGAAACTAGTTAAGAATAAGAATTTAGAAAAATAAAATAGGATAAAACAAACTAATAGTAAGTGAAGAAGACAAAATAGATATACATCCTATATACATCCTTTGTTTTATCCTATTTTATTTTTCTAAATTCTTATTCTTAACTAGTTTCCCATACTTACCCTTTTATTCAGTCTCTATCTTTTATTTACTAAAACAACCAATGCAAGTTTTTTGTATTGTATTTATTTTTATTTATTTATTTATTTTTTCTTCTTTTCTCTATCATTATTTTTGTTTCTTATAGTTTGGTTTTATCTTATATTGTTTATAATTTTTCACCTATTTATAGTTTTACCCAACCAGTACTGCTTATCTGAGTTTCTGTTTATATCTTTTCCTAATTTTATACTTTAAGACCGGGAACGGTTGACAGCGCTGGCGGTTGCCGGGTTGGTTACTTGCCGTTGCGCCTACAACGTGCTTGGTCTCCCATTCTCTTTTCTCCTGAAGACGGATTACCCGAAAATTTGAGTCTGTAAGTGTGTTTCCCTACTTTGTGTGTTGCTCTTTGTTAATCTCGAACTCGTATTGTGTCCAGTTTGGATCGTATTTCGTTTTATCAGTGAATATATATATATATATATATATATATATATATATATAATTGGCCAGAGATATGTAGACAAACAAAGTTTATCTAAAATGACATTTTTACCTAGATAAGTGACCTTTACATCATTCAATATCCGTCCAGATTCAGTAGTACACATCTACACGATAAGGCCCATTTTGGTGTAAAATATGAATAGACCATATCATTGATCATTATTTAAAATAATGGATACACACCCATCAAGTACCTATCCATCCATGGACTGATATTACAAAAAAAATATCAAGAAAGCACTTTAGTCACTTCAAAGCCCTTTGTAAATCTGTTGAAATCTGGAGATCAGACTTTTACATGATTATTATATTTTCCATATTGTGAAGTAAAAATGGGCTATATGATTTTTAATGTAAAATTTTTCCAATCTTAATTTATAAAATACAAGCTAACAACTAGGCACCAACAGATATTAATTTACTCACCAAGAAAATAAATTCTTAATATGTGTATCATTTCTTTAAGAAATTTGGGAAAAATCATTCGAAGAAAAGGATAAAATGAAAATCTCTTTCAAATGTACCCATCTGATAATCACCTGAGATAGCATAAGTAATAAGAGATGAATTGGACCATGGCAGACCAATGACCAACGACCAACAAATATTACTATGCACAATTGTGCATGTCGTAAATAGCAGTTCCGGACCAGAAACTCAGTACTGCTAGATTCTTATCCTGCTATTTTTGATGGGTCAGTAAATATTGTCAAGGATGGGGGAGTCAGTCTTCGAGGGAATGGTGTCGTCTTCGTGGTCGAATGGTCTTCAGGCTTTGCATTCTCTGAGGTACTGTATACTTTTGGAGTCATGTGGTCGTCATTTTTAGCTTAAGTAGGAAGCTGCGAGGCTCGTGGGATTAGGAAAGGTTGTGAGTAGGATTTAGTTCCCGAACAAGGAGATTTGGATGGGTGGACAGTTTTTTGTCTTCATTACTGGCAAGTCGAGCAATGTAGGAATAAATAGATTCCAAACTCAAATCAAGTTGAATATCAACATTTCTGCAATACATGGAGCCCTAGCTATAAGGCGGGCACATTTATTCTGTACTATTAGTTTGCGGGCGCCGCTCCAAACCAGACTGAGCATCCGTATGTCACAGTAAACGAATGACCGCCTTATAGACAAGGTCCTTCACTGCCTGTGAAGTATTTCTTGATTTGAGTATGGAATAAAAATTGCACATTAGGAATATCTCCAGGTTAGATTTGTTCCGGAGATGTTGTCTGAATGTCAATCTGGAGTCTATAATATGAGACCCAGATATTTTACTTGTGTTTTGAAGGGTATAACTCGATCGCCAATGAACACAGGAGGTGAAAGAGAAGGGGTATCTTTACAGAAACGTATATGGGTACTTTTTGTAGGGTTCAGAGACAATTTCCAGGTTTTAAGCCAGTGCAAGGCTCCATCAAGGAAATCTTGCAGTGCATGGCAAGGTTTCGCGACCTTAGTTTGCGTTTGCCTACACCCTCAAAGCTCCCTTACCATCTGTGGAGTCGTATGACCCATGAAACCATAATTACCTACACTGAAATTTTGAAAGTTATTTAATTGTCTATATGTATATAACAGATCATCGATAAAAAATCCCATTACATTTATTAACTGATTTCAGACACAAATATTTTGTACTTCAAAAAACATCTTTAATAATATTTTATAAAATGTATAAAAATAAATGGTAAAAATAGTGAATAGTTTTCCCTCTTGAAAACGAATTTTCTGAAGATAGATTTAATAAGTGTGTTTCTTTACCCTTTGTGTTACTATTCAACTTATTTGAACTTTTGTTATCCAGTTACGATCATTTCTACAAATATAAATGAGTTTATATATGCACAATATATATATCTATTACTTGCGGACTCTTTATATTCTTCATAGATAAACTGGAGGTCCATGAGGGATACTTTCGAAACTCCTGGACTACGGTCTCATCGAGACCTGATAGATAAATTGACATGGGATATTATGCACTGTATATATATTCGATTAAATTATAACTATTTTGTTAAATATTTATTTGTGTTGAAACCTGTAGGATTGTGTCATCTATAGGGGAAAAGACATTAGAATGCCAAATTAAATAGTGCTATATAGGATATATATAGTGCTATATGTTTTAAGAAATATACTGTTTTCTTTTGTGGGCTCAATGAAAACTAATATTGTAACAAATTTACCGTAATAAAGGTGAGTATGTTTCCATTTTTTGGCCAATTCCAACTTTTGATAGGTAGGCCTGCCATTTTTCCATACTCAGTTAAGTCACAACTACTTCTATCTTCCTCTGCTAGCCAAATTTATCCACTTTGTCACTGCCCTATAGGCAGATATTCTTATTGCGTATATGTACAACTGCAATGGGCCAAATACCTAGACATAATAATCGGCAGCCGGATCACTTTGAAACACTATCTAAAACATTCATATACGAGGTGTGTAAATAAAGTAGTGAGACTGATTTTTTTTGAAATTTTCTATTCAAATATAATTACAATGTGATATTGTCACCTTCAAAATAGTTCCCTTCGGAAGCCACACAGCGCTGGAGACGGTCCTTCCAATCATTGTAGCATTGCTGGAACTCGGATTCTGGAATGGCCTTCAGCTGGTCGGTTACAGCAGTTTGTAACTGCTATCCCTTGAGGTGATTTTTCAATCTCGGGAAGAGGAAAAAGTCACAAAGACTCAAGTTTGGTGAATAAGGAGGCTAAGGAGCAACAGGAATGTTTTTACTGGCCAAAAACTCGTTTATTGAGATGGCAGTGTGACAGGCGCGTTGTCGTGATGCAACACCCACTTGTCTTTGATGTTTGGCCGCACACGAAGTACTCTTTTTCGAAGTCTTTCAAGGACCTCACGGTAGAAGTGCTGATTAAGCGTCGATCTGAACGCACAAGGTTCCGTACTCTGTTGACATTTTCATCGGTGTTTGCACTTGAAGGCCTTCCGCTTCGTGGTTCATCTTCAATCGACTCTCTTCCTTCTGAAAATTCCTTAAACCACCGAAAAACCTGTGCCCTTGATAAAACACGTTCTCCATAGGCCTCCTGAAGTTTTTCAAAAGTTTCGGTTGCATTATGTCCAAGTCTGAAGCAAAATTTGATTGCACACCGCTGCTCAACTTTGCGGTCACTCATTTTTAAAACGCTCAAGAAAAAACCATTTCACGAAAACCAACGCTACGGACAAACAAATGACTGTGGCGAGTTCAGATTCATACTGGAGGCGCATCACACGTGCACCTGACGCTACTCAAGGCCACGCGTCTCCAGCGTTGCCAGATCAAAAGCGACGTTGCCAGTCTCACTACTTTATTTATACACCTCGTAAATTGGGCCTGGCACTAATATCAAGTCTGTACCCCATCCTGAAGTCAAAGGATACACTACAGGTGATAAGAAATCGGAGTTGTAAGGTGGTAATAGAGGATAGCATAACTTATTGGTGCTCGACCTGGTTACAAGCCGTAAGAACTAATAAAATTCTCATACAGATAGTACAGAATAAATACGCATGCCTTATGGCTGGAGCACTTCTGGTATGCCAGAAATGTGGACACTGAAAAAGACCTCAGGTTGGAACCAATTGACCATTTCACTAACAGACTGGTGACCAATGAGGACACAAAAACTCAACCCATCCAAACCCCCTTTTTCAGAGCCTACCTGAAGATTCCCCCCCAATCACATCTATTGTAGAGGCTTTTGTTGAAATAGAAGGCTAGACGCATCATCGACTGACAACTCTTTTACGATTTAAGAAGACCAACAAACAACCACGAAATAATGTATACCGACAAACCAAATAGAAGGGTACAGGCACTTACATACTGACCCCTACATAACTTAATTCCTAAGGTACAGTTCATTAGAGGTGAGAAATGAAGCGGCTGTATTCATTCGTATTTTCCCTGACATAATAGTCAGGGTCGTTTGTTGCTTATTCACGTCCAATTTCAACGGATATATTGAGGAGAACCCCATTGTGTCAAAAGTTGCTTAAAATTTAATCAATCAACCAAACAATAGAACCTGCCTTAACTAAACATATTTTTTCCTGTTTAATTAAAATGGCTCTTTGGCTTAAATTTTATCAATTTGTAGTTGGTGATATTGTACAGAAACTATTGTTTGACAACTGGCTTAATTGTTTATTTTGTTCAGTAGTTTCAGTTTTTCCATTGTACATGATTCGAAAGTGGTCGATCCGCTTTAACTTTATCTGAAAATTAACGACTTTAGAGTAAGGAATTATCTAGAAAAAAATATCTAACTAAACAAAATATTAATTTGAACTCAATATTGAAATAATAATTCTTACTATAGCATACAGTGTACAGGACAATTTTATGATGGAAGGAATTGCATTGTTATGTATCTCAATTAATACAACCTTGTTTCCACTCTTAAAAAACACTTAATGACACTAACTTTACACTTTGTACTTTGTTAGAAAGAGGAAAAGTTTTTTTTTTAAAAAAAAAAGTGGAAATCGAAGTGGTGTAAGTGAATTGATTGCTGGTAGTGTATATCTCTTATGGCCGGTCAACATTCGAGACAATCGTCTGTCCTGGCCTCTTTTTCATTGCAGCCGAACCCTTCTTCATTCAACTCTACTTGCAGTAATTCTTTCTTATCTCTACAAACCTTTATTGATCTTCTCTAACTTCTACTCTGTTTTGTAAATGCTTTAATGAAATTAATAAATAAAATAAATGTTCCAGCCTGGTATTTAGTAATAGTTATCTAGTATACAATTATCTTAAAAGTTATTATCAGGAAATACAATTTATAAATATAAAATCAGTTGTCTGACTGTCTGTTCATATGACAAAATTTTGTAATCAAGGGATAAGTGAAAAATATAATAAATATTGTTATTGTTCGTCAGCGTTTTACCTAATTGGTTACTACATTAATAAATATTAAACAAGCATTAAAATACCCATAAGGTCCCATAAAGTCTCTGGGAGTTCTTTCTCATAAGAGATAAAACCTCTGATTCTTATTTGGCTTTTCGTGACATCACTGTCCCTGGAGGCTACTAGTGAATGGTATTTGTTAAACAACGCGAAAATTTAGATGATTTCTCCTCAATGCTGTTGAAAAGTGTCGAGATTAAAATAATTGACATCTGTTTGTCCTAACAATTTTCTTAATGACATAGTTTTTAAAATTCAAAAAGTAAGGAGCCTCAGTTATTGCTTCATCTAATTCTGTAATATGTGATAGACATCGTATTTGCATTACGCCAGTAAATATATTATTAGTTATACTGAAGTACAGTAAAGGGTTTACTTATTAGTGGCTTTGGCATCACACTAAGAATAGGGTGAACTTAAGTCCGTCCAGTTTTCAAACGAACAGTTATAGACGACGTCGACACATGATCTAAGGAAGTCCTAACAATATATCAGCTAGACAGGTAATGCACTTTGTAGTTAATATAAGATGGCAAATGGTCAAAGCTCCTCAATTTTTTGAGATGGACCTCCAGAAACGCAAGTGACCATTCGCAAAGTTCATGAAACCATAAGTATTCCGTTGCCATTTGACTCCTTCTATAAGAGACTTTCGGTTATGCATGCAGTAAGAAAATCTCATCTAAACACTACGTCTTCAGATAAATTTAGTAATGTTATTATAGACTCCCTGTATTGTCCGAAATCACATACATTATGACTGAGTACCAGGAGGTCAGGAATAAACCCGTCACGGCTACCCTCATGGTGGCTCTAATTCCAGATCAAAGATGAATAAAAAAAATTTGTCGGTCGCCCTTGAGCACATGGTTGTAGGGAAGGCTTAACTTGTACACCATGAAAGACCAGTCGAAAGTTTTGTTTAAGTAATATAATCAAAACTTTTAATTAATATTCTAACCTTTAATTATTATTGCAATTACTGAAATCTTCCTTCTTTTTTTTTTTTTTTTGATGTTATAATCATGGATTTTGCTTTTATATTCTACATGAATTTTAAGGCAAACGATACTTTGCGGCATGAAGTCTCATAAAAAGGTTTTTAATATGAAAGAGGAAGCGAATTATAAGTTCAAATTAGTATCACTTAGATAGTTTTGAACCAACTTATTCCTTCAAAAATGTTTTATTAAATCTGTGTGGAAACATAATTTATGAATTTTAGAAATGTATGAAATTTGAATCTGTCTCCAATTTGCGAAAATAATAATACATATTTTAATTCGTCTATATTAAGCAGATCATTTTTCAGTAATTACCTTAAATTGATCATTGAAAGATACATGGAGATTTTGGACATTTCCTGGCTTTCCATGCCAGCCAATATTCAGCTACTGGACGGACTATTACAGTTGGTATTGAAGCTACTTCTTACAGCCTCACTGTAAGAAGGATGACATTAAGCAGCCGGCGAGACGGTTCAAGAAAGAGATGCCGGCTTAAGCAGGCGTAGAGACGGGCACCTTCGCCATTCCTTTGAGGGAGGCTTTGAGGACGTTTTTTAAAGATGTCTGAAGCAGGCTTTGCATACATGAACAGGTTTTGATATCACATTCATCTTTTACACTTGTATTTTCATTTTTTTTTTTGTGAAAACCACATCCTTTAGACCCTAATGTTTAATCCACAACTCCTTGTGGTAATGTTATTTCAGTTACCATCATAGTTCTCCTTTGGAAACATAGATTATTTACCCATGTTTAGTTTCACAGCTTGATCTACCAATGCATAGGTATCAAATTCTTTCAAATCGTAATGCTTTTATATATTAGTTAGTTTTATCTAACTTATTGACGTTAGCATATATTAGATATATCAATATATAGAGTTAGCAATATAATAGATATAGATTTCGTGTTGCTCACGTTGACTATATAGAGGTTAGCTGCATAAAGGTTAGTCTCATATTGCATTTTACTTAAAAACAATCACAGATAAATCATATAACCTTAAATCTAATTAAATAGTAATTTAGTGATTAGGGACATGACATCATAGCCAAATAAGAGGTTTCGGCATAGTGCCAATAGTTGAAAAGTTCAATACATAAAAATTTATCTCTTATCACGATATGCCTATATTAGTTTCAAATAGTTTTAATAAAACCAAATTTTTTGTTGAAAATACCATCCGAAACAGACAGATGTAGTTCAATGTACAAAATTAAACGTAGACAAATTAAAAGTACACACTTCAGTCTCTAATTTTGGCTTGAACAATCTTCAGGAGAGATAAGGGAGGGAAACCAAGCGCTCTGGTTCAGAGACTATCTCCAGAACTTTTTTTAATCCTTCAGGCCTATTCTATAGACGCCCTCCCAACGCAGTACCCACTTGAGACTTAACCCACCTATGTATTATTAGAGAAAGTTCAGCACCCACATGAAACTTAGCCCTTCCATGTATGGCTAGAGAAAGCCCAGCACCCACATGAAACTTAGCCAATCTAAGTATGGTTAGAGAAAGCGCAGCACCCACATGAGACCTAACACCCAGGTTTGATTAGATAATTCATTCATCTGCAGAATAACGCAGTCTGAAATATTTGTTATTATAAAAAAAAAATCCACTGATCAGTTATTTTCCTTAGTTGCTTGAAGAAGAACAAAACTTTTTAGAAAGTGATCCTATAGACATACATGATTCGTATATTTACTATCTTCTTTCAGCAATACTGCGTGTCTTCTGATTGTTGCACTTAATCTTTGTTTCCATTTTAATTTTTGCAATTCATTATTGGACTGTAGAACTTATGAATCATACTGAAGTCATACTTTAACATTTTATTGAAATTAATTCTAAGATAGAAAGAGTCTTCCTCATATCATACTAGAATTTAGTATGATGATAATAATAATATTTTGTCAACTTAGCATTTAACCATGTTCGAAAAGTTGTATTGATATTATATTAATTTACTTTTTTCAGAAAACGTTTTCTCTGTCATTTTATATATATGACAGATGAAAAAGGGTTAAAATATACAGGTTGAATATAATGTATCCAAGATGATGATGATAAGACTGAACTTAGAGTAAAGATTATAAGATAATCTCCATGGTGAACATGTATTTAGTTTTATGATTTCTTCTTGAATGATTGGGACTAAAATTTAACCTACTTTTGTTTTCTCATTTTAAATATTTATTTGTTATAACTAAGCATTATTAATAGGGTATTTATTTTTAACATAAAATATTAAGTATTCTTAAATATTTTTCCGTATTTAGCCCATGTGTAAATTAACTACAGAGTGTTAATTTAATCCAAAGATTACAACAATGGCTGATAATTCTACCAGAAGTAATTACCGACTGAAAACTAGAACAAACATGGCTTCTTTTCAATTTGGTTTTGTTAGAAGAAAAGGTAGAAAATCCAAAAAAAATTATGAAAAATGATGAAAAAAGCAATTGAGTAAAATGTTGATTATACAGTAAATTAATCTCTAAAGACTACACCAAAATTTCAGAAATGTAATAAACAAACAAATAGTTCAATCAATTAAGCATAACATTTCTTTACAGTCCTGTAAACACTTCTAATAATGTATATTGAAGCAGTATATGTATTATGGAAACCTAAATGAACCTCTATTGAATCTGCACAGCATTGCTGCTCCAGATAACTCGAGGTCTTCAAATAAAACGTTTAAGCCAGGAATTTCTGGCATTTTCCACACCCCTTATTGCTTTTTCCTCAATAAAATTCACTTTGAAGTTAAATCGTGGAAGCTCTACATTATTTTACAAACCGCAGTGCATTTTCTGTTTATTTACAACTCCATACATGAACCATTTGCATTGATTAGTTAATCAAAATTATTGGTTTAAATTATTTAGTGTATATAAAATATTATAATTAGTCATTACACTTTTCTGATATTAATATACATGCATTATAATAAATGCACGTTGTTATATTCCTGATTTAAAATTATGTAATATATTAATGAAATTGCATTGACATTTATCATTATAGCGGAAAACATTCAATGACTGAATTCCACCTGATTTGTTAATGATGATTCAATGGTATTGTGGCTAATGAGATGAACCGTTGTAAGCACCGGCAGGCATCCTGTTTGGTATGTAAGTCTCGTCGGCCTATATCAATGGACCCAGGCTAAATGTATTTATCGGGACTAGGTTGCCTTCATGCAATACAGAGAAAGAGATGACATGCATGGCAGCAGTAAAATCTGAAGAAATACATCCATCTTCCAAGTGGAGATGCTTCTAAGTGTTACTAATGCTTCAGAGACCTGGACATCTCCGTCCAAGTTGACTATCTATAGCTATATCAGCTATTCTATATATATTTTCTACAATAGTTCTTGACCGCTTCATTCAACACAGTATTTGGTCAGTTTTTTTGAAGGCTAGGTCTTTGAATTAAATTACTCCTCCTTATGCCAACGTTTTGATGCATTTTTGCATCATCCTCAGGACTACAGAAACATTATATAGATACAATATTTTCAAAATCAATATACAATTTCCGTATGCACTACAATACTAACATTGAAACTTAAAATACGAATAATAACAAAATAAGTAAATTGTGGGTTTTTCCATGTTTTTTAAATTAAATGTTTAGCATTACTTTAAAATGTATAGGATATATTTATATATTAGTTACATTTTCTTACACACATATGTTTGTTTATTAACAACTAATACTACTGTAACGAAATTTGCATCCATATTTCAGGGCGTCGTGAATGGTTTGAAGGATACCTTAACTTATCTGCAACCTTTTACTTTAAGCAACTTTACTCATTTTGTGATGTTAAATACGTATATTAAGTTTCAATGTTAGTATTGTAGCCCATACTGAAAATTTATATTGATTTTGAAAATATTGCTTTTGTAGCCTTGAGAATGATTTTGAACACGAGTTCAAAACCAAAGAAGAGTGACACACAGAGTAAAGAACTACATTTACAAACTCAAATTTTCGGGCAATGCATCTTCAGAATAGAAGAGAAATGAAGACAAATTACGTTGCAGATGCAACGGCATGCAACCCTTATAACATATAAATATTTTATAAAACAATATTTTTCAGCACTCAGTCCGTTCTTCATGTTCAAAGTAAAGTTCCATTGCTAACGTTTCGGTTTTATTGAAAACATTTTCCATAGGCATAAGTATACAATTCTGAAACAGAAAAACTTAAGTATTACGTTAGGAGTTTGTTTTTATTTTAAAATAAAACTACTGTCTATAAAAAATGTTTTAAATAAAAGCAGAAACTTTGGCATTGAGAACTGAACCAGAAGAAATTGAGTCATGATAAAAATTATATTTTGTTTCTACTTTACGGTCCATACTTTTAACAATATATATATATAAACAAGATTTCACAATAAACACGTGAAATAACAATCAATGGTCAAACAACAATAAGAAATGAAAATAAAAGACTAAAATCTTTCAACCGTATTAAGCGGTCTTCATCAGAGTCAAAAACCCAATTGACTCACTTGGGTTTTCACGAAACCACTTGTTATGGTTGAAAGATCTTACTCTTTTTTTCTCATCTCTTATTGTGGTTTATAATATATATATAATAATATATATATATATATATATATATATATTCGTATATCAGTGATGAAAGAACAATTCTCAGCAAACCACACAATACCAGGATTAACTGGTATATAAAGATATACAAGTTAATGGAAGACGCAATTTACAGTCCACAATGTTTGGTTTGATACGTTAACAGCAGAAATGAGAAGGATACTGAACGCCGCAGGTCAGCGGAAGACATGTTCAGGTGATAAACTACCAAGCCGATCACTTCTTCTTATAGTACTGTCAAATATTGAAATATAAATGCAACTTATGTGTGCTTTTTTACATGGTGTTTGCTTGTTTTACGTTCTTTACTCGTTATATTATTTCTAATGACATTTCCTGTTTGTTTGCAGGTTCCTACAGCGTTGTGCCGTTGGTCGTGTTCTTTCTCATGTACTTCTGGATGTCCATCATGACGACAGGTCTGTCAGTGAGTGCTGGAGTGTTCGTACCTGCCCTTCTTTCCGGAGCAGCCTGGGGAAGGCTAATTGGAATAGGCATCCAACACATCTTTCCAGATGCTGTAATAAATAATCTACTTATCTTTTTTTTTTTCATTGGTTTTCACATCTGCATTTACATAATTTTAATGGCCTAATTTTTAGACTTTTTCAACTAAGTGTGACATATTAGTTTTTTTTACATAACAATAGCATTATGAATTTAGTTTACATAAATATTTTAATATATTATCTATTCAAGCCACAGATTATTATAGCATACTAATACAAAAATATATATGTCGAATTCGCATGACTAAGTAATCATATTGAATAAACTTTCGCAACATAATTTTATATATATATATAATATAGTTATACATGTTTTATAACACTTATTCGATGAATATATGATCCGAAACGGACAAATAAAAGTAAAGTAGATAACCAAACTTAGATTAAAAATGCAATTTTGCAGTCTCTAATTTTTGGTTTGAACAATAAAGAGACGGTAAAGAGCCTCTCTTTACAAGTGCGCTTGGTTTCCCTCTTTTATCTATCCATAAGACTATTCAAACAGAAAATTAGAGACTGTAAGTATGTGTTAACTTTATAACTGATACCAAAAATTTACGTGATATTTCCAAGGCTTACTCTTATAGACTTTAGGTTTAGGGTGGTTTTAGAGAAGCAAAGTGTGGCTCATTTATTATTTGGCTCCCACATTAGTTATGGGTAAACCAAATTTCAGGCTTGATTCCACATCGCAGCCGTAAATATCACTTCACTCAAGTTTATTAAAGTAAGGATCAGTAACTACTACTTTGCATCATATATGCTCGGAAACGATATAGACCTCTCCGAGTGATGGCATACGTAAGATTTTCCACATGGAAACTCTAGGGTCATGTAAAATTTTTCAACACACTAAATTTCAGTGATTTTGCGTAATAAAAGGAAGCAACCTACCTTTCAAAAATGCATCTGACCTCCCATTCCAAATATATATATATATATATATAAAATAAATTCAAAACGAAGAAAACACACAGAAAGACACAGACATAACTCACATCGATATTTCGACCATCGTCGTCATCAGGAGGTGTGAAGAGCGAAGAGTCCCGCAGGAAGGCTGGGCGGTGACTCATATATATATATATATATAAGTGTATTTCGGCAGCAAGTCCTCTTTCAAGCATATATTATTGAATTTGATGGCAGATTCTGCATTCACGACTTTCTTACTTATAGCTTCTATTTTCCTTAGAATTTTGTTTTGAGAAGGTGATAATTGCCAAAGCAAACTAGCATACGACATTCAGAAGGCTGGAAATAACCACTTCACTGGGGATAACTATATTTAATTAAACACTACACTAGGTTAAACTAAGATAACAAGCTTTCGGCCCCATGGGTCATCATCAGGTTCTACTTATATTTAGTTAATATAAGTAGTTTAAGAACCTGATGATGACCCATGGGGCCGAAAGCTTGTTATCTTAGTTTAACCTAGTGTAGTGTTTAATTAAATATAGTTATCCCCAGTGAAGTGGTTATTTCCAGCCTTCTGAATGTCGTATGCTAGTTTGCTTTGGCAATAATTACCTTCTCAAAAGAAAATTGTAAGGAAAATAGAAGCTATAAGTAAGAAAGTCGTGAATGCAAATTCTGCCATCAAAGTAAATTATATATATATATATATGACTTGCAAAGGATATTGTTTTAATTAGTAAACAATATTTTAGTAAATATAAAAACATTTTAAATTCCATAAATACAAATATATATTAATTTCCAATTAATATAACAATAAAATACAATATTGATAACATGAATAATATAACAGCCTGATTTTCATGAATGTTACCCTATTTTATGAAAAGCTTTGTTCATGACTGCTACTAGTTTAATTTACGGTGGGTTAGTGATATATCTAAAGTAATGGACAGCACAGGTATTAATTCATCTTTCCAAAGTAATACAAATTAGTTCATGTTTTATCATTAGTAAAGAAATAAATAATATTGTGTAATAAATACAGCACATTTCAAAATATGAAATTTTTGTTGCTATAAATAATAATATATTTCAATAATAATAAAAAGATATCTCTGAAAAAATTATTTGTACACAAAGAAAAACCTTATTACATGAGAGTAATATGTGAGTATAATAAATAATAATTAGTACGTTGTTAGTTACAGTTGCTTGTATTTGAGAGTCTATATATCTCAATTTGATGTAGCTTGTACTTGACAGGCTTGGGCAGAACCGGCCAAGTACGCTGTGATCGGAGCAGCGGCACATCTGGGAGGCATCTGTCGAATATCCATCTCGCTGACAGTGATGATGATCGAGGCAACGGGCAACATCACTTTCGGACTGCCTCTCATGCTCACACTTATCACAACCAAGTGGATAGGTGACCTCTTCACTGAGGTAAGCCTTCTTATTTCATCTCCACTGCCCTGTATTCCTCTTTTTTTCATCCCCACTGCCTCGCATGTCTCTTCTCTGAGGTAAGCTTTCTTATTTCATCCCCACTGTCTCACATGCGACTTTACTGAGGTAAGCCTTCTTATTTCATCCTCACTGCCTGGCATGTCTCTTCTCTGAGGTAAGACTTCTTATTTCATCCCCACTGTCTCACATGCGACTTTACTGAGGTAAGCCTTCTTATTTCATCCTCACTGCCTGGCATGTCTCTTCTCTGAGGTAAGCTTTCTTATTTCATCCCCACTGTCTCACATGCGACTTTACTGAGGTAAGCCTTCTTATTTCATCCCCACTGCCTGGCATGTCTCTTCTCTGAGGTAAGCTTTCTTGTTTCATCCCCACTGTCTCACATGCGACTTTACTGAGGTAAGCCTTCTTATTTCATCCCCACTGCCTCGCATGTCTCTTCTCTGAGGTAAGCTTTCTTATTTCATCCCCACTGTCTCACATGCGACTTTACTGAGGTAAGCCTTCTTATTTCATCCCCACTGCCTGGCATGTCTCTTCTCTGAGGTAAGCTTTCTTATTTCATCCCCACTGTCTCACATGCGACTTTACTGAGGTAAGCCTTCTTATTTCATCCTCACTGCCTGGCATGACTCTTCTCTGAGGTTAGCCTTCTTATTTCATCCCCACGGCCTCGTTTACCCCTTCACTGAGGTAAGCCTTCTTATTTCACCCCCCCACTGCCTCGCATGACTCTTGTCTGAGGTTTGCCTTCTTATTTCATCCCCACTGCCTCGCATACCTCTTCTCTGAGGTTAGCCTTCTTATTTCATCCCCACGGCCTCGTTTACCTCTTCACTGAGGTAAGCCTTCTTATTTCACCCCCCATGACTTTCATTTCATCGCATGACTCTTGTCTGAGGTTTGCATTCTTATTTCATCCCCACTGCCTCGCATACTTCTTCTCTGAGGTTAGGCTTCGTATTTCATCCCCACTGCCTCGCATTACTCTTCTCTGAGGTTAGCCTTCTTATTTCTTCACCATTGCCTCTCATTCTCACAACCAAGTGGATAGGTTACCTCTTCATTCAAGTAATGGTTTTTCATCACCTCTGTCTCTTATAAACAAAGATATCACTACAAATTGTTAAGCAAACTTTTTATTGGTATGAGCCCTGCAATTTGATCACCAGTATATTTCATGTTGATGCTGATCACGACCCAGTGTAAAGGCAACTATTTTGATGCAAGCCTTGTTTTGTATTATCAATGTTCTCTTGCTTACGGCTATCATAACCGTGAAACCAAGAGACATCTCCCAGACAATCCTTGTCGTATCAACCCCACTGCCGATTGGCCAGAATAACACACTCAATATTTTTTATTGTAAAAGTGTTTATTTGTATTAGTTTTCATTGTTGGTGAATAATATACAAAAAATATATTTGTTTGTAATAAACGATACCTTCAAGAATGTACTTCTACATTAAAAATCCTATTGAATTTTATCGCAGTAGACTAGATCAAAGCTGAGATATATTTCTCAGCCTCTTTCTAATTATACTTTTTCTAAATATAAGGCAATGAAATATATTTATCTCTTACTTTTTTCTTTGATTTAGTTCTTTTGACTGCGACTGTTCCGTATTGCACTAGGTAAATTTCCATTTTTTTTTTTTTTTTTTTTTTTTGAATGGTTGATTATAAACCATTACTGTACTCCTAAATTTAAAAGAATTATGAATGCAGGTAACAAAATTGTGCAAACTATCCATTCTTTTTCTTGATGTTCTCCAACTGATTGTATGAAAGCATCCCATGGCAGTGAAGAAGAGATTACTGAACTACTTTTTTAGTAAAAATTCTTGTATATAAATCTATTCATCATTGAGTAGACTTTATCACAAATGTTTGCATTTTAGTTAGTAGAATGATTTTCGATCATAACTGGCAGTTTCAAATAATATTAAAAATTAAATGTTATTAAGAAACGCTGAATTTGGAGAGATGTGTATCATCAAGCCGGCCACCAATGTTGCCAGGAATGAAAGGAATAAACTAAGTTCCTGTTTCGAACGCTTTTTAGATGAAGACTCTATTGCCGTTAGTGTTTTTCCTTTTTTCCGCTACAATAGTAAAAATACAGACATACTAAATTCTCATCGAATAATTAGAGTCTGTAATTATATCTAAAGTAAAAGCAGTACAAACAAATATCTTTTACAACTTATCAGTTTTTTCTAAAAACTAATCTAGACCTAATATATTAATTTATGGGATATTTTCAAAACACATCAAAGATATAATCTTTGAAGTTAACAGTAGTTAATTACTTTGAAAGTGTACAATTTTTTTCTACTAGAGCAATATTTTTTAACGAATTGCCTGTACTCATCACCAATAATTCAACTCCTTAAATTTAATAATGTAGTAGGTTGGAACTACTGTTATTTTTTATGGATATGATTACCAAAGGAGAAAAAATCTTCTTTTGTTAATATTAAAATAATGTTACAATCATAATATCGATGGATTTAAAGGTCTTAAATCTGAAAAGGTATATGATCATCCTCATTATTTATCAGTAAAATAGGACTTCTCTATATGTATTGATAAATACATGATTTCGCATAAACACGTGAAATGAAAATCAATGATCAAACTACAATATTAAATGGGAGAAAACACTAAGATCTTTCAACCGTAACAAGCGGTCTTAATCAGAGTCAAAAACCGAATTCATTTTGGTTTTCGAGTCTGACGAAGACCGCTTGTACGGTTAAAAGACCTCAGTTTTTTTTTATTTCATATTGTGGCATGATCATGTATTGATAACTTTACTAAAAAAAATAAATATATATTAATGGAAAAGTAAACCATCATAATCATAATCAATCGGTTTTGAATTGAAGTCATCTTTTATGGAATTCTGAAGTATATTTTGAATTCACTATATACCATTGTCCTTCTTTTTAATCAATTGTTGTTATATATCGTAGCCATTTGTTCTCATATCATAAAACAGTAACTTAATATTATTTTTGTTTCTTTTTTTCTTCCATTACATTTATTTAATAGAAGTAACTTAATATTTAGTAACTTAATATTATTTTTGTTTCTTTTTTTCTTCCATTAGATTTATTTTAAATGTTCACCATCTCTGTCTTCCTTAGTCATTCCATCCTTGTCGATTGTTTTTTTTTTTAATATTTAGTAAAGTTTAATTTTTGGGGGCCAGAGTATCTCAGTTGCTTAATGATCTTGATTGGCTTCTTGACTGGTAGATACAGCTTCAATTCTCTTTCTGGTTCTCAATTTTTTTCAAAACGAAGGAGAAAAATCTGAGAAAGTCGTCCCTTAGAGAGGACATTATGTTGTTGCTGCTGAGTTTGTAGGATGTCAAGTTTTCCTTAAAGATATCTACATTAAAGATAATGAAGTTAGACAAAATTTAGGACTCTCAATGTACCTAAATCATGGTACCTAAATCCTTGGAATCATCATCAAGGAATCGCAGTATTGCTTTGAAGAATCAGCGTCTAAAGTATAACTATCTAGAAGACTATCAATTCTGCCAAAAAAAAAAAATGTTCATTATTTTTAGTTTACTGTAGAAAAGGAATAAACTGACACCTGTCAAACTAGGGAGACAGCCCATGAAGTAGGATGGTATATTTTTTCGCATAATGTTACTCTAAACTTGCGTTGAGCTAATAATAAAATCATTTTAATTCACCAAAGCTATTTTCAAAACACTAAACATGCACTGTTGTTTCAATATTATACTGATTACGATTACTTCTGTAGTAGGAAATACTATTTTAAAGATAATTAAAAAGTGACTGACTGAAATCTAATTTTGAAAAGTTCAAGATAAGTACAGTACCGTTGCGTGATAATAGAAGCCAAATCATTGAAATCTAAATTATCCCGGTAGAAAATCAACAATCGCATATTCAGAATTACTAATACCATCCTGATTTACTGGTAATAAAACCAGAAAATTTTAGGAAAACTTTTTAGATTACTTTTTCATATACTAAAGAAAGAAAGCTAATGCTCCTATAACAAATTATGAATTTAAATAAATAATATATCTGTAAATATAAATTTCCTTATAACTATGTTTGTGTAATTGTTTGTTATGAATTTCGAAAAGTATAAATTGAGGAGAAATATCACATGATAAAACAGATGATCTTTCGGAAGCTTTTAAGTAGGTCAAATTGTATTTACCGTAATAAAGTTGCAGCCTCTTTCTGTTCTATCTGAGATTAGTGAAAAGGGAAGGTTTACACGGTCTGGGGAGGTTGGCGGGTCTGGTTTGCTTTGAACCTTCACCGCTCTAATCAACGGCACCAGCCCGTCTGCTAATCACGTTATCATACACGACCAAGTCAGGCACTGCACTCTGTAAAGGTGGCCAAACTCATGAAGGAAAATAGCAGTCTCCTGTCAAGGCTATACTTTGTGGCCTCTATAGAGTGAACTATAACGTCTGATAGCTACAACGGATACATCCAGAGAGACTTTGAATGAAAGTACAGGTTTAACAACATGTATGTGGGTCCAGGTTAATATTTTACTGTATCTTTCTGAGGTAAAATGGATAAACCAACAAAAGTCTCCACACAAATGAAGTTTTATTCAACGCGTTTCGAACATTTTGTGTTCATCATCAGGAAGACAGTATAATACAAATTATATCTAATTAGTTACAAAAATTAGAGTGAAATAATAAAATTCAAGACATACCCAAGGATGTGGTACTGACCACTTGTTTTCACTGGACCAACCCGTCAGTACCACATCCTTGGGTATGTCTTGAATTCTCTTAATTGAATTTTATTATTTCACTCTAATTTTTGTAACTAATTAGATATAATTTGTATTATAGTGTCTTCCTGATGATGAACACAAAGTGTTCGACACGCGTTGAATAAAACTTCATTTGTGTGGAGGCTTTTGTTGATTTATCCATTTTACCTCAGAATGAGTAAATACCACACTATTACGGATTGCACAACTAATGATTTTACTGTATGTTAACAAAATTATCGTTTCAGGCCTTAAAAACAATAACAGACGTTCTAAATTTTCGAGTTCTTAAAGCTCTTTACTTACAAGTCATTAAATGCTACAAATTAAACAAATGTTTTTGCATCTTTAAACTAGGAAACTAACAAACCTCGTATAAGTCCCTGCTCTTTGGACTGCCTTTCTAGCAAGTCTATCTTAGAGGTGAACATATTTTACATATAATGTTTTCTAAAATTAACTTTTTTCTATTGCCTTATTTTTCTGTACATTCATGTTTGAATGACCATAACAACTTAATTTACGGCAACGATACAATGAAGTCATTCATGCTTTTGAACAGAACAGAACTAATTCAAACTATCTCAAACATGCAATGAGTACGGCAGCAAATCTGACAATATAAAGAACTTGATGGACTTAATTCATATAGGACTAAGACTGATAATAACAGAAGTTTTAGGAATTTTTAAAGATAGAACAATACACAAGACTATTATAAATGAACAAACTTATTTAAAACACTACTTAACACCCTCACATGAGGGAAAAGACCAAGGGACTAACAAATTACGAACAACGATATCAGTGAAAGTAAAAATTAAAACTATAATTAAGATCTAATTAAGAATAGCATCGAACAAATGTATGAAGTAATGAATTAAAACGAATTTAATAGATGCAATAGTTGATTAAATGCGGCATCAAATGGGCAATCGAATAAAAAAAAACTGTGGTTAGGTATAAATATGGGATAATTCCAGAATTAACGTTAGTTTATAAAGAGTACTCTTTAATGATGGATGTAATTCTGAAACGATTCAAGTGGACAAGAGGTTTACGAAGTAATATTGTTCAGTGTACTTTAATTGTTACAATAAAAATAGTTAAATATATAAAATTTGAATTAACAGAAAGGCTAATTGAAATTATAAATTATTTCAGTATTTCTTTTTTTAAAAATAAGATAATTCATTTATCTTGAAGTTTTTTACCTGAAAGAATGTGTATTAAGTTATTAAAAAGATTGAAAAACATGGTTTCCCTTTTGTTTGAATACTCATTCTTAATTCAAATGTTTTGTCGTCTTGTAGAACCAAGCAATGAGGTAAAGTGGTTTGTCACTTAGGGAAAACATAAATTAATCTTGATTAAACCCCTTTTTTACTTTCTGCAATCAAATATCTCTATCTGGTAGAAAAAGGTCCCAGCATAAACACTGATATGAATCTCTTCCTTCTGCTTCTCAGTAAAACTAAAATAATTTCAGGATTATTTATAATCTGACCCAATCTGGATGACACCATTGACAAGCAGATAAAACATTTTATTTCTTTTTTCAGTTTGAAACAAAATAAACTTTTAATTCTATTTGTTATGATATTTAACCTGTAAACATTTTCTCTTCTATTCTTTAGAATCTTAATTTTTTTTATCTCTTCTTAGAATCTATGTAAATTTTTACTATATTTTATGTTGCTGTATTATATTTTATATATATTATATGTAAAATATATATATATTTCATTGAATAATTGACCTTATTATGCTGAAGTAATTGATCATACTGAAATATATATATATACTAGTTCAAAATTCAAGAAGAGTAACACACAGAGTAAGGAAACACACTTACAGACTCAAATTTAATATTATACTCAAAGAAGTATATTTAATACTAATAGATTAATAGTTTTCTATTATAACAACGGTCTTGCACATGCATTCAAAAAATAATTTTTAACAATCGCTATAACTTATGTTTAGTAATAAATAATTACTAACAATTTAAAATTAGTTTAAATTTAATTAATGAAATGAAGCTAAAAAGTATGAAACATAATCAGAAAATGTTTTCGAATGCAATATCTTTGATAATAAAATGTTAAATATAATAACATAAAATAAAGTTACATAAAATGTTAACAAATGACGAACTCCAATCTCAAAATGTATAGGCTTCTTTAAGATTTAGATACATTTGACCCCTCGGTGGTGTTAAGGAAGGTACATCATTCTGTAGAAAAGGAGAATGGTCATCGTCTCATTCATAAATTAATATACATTATTTTCAAGTAAAAACCAGCCAAAAGAAATGAGTTATCTTTTTTTGAGAAAGAAATATTGGGATATTTAGTACATTTAAATGTACAGAAATATTATGGAAAATATATATAATCCCAATATTTCTTTCTCAAAAAAAAAAGACAACTCATTTGTTTTGGCTGGTATTTATCTGAAAATAATGTATATTAATTTATGAATGACACGAAGATCATTTTCCTTTTCTACAGAATGATGTACCTTTCTTAACAGC
Source organism: Hermatobates lingyangjiaoensis (assembly GCA_026182355.1). Classification (NCBI taxonomy): domain Eukaryota; kingdom Metazoa; phylum Arthropoda; class Insecta; order Hemiptera; family Hermatobatidae; genus Hermatobates; species Hermatobates lingyangjiaoensis. Next base: position 5,438,201 of record JAPFBL010000012.1, on the reverse strand, counting down.
ACCGAGAGGTCAAATGTATCTAAATCTTAAAGAAGCTTATAAATTTTGAGATTGGAGTTCGTCATTTATTAACATTTTATATAAATTTAGTTTGTGTTATTTTATTTAACATTTTATTGTCGAAGATATTGCATTCGAAAACAATTTCTGATTATGTTTCATTCTTTTTAGCTTCATTCCATTAATTAAATTTAAACTAATTTTATATTGTAGTAATTATTTATTACTAAAAATAAATTATAGTGATTGTTAAAAATTATTTTTTGAGTGCATGTGCAAGACCGTTGTTATCATAGAAAACCGTCAATCTATTAGTATTAAATATGCTTCTTTATATATGATAGGTTAATTCTAACAAATTCTGACTCACTTGAAATTTATTTTAAAAATTCTACAAAATAGAAATGATATGTGAAGCTTGAATCTGCTTTATATACAAAAAACCATTCATAAGTCTATTTATTTCTAATAAATCTGTAAAAACTTAAATTTTGCCTAGATTTATATTTATTACAATCAATACGGCTTTTGTGCAATGAGAAAGACTAATATAAGGCGTAGATCTGGCCGGTCAAACTCGGTGATAAACTGACAAAACACGAACGAAGTATAGCCACAGTATATTTTAGTGTTGCCGCCAACACAAATAACACAAGTTTACAAGTATTTTAAAAACATATCTTATAAAAAAAAATTATTATTTTTTAGCAGATATTACATTAAATTACTGAATTAATTTTCTTAAAGAAAATTCCTTTCGGCAATGATAAGCATGAAAGTCAGAATTAATAAAGGAGAAGCTTTTGACTCTCCTAGAGTAAAACAAAAATTAAACACACGCCGACAAGCGGGAATTGTATTCAGCAATTCCCACTAAAGTCGTGGTGGGGCTCGCATCGAGCTCCATATAAAAATTCACTAAGCACATCTAGCTGGACCTCCATCATTTTTTGACATAATTTTGAAACCTTCAACACAAGTCAGATGATTTGGGTATAGCAGGCCTTTTGTCGTGATGGAAGCTAAAATTTCTTCCGTTATGAAAACGATTCCTTCCTTCCTAATGCAACTTGCAATGAATGATATCTCAATATAATATTATTTTTTTTAATACCACAGCGGATATAAATAAAAAAATAAATAAGAATATATTAACATTTTATCCCGTAATTTTTCTTCGAACTCAACCATTTTTAGGCTTTAACGTTCACCAGAGTGTCACTTAGACTTTTCAAATTGATTTCCCTTATTTATATCTCGGTATCAATTCTTCCTTTTCAATAATCCACCAAATTTAATGATTAACCATTCGACTTTTTCTTTCTTGCTATTTATAAAATATTTTTATTCGTTTTTAACACTTTACTGTATCTTTATTCATCTCTTGCCTGTATATTCTACTTTTTTGTCACTCTTGTACCAACGACCAACGATTCTTTCTGCGCACTGTAGTGCGCGTTGTAATTAGCAGTTCTAGGTCACGGACCTACTACTGCTGAGTTATAATAATTCTGGGTTTTTGGAGTCAGTAATTAAATGTTCGTGCTCTTTTATTCAGTTTGTCGCTAAATCCGCTTGATTGTTAGTCTTTTTGTATTTAGCAGTCTTATGAACTCTTTTTCGTTTGAATATTTTCAAATTGATTGTTTTTTTAATTGTTTGTAAATTGAAGTTTCTTGAATGAAATTTTTCGTCCTATACAAGGGCTTGTATGATTTTGACCAACATCCAGTTTTTTCACTATTCTAGTCTAATAGTCCATACCATTATTTTTAAAAAAATTCAAACTCCCAGCTTTTAAATTTAAAATTATACAGAAAATTCGACTTTGAACTTGATTCAAGAATGCAAAATTGGCAAATTACCAATATATTATCTTCAATATACATTTATAGCAAACTTATAACAGATTACAGCACCTGGGGAAAAATAACATTCGCTCAGCATAAATTGTTTTTTTTTGTGATTTTTGACTAAGGGAAAGAAAAGTTCGTTTTTAAAAAACTCTAGTGTGCCATAAAATTGTGTGCCAATACTTTGATAAAAGACCTAAAATGTAGAACATTATTTAGAATTTAAAAAAAAAATCTTTTAAAAATAATAAATGAAATTATCCTATGTCTTAAATTAAAAATTATCTAAAAACAATATTTTTTCTTACGTTTTTTGACATTTCAGACAAAAACTTTGTAACTTTTTAGAATACTTAAAATATTTTCAAGTTTTAGATGGGAAACTTTGTCTTAAATCTTCAATGTAGAAGGAGGTCAAATAAACTATGTAAATGATCCACTGGTTATCGGAACAAAAGCGATGTTCTCCTGTAAGAGTAATGTCGTAATAGCAAGTCTACACTTGCGCTTTTCAAAAATGTTAGTACGGTAGTAGTTATACTAATCAGTAGTATGACATACAAACCTAAGCGTGTATATTGATAAGTGGATAAATCACTATCAGTACTACCTCCAGGAATGAAAAACTAATAAACCTTTTCCAATTAGACATTTAAATTATGCCTAAATGGGACATTATATATTATATACCCAAGGAGATTGATATTATCTTTAAGTTAGTAACAAGGTGAAGATAACTGTAGACCACTCCAGATTTTTTTAGTGAATTGACTTAAATAAACTTTTAATATAGAAGAAGGTCAGATAAACAGCATTAAATGTAACAGATTCACTGGCACTATAGATGGCCATGTATGAGATCCACTAGCTGTGGTAGTAAACATCATATTCTCCAGAAAGAGATTATTTGATAATACTTTTTTTGCTTTGGCTTTGCCTAAATGTTATTTCTATAGTAATATCAAGAATATTATACGATCATTTGTGTGATATTCAAATATAAGTATATACATTGTTAACTGGGGAAATCAGTATCTGTACAGCCTCCATATGTATGAAATATTATTACTCATCTGCCTTATAGACATTTATATTATGTTTAAATGGTAAATTATATACCAAAAATGTTTGAATATATTTACTTACAGCATAGTTGAGTGGAAAATTTTCTACATGTAAGCTGCGTCATGTGGGTGGTTCTTTAATTGATATGTAACATGATATATTGATGGATTGATTTCTGGAACTTTTATGCTCACGGAAGTTCACTTTTCTGTCGAATAGCTGGTACAGAAGACAAGTTAATTTGTTTAAAATTTATTTTCAATGTTCAAAGAAAATTATCGCTAATAAAACCCAAACACATTCTCACTTAACATAAACAACAGTTAATAATCATAACTGATTATTATAAGAATGTTTTGAATATCATTTAATGAAATGAACCTTCGAAAATAACATTTCATAAAATAACAACTTTTAAAGTATAACTCGGATTAAAAAAAAAAATAAGGGGTTTTCATCCTGGACTAATGGAACACCAGCTATATTTGCCAGATTCTTTTTTCATTTATTTACATTGATTTGGAAAATAGGAATACTTTTATGCTTTAAATGGGAAACTTTGTCTTAAATCTTTAGTGTAGAAGAAGGTCAGATAAATTATGTAAGTGATCCAAAGGCTATTTAAACAGAAGACTGTTCTCCTGTAAGAGTTTGCTTTATAACACGTAATCTTCACTTTCGCTTTTCAAAAATGTTTTTACGGCGGTAGTTATTGTGATATATAAAAATAAGCGTGTATATTGATAAGTGGATGAGTCATTATCAGTACTACCTAAAGGAATGAAAGATTAATAAACCTTTTCCATTTTCACATTTATATTATACTTAAATGAGACATTATAAATTACATAACCAATAAGTTTGATATTAAGTTTACTTATTGAAAAGTTGAGTGTAGGCCACTCCAAATTTTTTAGATTGTGTTATGACACTAACATTAACAAGTGAATGTAAAAACTGCTAAAACGAGAAAGAGAAAATTCAAAAAAGTTCATAATATCATAAAGAAGATGATTACCAAAAAATTCTTATTGTGCACTGATGTAAGGACTACAATTGGAAGTGTTATATACTTCCTTAAAAACACAAAATTTTCATGTTGCAATAAAAGAAAGTAAAATGTTGAGTGATTAATCAATTTTTTTGTTATATTTCATTTATATCCATAGACCATTATTTTTATATTTTTAATGGTGTTTAGGCCACTTATAGTATGTTTTAAAATATTGATACGTTTAATTAATAAAAATTAGGAACATCTTTCTAGATTTCAACTTGAAAGTTCATATAAAAAATTATTATGTATGGGAAGAATGTAAAAGATTATCAATGGATGGTGTTTAGATTTTGCTAATTGAAATATTTGACAATTTGGGAATCTAATTATGAGATACGGTAGTATACTCGTACATATAATATGGATTGCGTGAAATAGCTCCAGGCTGTTAGATGAATCTGCTTATATTCCTCATTTTTATAGATCTTAAAAAAATTAAGATTTAGATAACATGTTGTTACCATTCATCTTCTGAGAGTGTCATCTCCATCATTCTACACACTTCTTGTCAATAGAGGTTCTCTCAAACCTCTCACGTTTGGTTTTGCGCTGATATCAGGACTGTGCAGGTTAGCAAATAGTCTGTGTTATACTTTCTTTCAGAAAAAAAAAACGTTGATCAGTGGTAGTCAAAGAGTAAAGCGATCCTCAACAGGTGGTTCTGGAATAGTGACAGGAGAAGAAACGGAAGGAAGACCCTTCCCTTTGGAGCCAAACCAATTTCTACCTGCTCCATGTTTGCCGAGCCAATACAGATAACGTTTAGAGCCAGAGTACAAAGTTAGATTACGTCTCTCACGCAATCGCATTATGAAATTTTCAAATTCAATGGCAAATAAGTGTTTTTTCAGTCATTAAAATTATTTTGATCCCAATTTATAATTATATTTGCTTCATATTTGGAAAATAAACAAAGAAATAGATCAAACATCATAATAAAGTAAAACCTCGTAGTACGAGATTAATTCGTTCCCAGAACGAGCTCATATTGCGATTTACTCGTATTACAAAGCAATTTTTTGCACTGAAAATAAATAATCTGTTTGATTCCAAAATACACTAGATGACTTCAACAATAATTACATGCAATGAATAGTCATGCTTTATTAGTCTACTGAACATAAAAGGAATACCATCTAGGCGAGAGGAAGACGATCGCTCATCTCGGCGTATTAGAAAAAAAATCTTACAAATGGCAGCTCGTAAAGCGATTTGCTCCAACAAGAAGGCCTTCGTACTATGAGGTTCTACTGTATTAGTTTCTATTTAAAAAAAAAACATCTATTATTAGCTATAAGCAACCGTTGAAATATTAATATAACAGTAAATATAACCAAGCACTTTCATTAATTTCATGAATTTTTCTTGACATTATGATAGATCCGTAGATCTGAAACAAATGAGACTTTACAACAATATTTAGTTAATTTGATAGTTCATTCAAGATTTTGAGCTAGAACTCCGAGACTTAACTCTAGAAAGTATGACCAAAAAAAAAATATATATATATATATTCCCCGTCATTTTAAATGTATATGGTCATAGTTACTCCAGTAGACTGTTTCCAGTAGACGCTGACGAGTGCGAAAAAACATAAAGGCCCTCTGACCGATAACAAAAAAATATGTCCTAAGCCCTAAATTTCAACCAAATGATTTATAAGTTAACACAATTGTAATCTTTCTAATATACAGCCACATATTTCATTAAAAAAAGGAACAACCAACAATGAGGTATCAGAATAGATTCTTGAAATCTCAAAATACATAAATCTCATGAAAATAAATTTTTTATGTATAAATTTTGATTATTGTTTTGTAATAATGAAGGAAAAAGTTTTTTTTTTATAAATATTTTTATTGTTATCTATTAGTAAATGTTACTATTATCATTTAATTATTATTATTATTATTATATAAATATTATCCATATATTGATATAGCTTCTCGACCACTGATATTTCAAATTCACACAAGGGGTTCTTGAGGATTTTGGTCATAAAACATACAACTCCTGATTATAAGCCGACGTTTCGCCAAAAGTTGTTTGGCATTTTCAAGGCTAAAAACCAATTTATTAACGACATAAGTAAAACAAGATAAATACAACTTAGGACACCACTCAACAGAAAACAAACAAAATAAACAACAATTTTGTAACAAGAGAACCACAAAGGATCATAAAATACCTAGTATTATTATTATTATTATTTAAAAACGGACATTTGTTGTTTAAACATAATTAATGGTTATTAATTATTCAGAACATCAAAAAAACCGATTTTCAAACAGCAAAACAACACACAGACAGTAACAAACACAGAGATTTTTTTCATTGTTTTGTTTGTTACTGTCTGTGTGTTGTTTTGCTGTTTGAAAATCGGGTTTTTTGATGTTCTGAATAATTAATAACCATTAATTATGTTTAAACAACAAATATGCGTTTTTAAATAATAATAATAATAATACTAGGTATTTTATGATCCTTTGTGGTTCTCTTGTTACAAAATGTTTGATTGTGTTGTTTGTTTTCTGTTGAGTGGTGTCCGGTGATGTATTTATCTTGCTTTACTTATGTCGTTAATAAATTGGTTTTTATCCTTGAAAATGCCAAACAACTTTTGGCGAAACGTCGGCTTATAATCAGGAGTTGTATGTTTTATGACCAAAATCCTCAAGAACCCCTTGTGTGAATTTTAATTATCTATATAGTTTGTGGCAACATATGTATCAAATATACTGACAGGCTGGACTATTAGAGTTTAATTTATTTTATATCTCATTGAACTAATGGATACACTTTGATTGGCTTGTTTCAGGGAGTATATGAAATGCAGATCTACCTGAACGGAGTTCCTCTTCTACCCTCCGCACCCCCACCCCTGTCCTCGGATATCAAAGCCACCGACGTCATGTCTGCACCCCCAGTCGTCTTTCCCTCTCGAGTCAAGGTGGCTCGCATTATTGACACCCTGGAGAACGTACCTCACAACGGATTTCCCGTCGTCGAACCTCCTTTAACTTCCCAGCATGTAACTAAAAAAAATATATTCATGGTAAACTTATTATATTTTATGTTTAAAGAGATATTTATCACAGTAGGCTCTGGCTAGTCGGGATAAAACAAACACTCAAAATAAATATTTTAGTAAGATTCAACGAGTTTAGAAAGATATAAACTTTTAAATAGACATCACTAATCTCGTGCGACACCTGTTACATACACCGTCTTTAACGCTCGACCAGATTCGAGCGTAGTCTACCTCTCAATTTTAACCATTGCTGTGTAACGACACCGTCTCTTGGTTAATTATTCTATCTAGTCTCATCATATATTGTCAAAAGAAAAATCTTGTGCTTAGAAAAATAAGATACTATCCACTAAGACAAATGGAAGACATTTAAATTACTGTTAATAGCGGACTTCATCGCAACTGGTCAATATATAATGAAATCGTACAGATTACGATTATGCCTTTTTCTATAATAACTCTATACTACTGAAGTACTAAAGGTGAATCTAAAAATATAGAATTCACCTTCTGATGATTTCTCGTAGTTTTTCCTTCTTATTAGTTAGTTCCCTTTGCATGCTGTCAAACTTATTTAATAAATAAATCTTTGTATTTATTTTATTTGTACTCTCATTTGCTGACTGCATGAAATATAAAACAAGAGATTATCAATATTTTAAAATCTAGTTTCTATGAAAAATACACGTATTGAAGTTCCCTGAGACAAATAAAATAAGTTTTACATATTCATTTATATGTAAGTGTGTTTCCTTTTTTTCTTCAAAATGGTAACTCTATTATGAGGGATTTTATTTGTGTTCACACGTATCACACAGGGTAAACGTGTATACAACAAAAAATACATACTAAAATAATAACATATTAAAATAGTACTATTGTAGGACTAAGCTGAAGTCAATATAACATGCAAACATTAATTGAATAGTTAATAATATGTACATAAATGACTAAACTAAAGTAATAAATGAAAAGATTATCACTACTTTAATACATTGATGGTATTAACATATATATTTTTCTTACGTTTTAAGCTATAAATTTACGGTAATTAAAATAAAATTACAATTAAATGTGTTCATTAACTAAATATCTGTGTATGTTTATGGGTCCCAACAAATCTACAAAAAGACAAAAGCTGTAATCATTAAGTTTCATGTTTTACTTCGTGCTATCCCTGAACGCAGGCAGCAGCTGGTCACCAGCTATAAAACATATTTAAAAAAAAATCACTTTTCTTGGGGTTCTTTTTACGAAAAAACAATCCTTTTTATTCGGTTTTCATGAAATATATCCACATAATTTTGTTGAAAATTGTTGAGATCTGGTCATTTTTTAGACATTTAACAACAGTAGGATATATGATTAATTTGTCCTTCATGGTCAAAACCTCAAAAAACAATTCAAATAATTGTGATAATAAAATGTTTATCTGCATTAATACGGATGATAAGCAAATGAAAGTATAATATACATCTTAATATTAAATTAGAATAAAATTGGTTACATTGAATGAAAGAGAAATCAGTGAACATACATTTCTTTGGCAAATAATCTCCTGTACCCTCTCATGTCAGATTTTTCTTATTGCTACTGAAAAACCTTCCAAGAAATATGAAAACATTTTTTCTAGTAACAAACGATGGCATTAGTCCAGATAAATTCCCTTTTACATACAATAAAGCTGTTAAGCACCTCACGAGTACTCTCGACTTAAATGTCATAATCGTTTGTAGTTCATAGTGTACTATTTAGTGTTATAATAGTCACGTTTTAATTAAACTTTTAGTGTTCACTTATCTTTTGTGGAGCACCTTCAGTCATTCTGGAAACCATATGTCCCTAGCAAACCTACTATAAAAATTACCGCCAGACCAACGAGAAATGGCGAGAAAATTACAGGCAATAAAGAAGAAAGTTGTTAATGCAGAAGCTCCTACCGATATATATTTCTGGAGTCCATGGGATCCAGAATATCATCAAGGACATTTTTCCTGTCCTGTCCTCTCCCTCCTCCACCTGCACCGTGTTCTAAAAATCCCGTTGCCAGTCCTTCAGAAAGCCTTCTAATTTGGGAAACCTGTTTTCCCACAGATCCCTTGGAACTCCTGGGATTGGGGCGAGGCGTGGTGGTATGGAGAAACGCGGCCGACGGCTCGGCCTTAACTTGTCCTTTAGTTAACCCTTCAACCCTCCTGCCCATCCAGGAATTGCGTCTACAGACTAAACTGTAGCTCAATGAGCATATGAACGGCCATAGAGCTTCGGTCGGTCAGCGCAAAAACCTTTCTGTACCTATCCATGCTAACAGTAAAAAAACTTTCTTTTAATGACTCCTTTTGTGTTCAGATTGCTAAACTAGTGACCACTGATGACCGTAGTTTGACCGTAAGAGCGTCTGAGAAGGCCCACATATGGTTATTGGGGGCCCGAACAGCTGTAGTGTAAAACTAAAACGTTAACTTTTGTATTTTTTTTAATTTTCTTGTTTTTTACGTTTTCAATTTTTCATTTATTTTTTATATTTTTTTAATATATTAACTGACCGAGTCCCGATAAACTTTATTTATATAAGAAAATAAAAGCCTAAATAACTAACATTTCTTTTTTATTTTGAAATTTTCTTTATTATCTACAATGAAAAAAAACTTATATTTCCTATTTGTAAACTACTTAAATATTTCCTCTAGGTATTTTTTTAGCACCTCTACTGTTACTACTATAAACAATGGTAAGAATTCTCTGCTTCTTACTTCTGTCATTGAATATATAGTTCAATTCTTTGAAATAATATTTATTTCTGGTGCAACATAAATTTTTTCATGTTACAGGGTACTTGTAAGTCAGCTGGTCAACTAAAAGGCCTAATACTTAAGTCACAATTACTTATTCTTCTGCACAGCAAGTCGTTCAATGAGTTGTCTCCATTGACCAGCGAGCAGCTCCGAAAGAAACTTCACATGTTTAGGGAGGCTTACGCCAACAACCAAAAAATACAGGTCAGATTATTTTAGTTCTTACATACAAATAATTTAAGTCATTTCAAGCTTTTTTTTTTGTACATAATAGGGATTTTTTTTACATATGTAAAACTTTTTACATTTGTGTATGCAAAAGCTGAAGCACTTTAATTTAGTTATACAGAAGAAAATACCATTGCAAAAACATCTGTAAAAATTACTACTCTGTGTCAAATATCTTGCCGTTTTTTAGTAGACTATATGTGCAGCTTGAAATCATTGATAATAATGAGGGTATTATGAAATACTAAGATCTACAGTTTGCACTAATGAAACAATAATAATTATTATTATTATTAGAAGATAAGCAAAATATACATTCTAAAACTGAAACAATATTTCTAACACTTCAATGATTTTTATTTTATAACTTTATTTATTTGGTATATTTCAATATTAGTAATGTGTATATAACACTGAAAACAGTTAAATTTGTTTTTTTTTCTATTCCCACTTTTCAACTTAAACATCTTCAAGTTGCTTTGAAAGGTTGAATCAGTATAGTCGTTTCATAATGAATTCATTTGTGTAAGTAAACATATGTATCTCTATTATCTCCTATTTAAAGAAAACAACTGGAAGACTATAGAAAAGTGACCCGAAAAGTCACTGCAATATAACAGCTGTAGACATGTGTGGCAGATGTCTCAACTAAATACACCAATGATATAGACCATAATAAAAAAAAATTCTTTTATGCCAGTTTATCCACACCAAAGTTTAAAAACAAAAAACAAACCTCTAAAAGTGGATTAAAATCCCTTCAAATTTATATTTGACACGTTTCAGTGCTTTCATTCACCATCTTCAGAAATAAAGAATTTTACTAAACTTAACAACAATTAATCAAAAACAAAACAAAGTTTGAATTACACTCAGCTAAATCTTAAGTGATTTTTTTTTAGATTAATTGTTGTTAAGTTAAGTAAAATTCTTTATTTCTGAAGATGATAAAAGATAGCTCTGAAACATGTCAAATATAAATTTGAAAAAGTATGGTGATCCAGTCATTGATTTGAATAATCCTGAATTTAAGAAAACGTTCCTAAGTTAGGAAATAGATTTAACAAAGCTATATAAAGTGAAACCGGACATGACTATTTTAAATATATGAATTCAGGAAGGACTGTTCCCAACTTTTACTAATATATATATATATATATATATACTTTTTCGATAAAAATACGATCTCAAATGGACATATGCAGTTCAATGTACATAAAGAAACTTAGAGAAGAACACACTTACAATGTGTAATTTTCGGTTGAACCGTCTTCAGGAGAGATAAGAGAGGGAAACCAAGCGCACTGGTACAAAGACGGTTGGAGACCAACAATGTTGCCACATACGCGCCCGGTCATAGAGAATAAGGTAGATAAGAACCAATTTGAAATTAAATTAAAATAGGGATATGAAAAATAATAGTAAACACTAAAACAAATAAAATAATAAAAACTGATGGATGAACAGAAGAAATGATACATAAATAAAAATTAGAAATTATGGACTAAGCTTTAATAAAAAATAGAGAATAAAACTGAATATAAATTAAATAAATGAATAATATATAAGATAAATCATAAAAACTAGATGCAGAGACAAGAAACTAAAACAATGAAGCATTATCTCTTAAGTTTAAGACCAGGTGCACTGGGATTATTAATGGATACCTGGGAAGTAGGTTGTGATGAGGTAGGGAGACCCAGAGGGAGAGGAAGAGGAGGCCGATGCAGGATTGTGTGGTATCGTCACTGGTAGCAGTCTTCTAGTCAGGAAGGGGAGAGGGTAACCTCGTTCTACGAATTTCCTTTTCCAGCTATTGAGATGGAGCTGTTTCTCTGCCATCTTGCCCATACATAAATTGGGTACGATTATTAAAGAACTTTTTCTGATTTTATCCCTTTCCCCTGCCACCCCCAGTACCTTTCCTAATCCCCCACGCCTATCCTACAGACGCCCTCCCAACCTTGGCAATTTTCTCCCCCAAAGGAATCTATCCTCTACGAGGGCTAACTATTTGCCATCAAGAGCGAAACTGTGAGGACGTCGATGTTGCCCCACCTGTCCGATTATCAACCCCCAACCACACTTCACAGCACCCTCTTATAACACACACTATCCTGTTCCGATTGACTGCTCGTGTACCTACAAGAACTGTGTGTACCGTTTGGAGTGTACCAAGTGTCATTCGTTCTATGTAGGCCAAGCATCCACCAAGCTTAGTCTCCGTATGAACAATCACAGAGCTTCAGTCAACAACCATTCCCATCTTCCCATCGCCATACATGCTAATAGCCACGGACTTCCCTTTAATGAGTGCTACAGGTTACAGATTCTGCGACAAATCTCCTCTGACTGCAAAAACCTTACTCTCTGAGCCTCTGAAGAAGCCCATATTTGTTTGCTCAATGCGCGCAGTGCACGTGGCCTTAATCTTAAGAGATAATGCTTCATTGTATTAGTTTCTTGTCTCTGCATCTAATTTTTATGTTTTTATCTTATATATTATTCATTTATTTAATTCATATTAAGTTTATTCTCTATTTTTTATTAAAGCTTAGTCCATAATTTTTAACTTTTATTTATGTATCATTTCTTCTGTTCATTCCTCAGTTTTTATTATTTTATTTGTTTTTATGTTTACTATTATTTTTCATATCCCTATTTTAATTTAATTTCAAATTAATTCTTGTCTACCTTATTCCCTGTGACCGGGAGCGTATGTGGCAACATTGTTGGTCTCCAACCGTCTCTGTTCCAGTGCGCTTGGTTTCCCTCTGTTATCTCTCCTGAAGAGGGTTCAACCGAGAATTAGAGACTGTAAGTGTGTGTTTTTTGACTGAATCCACATTTGATAACACATGTATATATATATATATATATATATATATATATATATATATATATACATCAAAAACCCGTGATTGTTATTTGACTGTGTAAAGATAGTTTGCCATGTGTAATTGATTGTTATTTTCGTGTTTATGTGAATACGTGTATATATTTATATATATATATATATAATTATATTAACGTCCAAACCACAACACAAAATGAAAAAAAGAGACTAATATCTTTCAACAGTAACAAGCTGTCATCATCAGAGTCAAAACTCAACTGACGAAATTGATTTTGGATATTGATGAAAACCACTCGTTAAGGTTTAAAGAACCTAGTCCTTTTTCTCATTTCTTACTATGGTTTAAAGTAGTGTATTGTGTTGTTACTGTATTATGATACAAGTTATATTTTCTTTTGAGTAAAACCAATATACAGAAAGTAAAAAAAATTACAAAATATAGATGTTGATAATTTAAACATTTTAATATAAATGGTTTACGGAATTGTTGGGAAAAAACAAATTCGGTCGTGTACCTAAACGTACCATCGACTCTTATTCCAAACATAAAAAAGGTAATTTTATAAAAATTACTAAAGCTAATAAATCAAATATCATTATGATCTCATAAAAAAGACTACTTAGGAAAATTCGAAATCAAGCTAGGTGATAAAAATAATTATTTTAAGTTAAATTCCAATCTTTTGAATAGAGTAAAGAGTTATATTTAAAAAAAAAGAGATAATAACTATCTTTAATTGCTAACCTTCTATCTCAGTCATTTTCATTTCAATTCGTGTATGGCTTGTTCAAGACGCATGACAGTAATTTCCCTAAAATATTCATTGTGAGTTTGGTCGGTTTGGATTTATATGCTTTTCTTAATATTTAAAGCATTCAGCCCGATAATTAATAAAATTTTCTTGTCATTTAGGTACTAAAATTAATAATTTCGGGGTATTAAAATGCGATTTTAATGAAGAGTATGTTAAATAAAATATGTGATTTAGAGAGAAACGTCAATCAATGAGAAAAAAAAACCAACGTTTCGCTTGCCTTCTTTTGACATATGGTCTAAGGAAAACATTACTCTGAAGGACCTTTCAATCAAGGTGGAACAGACTAAAACTCCTTCTTTCTATCGATCTGGCAAGCAATCTGCTCCCCCAGAGCGTGACGTTGAATGTAACCTTCATCCTTGAGCTTTCCATTCTCCCCACGCCTGTCGAAGCATCACGACAAAAACCAAACAGTTACCAACAAAAGTAAGAACAGTAGAGCAGTTCTACAGCGAATACTATGAGAACACCTTTTAATCTGATAATGTCCAAAGGTGGATGCTACTGGCATTCCAGTCAACAGAAATTGTATATGATTGGTTATCAGGGATTACTACATACGAATGACTATTCGTTGTAAATAAAAATGCAAATAATTAACGGGTATTCCGAGGATAGCTATTACGCTGATAATATCCAAGCCTGGTTATAAGTCTACCGTGCAAATAGCTATTAATAACCAAGCTTATAATAGTTATTAGCTATTACATATAAAATATCTATTTTGCTTAGATCAGTGTTTCCCAAAGTGGGCGGTACCGCCCCCCTGGGGGCGGTGATTTGATATCGGGGGGCGGTAATGCAAAAAAGAGCGGGGATTCTATTTCCATAAATTGAAATTGTTCATGCAATATATTTTTTTTAAATTTAAGTGAAAATATGACATGTAAACTTCTAGGAAACAGTTTCTTAAAATTATTTATTTTGATAATTCATTTTTATGTTAAAAGTATATTCTCACCTAAGTTTCTTTTATTGTGTATTAATTCATTTGCATAAATATGCTATGAAACAATACATCTATTGGATTCTAAATAAATATTCGATTAGTAATTATTTTAATTTAATTATTAAAATGTTACTCATTTGGTTATTTAGTCTAGGAATCTGATTATTATTCAAGGGTGTTGAGTTATAGGTTTATGAACCCAAGGGGGTGGTCAATCGAAAAAGTTTGGGAAACACTGGCTTAGATAATAACTAAAGCGTGTTATAAGAGACTACCCAGCAAATATTTATTTTATTATAAATTAAATATTTATAACTAATAACCATGCTTAGCTAACAGAAAATATTTATAAAATAATTATTTATTACCAAGCCTGATTATTACGGAATATTTTTCAAATAAGACGCAAGCTCAACTATTATGAGAAAAACAATTCTTTTTATTTAAATCTTACGATTTAAGTTATTATTTAAAAAATAACAAACTTTAAATTTTTATCGAGTGAAAATAGAGAATAGAAACTATTTTCATTTGAAATGTAGACTTCCAGTTTACGATATACTAAAAAAACACAACATGCTTTGAATGCAAATTTAGCTGTTCTAAAAAGAAACATGTTGATAGAATATATTAGAGAATATAGGTAGGGTAAGATGTTGCAAGACATTTACTAGTTACAAGGAGATTCTTTAAATCATGAGAGTACAAGCAGGGACATTTATCTTATCTTTTCTATCCCAAGTTTCGTTTTACTTGGTGACTTTCCCTTTAAAACTTTGTGTTTTCAGCTACGTTGTTACAACCTTTTAGTTAATTTAGAGATACCTAGCTTTAAAAAGTTTTACAATAGATATTGTACTTATAATACTATCAAACACTCTCTTCATGCCGTGTAAATCTGCTGTGCTCATAATTGAATTAATAATTATTTATTTATATATATATATTATAAAAATATATATATTTTATAGATATATGTATATAATGTACAACAAACATGGTTAGTCTCCAACTATCTCTGTGTCATTGAGCTTAGTTTCTCTATATCATCACTCCTGAAGAGTTCAAATCGAAAATTAGTGACTGTACGTGTGTGTTTTTAATTTCTCTGTCTACATCGAACTTTATTTATACACACTTTATATATATATATAGCAAGAACTACCGCGTTGCTGGGACAAAATAAGAAAATAATGAAATTATGGCTAAGTATTGAATGAAGCAAAGAATCAAACTTCTAAGTATATATTTCTATCAGAAATTCTATACAGTACAACATATTTTCTAACAAACAAAACTTCATAACATGTTAACAAATTAAGTTTCTTATAAACAGAGACACATTCCATTATTGAGGTTTAATCCAACATAATTCTGATACAAAAAACATTTAATTTTGTCAGGTTTAGGTTTGAGCTTTAAGAAGGAAGAATTTAAGTTAATATTTATTCTATCAAATAATAATAAAATATCAAGTACTTCATGATAAACAACATTTTTTGTCTTATCTTCTGGTGCAAGGATGTATAAATTTTTGGAACTGCCAACTCTTGAACATCCTACATATAACTGTCCATGAGAAAACATGGTTCAAGCAGATGCAAGCCAGCAACTGAAAGAGTTTGTCCTTGCGATTGTTAATGGACATTGCGAAACTTATTTGACGGGAAATTGTAGACGCTTGAAATTGAACGGAACATCTGTTGGAATGACTGGAATTCTTGGGATAAAGACATCCTTTCCACGTCTCTGTATCAGTGCGCTTGGTTTCCCTTTCTTATCTCTCCTGAAGACGGTTTCAACCGAAAATTAGAGACTGTAAGTGTGTGTTTTTAATTTTACGTTTCTTTATGTACATTGAACTGTATTTGTCCATTTCGGATCGTATTTTCATCAAAAAAGTGTATTATATATATATTATATATATATATAATTATATATATAACACAACTTTATTTTACAAAATTAATACTGTTACTTTTGTAAATTAAATGTCCTTTATATACCTTTCCAAATTTGTCTAAACATTGTTCTTATTTTATTTTTATTTTTCAAAAATTGCACCATTTTCATCTGGTATTTCACCATAATTAGAAGTTATTGCACCATAACTTGGGGGATTGCGTCTGGACCCCCTTAGTTTTGTTCATTTACCCCCAAAGACCTCCCATGCCAAGTTTCAGCCCAATTGGTCCAGTAGTTTTGATTTCTATAGAGAACAAACAGATATATAAACAAGACACTACGAAAATATATATTAGATATATATATATATTCTGTAAGTTGTGATTTTCTTTTTACATCTGCTCATGCCAAATTAAGATGTCTCTTGGACAATTGATATGGCTTTTAACACCAGCCCACCGCAACGATGTTCGTAAATTGGAGCAGACCAGCTTAGAAGTTAACGCAGAGGCTCCTGTGTACATTAATGAAACATGTTTACGGGAGGATTTGCTGCCATCATACACATTATATATATATATATATTATATATATATATATATATTATATTATAAACAGGAAAATGATCCAAAAGGACAACAAACGTTTCACGATGAATAACAAACACAGAACTAAGGAACAAACACACTTACTGTCTCTAATTTTCGGCTGAACCGTCATCAGGAGAGTTGAGAAAGGGTCCCTAACTAACTAACACGAAAAAATTATCCAAACTGCCGTTGTGTTTTTGGCGTACTTGGTCGCCCATTCTATTTTCTCCTGAGGACGGATCATCCAAAAATTTGAGTTTGTAAGTGTGTCTCTTTCTCTGTGTGTTGCTTTTCTTTGTTTTTGAGCTGATATATATATACATATTTGTTGGGTTTTTGATTCTGACGAAGACCGCTTGTTACGGTTGAAAGATCTTAGTCTTGTTTTCCCATTCTTATTGTGGTTTAATCATTGATTGTTGTTTCACGTGTTTATGTGAAATCTTTATATATATAAATATATATATATATAAAAAGATTTCACATAAACACGTGGGTTGACTGTCGTCCCTCCGTCAATTCACTTCTTCTCCTGAGGACGACCGCCATTACGGTCGAAATATTGAAAAGTGAGTCTTTGTTGTGTTTCTGTTTATGTGTCACTGCTTATTTTAATTGTTATTTGTCCTGCCGGACCGTTTTTCGTTTATCATGGTATATATATATATACTTTTTTTCGTTAGAAATACGATCCAAAACGGACAAATATAGTTCAATATAAACAAAGAAACATAGAGAAATCAGAAGAACACACTTACAGTCTCTAATTTTCGGTTTGAACCGTCTTCAGGAGAGATAAGAGAGGGAAACCATGCTTGGTTTCCCTCTCTTATCTCTCCTGAAGACGGTTCAAACCGAAAATTAGAGACTGTAAGTGTGTTCTTCTGATTTTTCTATGTTTCTTTGTTTATATTGTACTATAAATATATATATATTGTAATACTCTGATACTTGCGTGCGTCAGACTTTCCATTATACATCAATACCTCGATTTTTTTTGTTTTCCCACAACAAAGAAGTAAAAAAGGGAAAAACCAAAGCAAAAAAAAAGCAGATATAAGACTACAAAGGTGTCTATAGTGCGCAGGAGACAGTTTGATTGCATTTCATTTTTAAAATTATTTATAATTGAAATATAAATTGAATGACATTTGAAACAAAATTTGAGAGAGAGTAGTGTGAGGGGGGGGGAAGAGATTATATTATATAGAGAGTTACATACTTAGAAAGAGAGAGGTAAAGATATAGGCTATGCTGGTAGAGAGAATATAAGAGAGGAATCTTAGAGAGTGACACTCAGAGGGGGAAGGAGTGAAAGTAGGAAGGGAAAAATTATAATGAGAGATGAGATAAAAAAGAAAGCGAGTTATAGTAAAAGGGAAGAATTAGGTACAATGTAGTGAGTGACAATCATAGGAAGAGAGTGTAAAAAGAGGAATGAAGTTACATAAGGTGATAGAGAGAATGAGAGAGAGCATGATTAGAGAGTGATACAGTGAGTGAAAAAGTATAAAGCAAAGGGACTAGAATGAGCGATCTCTTGGAGTATATCCATCTCTACCTCCCTGGTCTAACCTGAAAATTCCATTATAATCGGTTTCACCTTATATATAATCCCCTCTCTTTCTAATACGTCCTCCCTTACTTCGTTTCATTATTATATCCCCCTGCCCCCTCCATTCTTCTTTATGTCATATTTCTCACTCTATTTCATATCATCCTTACCTGTTTTCAACCTTACGCAGCGACATTATCGTAGCCAATGAAGCCCTACTGAGGGGCGATTATTTCTAGTTGAGAACAGATACGAGTGATATGACATAGAGTGAGATATCTCTATATATAAAGTTGTTGTGTTTGTTTGTTTGTTTGTTCACCCATTTTCCGTGGAGATAGACCTGAAATTATAATATATATTATTTACTAACTGAATAATGTTAAATAAAAGAATGTTATCACTATATTCCCAAAATTGGAGCCAGGGTAGCCCAGTGGCTTGCGTGCTCGCCGATTTCAGTAGTAAACATATTAAAGCAGTGAACATGTATTATATATAAATGTATCAAAAAAATATTTTTAATTTAAAATTTGTGAAATACAAACACTGGTAATAAAGTAAAGGCATGAAACCAGAGGAGCCCAGAGGCTTGCGTTCTCGCCGATGACAATATTGCAAATGTGTTATAACTAAATGTAACAAATATAGAATAAATTATTACATTAGAGTTTAAAATGAATAATTTTAGAAACAAACTTCAATACAACTGTCAGATAAAATATGAATGTTATAAGGTAATATTATAAAGATACATTCCTTTCATTAATGTTATTTTATGTTAGGTAAATAAATTAAATATCTCAATTTACAAACAAAAGTTTTGTTTGTTTTAAATATATTTCATTGTGTATATAACTTGAATTGATGTTGTATTTATTTATATGATAAAATACTTTTTTTTTAATTTAAACGATTTTTATTTTGCTAAATATACTTACTGTGTATAAATCATGAATCATGTTAAGAATACTATATCAATGTTGAATGACATTTGAAACAAAATTTGAGAGAGAGTAGAGTGAGAGGGGGAGGGGGGAGGAAGAAAAGATATTATATAGAGAGTAACATACTTAGAAAGAGAGAGGTAAAGATATAGGCTATGCTGGTAGAGAGAATATGAGAGAGGAATCTTAGAATGGACCATATAAGAATCTAATTACGTGTTTTAATAACAAGAAACAATAATTAAAATTATCCCTGTCAATCATATTCAGTGAATATATTTCAATGACTATTATTATTATTTCTGAGTTACACAAAGGGTCACGCATAGTCTAGTAGGACATAAAGAAGTTGGTGAGGGTAGGAGGAGATTTATATCGTGGAAGGATATAGCGGAGGTAGTATTAAAAAGAGAGAGGACGAGATATAAGCTGAAACAGATTGGAAGTAGTTTGCAGGTTAGACCAGGGAGGGAGAGATGGACAAATTACAAGTCTCTTCAATATTCAATATTCAGAATGAAAAAGATTAGTACTGGTTATTATATAATAACTGCACAAGTTTTTTTTTTAATCAGTTAGAATTCATGCAATTACATTACAAATGTAGTGTATATTATTTCCATTTTGTGTTAGAGTACTGTATCCTTAAATTATTTATCGGAAAAGCAATTTAAATAGGAATTAAGACATTTCCTTATGTGTTCTATTTAAATAAGAAAAATCCACTACTATTTATGTTTGAAACACATTTTAATTAATCAACATGTAACTGTACGTAAATGAAATTTAGGTATAATAGAGTATTACCTACTGCTGGAGTCAGACATCTTATAAATGCCTGGCTGCAGGAGAATTTGAAGAAAAGCTGGCCGAACTGTCCGGGCAACAGACAGGCTAAGCTGTATATTTCGGGTCCTAGTATAAAGTATAAGAAGTTTCTCCTTAGTCTGGGTAAAACAAGGTTGAGAAATCTTATTGGAATTCTCACCGGTCACTGTATACTGAGAAGACATCTAAATATCTTGGGTATAGGAAACAGCGCGACCTGCCAAAAATGTGGGGAAGAAGATGAAACCTCCGTCCACTATGTGGCTGAATGCCCTGCATATAGTCTCCTTAGACTTCATAATTTAGGTTCAAGTACTATAAAAATAGATAAGTTAAGGGAAATGGAATGGAGAAACCTTCTGATCTACATAGAAAGATCAGGAAGATTCTCCTAGGAGTAGGATCCGGGATACATGGGGAAGGCAAAAAGGGCCCACTTGGCTGGCTTATTTGCCAGATCTTAGATCTACCCGCCTTACTACTATCTATCTATCTACCCAAAAGTAATAGGTTTCAATTTCATTCAAGAAAGCATATTCATAAAATTTTATTAAGATTTGGTAAGTGATACGGGCTTGTACATTTGTAAATATAATTTTTATGATAATAACCTACCATATATCTATCCAATCTCAAAATTTACTTTTTTTTCGCGGCAACGGCACTTTACTTACAGTAAAATAAAAATTAATTGAAAGTTAAAGTTGTAGGTAGCTGAATGATTATTTATTAAAAAAAAACTTGAATAGGAAGTAGTGTTTGTGCTCTATCTGGATGTGGGACAGCACTTGAGATTGTCCTAGACACTTAAGAGGCCAGAAAGAAAGTCGCTAAGAGGGTGTTAGCTCTGACTAAGTGGCGCGTAATGAGATGGCAAGAGGTTCGTCTCTAATTAGCAGGCCCCCCACTTCAGTTACTTCCGTCTTAAGCCCAAGTACTGTTTATCATTTTCCTTCTTTGTATTAGAATTCATGTAATTATGGCGTTACAAATGTAGTGTGTTTTATTTTAATTTAGTGTTAATGTACTTTATAATGAAATTATTTATCGAGAAAAGCAATTTAAAAGGGAACCAGGACATTTACTTTAGCATCCTATTTAAATAAGAAAAAGCCACTGTTTATAATTTAAGTTCGAGATACAGTTTCTTTTGATAGGTTTTCCAATTTATTTAAAAATCTTTCAAATACTCCCTCCTGCAGTCTATTGATTTATGTTACTAATGAAGATACAAAATAATGGTTCAATCCTGAATTTAATATTTCTTAGAATTTAAAAAAAAATTCTTATGATATTCAGTCTCATTCAGTCGACTGACCCACTGTCTGCTCGTTTCTGAATCTGCTGTAAGAATAAGCAGTTAATTGATTGTAGCACCCTCATCCCAGAAAGATCATATCCAGTTCTCAAGAAAGGTTGTGTTCAGATAGACCCTTAAGTAAATATTGTATGGCCAGCACCTACAAGCTGAATAGTTTAAGGACTACCATACTGGAAAGTGACCTGGGTCGTCCCCCCCTTAAGGGGAAAAAGCTCTAAAACCCGGGCCGGGCCCTACCGAATGGGTAGGTACCAGTTGCAAGACTCTACCCAATTAGAGGTCTTACCCACTGGTAAGGGTCGGGGTCTAGCTCCCCCTTGTTGCTATGCAGGCAACCGCCCAAGAAGAAACTGCTTCTCACACAGCGACACATCACGTAAGATCATTTGTGTCTACTCAAATTGAGTATGAAACCACAGCCACCACGAGTCCATCCGCATGACGAGGCATTGGTGATGTCCTGAAATTAAGACGGAAGAAGGAATGTAGGCAAGAGAGAGGAGGAGAAGAAACTAAAATCACCCATGGGCTTGGAAGCCTCGTCCCCGTGGTACCGACAGTATTTTAAGAGCACTCGGGTGGTACTCCGGACCTTGGTCCTACTGAACCTGCTATTGGGAGCAGGGATGGGGGGGGGGGGGGTCAGTGGCCCAGCCCTTAAGTAAATATAAAGATAACTTCCCGTGTAGTGTTTTTTTTTTTTTTTTTTTTTTATTAAAGCTTTTATTCTGCATGCACCATACAAACATTACATGCATGTAAATTGTTTACAACATTTTGTCGAAGTCTAGATCATTAACAAATTGTTCGAATATTCTGCACAGGTCTCTTTCACTTATTAGGTCACTTAAGTCTTCTGGTGGCCACTTCATTCCTCTTGGTACGAAGTTTGTTAATGATCAATTTGTTAATGATCTAGACTTCGACAAAATGTTGTAAGCAATTTACATGCTGTAATATTTGTATGGTGCATGCAGAATAAAAGCTTTATTAAAAAAAAAAAAACCACACACACACATACACACAGACACACACACTTCAATCAATTCAATGCATTCATGCATGTTCGCATCACTTGGTATAACCTTTGGTGGCTGTGTCTGTGTTATTGCGGCTGATTATGGGTGTTCACTACACGGGAGGTTATCTTTATATTTACTTAAGGGCTGGGCCACTGACCCCCCCCCCCCTCCTTGCACCCAATAGCAGGTTCAGTAGGACGAAGGTCCGGAGTACCACCCGAGTGCTCTTAGAAAAAAAGTGTGTGTGTGTGTGTGTGTGTGTGTGTGTGTTTGTGTGTTTTTAAAACATACATTATTGCAACATGCTCCACAGAAATAATACATGTTCTTTTAGCCATAGAAATACATTAGTATTTTCAATACTTTTCTATCTACACCAAATTTAAAATATATAAAATTAGCTAAGTGTAATATACAAATACTTTATGAAATTAACATCTAGTTAATTATTATCTAATATATTTTCAAATATTCTTTTTATAAAATGATCAATTTTTGTCCATATGTCACTTTCGAGAAGCCTTGGTTTGTCCGGAGGCCACCTTTCATTTTTTAATTACATATGCCTGCATAAGCACTGCTCTCGCTTGTCTACAGCAGTCCCATAGGTGATGATCTATCGTCTGCGGTGTGATTCTGTGGCATGGGAGGCGTCAGTATGATACATTAAATCGGCGCACGTATGTCAGCATTTTCCCATGACCTGACAGTACTTGTGTTATAATTAATTTCCATGTGTATCTCCTAGATCGCATTTTCCCATGACCTGACAGTACTTATGTATAATTAATTTCCATGTGTATCTCCTAGATTGCATTCTTGGTAATGGTTAAAACTACTTAGTATGTGCCCCTGCTGAAGAACAATTCCAAATGTCCTCCCACTGGTGGTACGTTTTTTCACCAGCCCACGTCAACAATACTGAATATGGAAAGTTTTGATATTGAGCAGCTCCACTTATCCTCTTTGCAGATTCTTTAGCCAGTTTATCAACCCATTCATTATCTGTGATTCCTGAATAGGCCTTAACCCAAGAGAAATTTAAACTGACCCTTGTTTTATCAGATATACATACGTATTTCATAATTTCTTCTATCAAAGGTACATGGTTATTCCAGTTCTGCAAAGAGTCGACTGCGATTTGGCTGTCGGTTAGAATATTAACACCTACATCCCCTGGCAGGTTTTCAAGAGCCCACTCTACAGCTTTCAGTATTGCCAGCTGCTCAGCTTGATTGTTTGAGCAAAAACTATCGGGCGGATACCCTTCTTCATATACGCAACTTTCTTTTTCGTACACAACAAATGCACAACTAACATTATCAGCATCTTTACTACCATCCGTGAAGACCTTAAATTTTGCTGCTTCTTCCTTGCTAAAATTTATCCCTTTTACTTTGCCTGGATGAAGTCAAAGCGAGAAGTGTTATGGTCTGTCAAGTATGATGCCATAAATCTCTTCTACTTGTTCACTTCTCTTATTTCTTGCCTGCAATTATACAAACAGCATCAAATCGTTCTTTGCCTTTTGATTAATCTTATTGCGAAAAGTCTTTGAACTTTTCCTAGTTGTTTCATATAGCATTTCTTTCGTAGTGCCTTTAACCAAACAGATACAACATATAATACATATTGGTATAAAAACACCATGGTATATTACGCTTAGAGCTGCACTTGACATGCCCCATTAGACTCTGGCTGATCTTGATAAGACATTTACGAACTGCCAGTTTTTATCTGCCACTTGTTTTATATGCCGATTCAATGACAACCTTCAAAAGTAAGAATGCTCACTGACTTCAACATCCGGTGTCCTAGGTAAACACCTAGGTAGGCACCTCACTAAATCCATCTCGACCTCACCGTGTAGGTGAAGTAATTTTGATTTATCTTCACTAATGGAGATTTTATGTTGCTCAGACTAAGCACTTATTAGACTCATACAATAACTTACACTCACCTCTAGACCGAACACTGTTTCACCAGCTACCACCAGTAAGAAGTCATCAGCAAAAGCTATAACTTTGGCAAAAGTTGGATACGGTAGTCTAAGTAGACTATCATACATTATGCACCAAAAATCTGGTCCACAGCTTGAACCTTGAGGGCATCTCCACTAGACATCTCAACTGTCTTTTTGTAGTCGTTTAAACATTTAGTGGTTGTTCTGTTTGAGAAATAACTTTTTACCAGCCAATACAAATTTCTTGAACATTGAAAACTTTTAAGTCCACTTAGAATACTTGGCCACCACGCTCCATTAAATGAGCCGCATACGTCAAAGATACTATTAGCACCTGCAATTTAATGTCCAGATACCCTTCTATACACTCTTGTGTATGTGTGTGTGTGTGTGTGTGTGTGTGTGTGTGTGTGTGTGTGTGACTTCGTTGGTATCAAAAAGTTTGTGGACACACTGAAGTCCAAACCACTTGATGAGTGGAATCAACATTTTACACAAACAGCCCATACATATAAGTGTGCCCTCTACCCTGATATATCTGGCACTATTACTTGATAGAAAAGTCAACTTTTTTTAAAAAAATTGAAACTATTAGACGCAAATTTATGGAAATGTATGATGGAATCGTTAGCTTAGTAATCAATCTTTTTGAGTAAACATTTTAATTGTTAACATAGGTCTTAATATCTACTGAAATTTAGAAACAAATTTCTTAAAACGTAAAGGTGTAATATGAAATGCTTCTGTTCTACAATAGTAATCTACTACCTGCATTATTCAATAGACAGGAGTATGAAAAAGTACTTAGAATCTAGATTCAATGGAATATAAAGATTGATTTTTGCTTAACTAAACACAAACAATAATAGTTTGTTGTGCACCCCCTTTGGTGTAATATGATATATTAAAACTACTATTTCTTTTCGTGTAAAAATTATTTTAATAATGTTAAGTGTTGAGCGTATTTATACTATATTGCACACTACTTTATGTTAGCAGTGACACTAAAGTAACCAAGTATTCAACTGTCAATAATGCTCGAAACGCTTTGTTTATACCATTAAATGTTTATAGGTGGAGACCATTTCATTAACTTTTTACCCTACAATATAGGAAATTTATTTCACTTTTGCAATTTCACATTATTTTTTTTGGGTATCTCTGAAAAAATAGTGAATCTTGCGTGAATTCAGTTGTAAAATAAAACACACGCACAAACACATACATTCATACACATACACGTACATAGCAATCACAACAACTTTCAGAAATATGCAGAGTAAATAATAGTAGGTATATACTGGGGTAAATGGATACTACAAAGTATCGGCACAAAAGAAAGTTATAAGTAAGTACCACACAATTACGGATGAGTTAAAAGTAGGCATACTTCAGGACTTCAGATTGGTATGTTTATATCACAAAAGAAAGTTATAAGTAAGTACCACACAATTACGGATGAGTTAAAAGTAGGTATACTTCAGGACTTCATATTGGTATGTTTATATCACAAAAGAAAGTTATAAGTAAGTACCACACAATTACGGATGAGTTAAAAGTAGGTATACTTCAGGACTTCAGATTGGTATGTTTATATCACAAAAGAAAGTTATAAGTAAGTACCACACAATTACGGATGAGTTAAAAGTAGGTATACTTCAGGACTTCATATTGGTATGTTTATATCACAAAAGAAAGTTATAAGTAAGTACCACACAATTACGGATGAGTTAAAAGTAGGTATACTTCAGGGTACTTTATAATTTGGTATTGTTTAATACACAAAAGAAAGTTATAAGTAAGTAATCACACACAATTACGGATGAGTTAAAAGTAGGTATACTTCAGGACTTTATATTGGTATGTTTATATCACAAAAGAAAGTTATAAGTAAGTACCACACAATTACGGATGAGTTAAAAGTAGGTATACTTCAGGACTTCAGATTGGTATGTTTATATGTTCTAATATAAAAATTATACCCAAAGTAACACAAGGACACATACACGACTCACTTCTATATTTCGACAATCGTATTAGGAGGCACCAAGGAGGTAGGCGGTTACAAACTCGTAACACAAAACTAAACCTAGGAACCATTTTCCTTTGTATATTGTTTTCCTACAATCCTCGAATTGTTTTTGAAAGTAAATTTATCAAAATGTCAATATCATAAAAATTATAGGCCTTTATTTATTCCATAAACCCCTTTTTCCTGACAAATAACGTAATTTATTAAATGAATGCATTTATTTCTGAAATGTATAGGTTTAGAAAGGTTTCATTTTAACTAGTTTGGAGAAACTACGCACTTAATTAGTTATTGTTTAGTGTCATATATAGAAAAATAAAAATAAAATTAATATAAAAAACTTACTTTAAAATTTAATTATTGTTAACCTAAATTACTAATTTTTGATTAACACTATTTGAACTAATATTAGTTTACGAAGGTTTTACGTACTCAAGAAAATATTAAACAAAAATAGAAAATTAAAAAAATAATTTCATAATTCAATAAAAACAAACTTATAAACTCAAGAACTTAAATCGTATTAAAACCTATTTGTATATATATAAAAAAAAAGGAAGTAAGTTTTATGATTTTAAAGTCAGGAAAAGCTGGTACGCAGGTTAGCATTAAGACTGTTTTGTGACATTCCACACCGGGGTGGGCTTTTTGTGTCCTGACAAACCTTTATCAAATGGGAATTGTTTACTGTCTTCGAATAAATTCTCCTAAACATTGTAACGTTTTCTTTGTTCATAATATTGGTAATTTATGTGTTCTATAATTCTATTCTTAAATATTTGTCATGCATTTTTTTAAAAAAATTAGTACAAAATTGGTAACATTATTATAAAAAAAATATTACAAACCAGTCTCTTTATTTTATTTCTTTTATGCACAAAAAAAGAAATGCTATTAGAATTAATAAACTGCATAATGCAATTTCTTTTTCATATAATTGTTTAATTTTTTTTTGGAAAATAAAAAAAAATTTAGATAATTATTTTTTGTAATTCAATGTATTTCAGAAAACTATTCAGGTGAAATACATCACAAATATACAGATAAATTTTCAAGGTAATCAATAAAGTGACTTTCCTATGATTCATTCTTGCAGAATTAATCAGCATATCTTCACTATAAGATCAATTACTGGGTAATATCTGAATTGCAAGACGAATTTCAAACGTGTAACCACTTCCAACTACAAACAAAACACACACACACACACACACACACACACACACACACACACACATACTTACATACACAAAAACATACATTAATCCCAAAAAAACTTCAAAAATGTAATCCCGTACCTTAAAACGTTTTTGAAAGTTGATATATAATAATCAAAATATTCATGAATTTAATTTATTATATCTAAAGGAAACAAGAAATGAGAATATATTAAAGAAAAAAATGTTGTTACTTAACTATGAACTAACAACAAAAAAAGCAGAAAAATTGTAAAACATATGAAGAATAATTTTAAAATCAATTCATTCCAAATTTATTTTACACTAGGTGACCCGCAACTTTTTGTGTCTCTGTTAAGAAACTAAAGTTCAGTAAAAGTCTTATTTTCTCAGTTTATAAAATAAATTCACTGAACTTGATTGATCAGAATAACTATTATTGCTGTTCCCTGTTATTAAGTCATGAAATAAGGATTCTTATATGGCCCCAGATTTTAATATATTATTGCTAACATGATTCCGGATATGTACACAGTAAGTATATCTAATAAAACAAAGAATCATTTCAAAAGAAAAAAATTAATTTATTTGATGACATAAATAAATAAAGCATCCATTCAAGTTGTACACAAAATCTAGCATATTTTAAACAAATACAGCACGAAAATTGAAATATTTCATTCATTTTATGTAACGAATAGTAACATAGATGAAAGGAATGTGTCTTTATAATATTACCTTAAACAATTTGTATTTAAGCTGGCAATTTATGTTAAGTTTGTTTTCCTAAAAAGATTTGTTTCAAACCTCTAATATATAAGTATATTATGTATACCTACGGAATTTCATATATGTGGTTAATACGAAGGTTCTAAATACGAATTTTAAATCAAAACGGTGGCTTTGAAAGTTTGATTTGACCGGGATAACTGACCTATTCCTGATAAATAAAATTTGTTTTTATATATATATATATATATATATATATATATATATATATATTGGTATACTTTGGGAGCGGACCTTCTTTTAAACATACCTCATTAAAGATCTTGCCAACATTAAGTTTAGTATGTTTCCTACATACCTTTTCAAGGTTTCGAATGCTACCTTTCCATCTCTGTGGTATCATATAAATTGTAATTGTCATTGTAAATAAGTATTTATTAGAATTGTTAAAAAACCTTGTATATAGAATCCTTGAGAATGGTCAACGTAGACCGAAACGTCGGACATGTAATATGAAAAATACAATTAAAGATAAAAAAATCGGTGAGTTAATTTATATGATACCACAGAGATGGAAAGGTAGCATTCGAAACCTTGAAAAGGTATGTAGGAAACATACTAAACTTAATTTTGGCAAGATCTTTAATGAGGTATATATATATATCACAATTAAAAGAAACGGTCCAGCGGACTTTTTTAAAATAAATTGAAAACGAAGGGAACACACAAAAAGACACAGACATACGAGTAACTCACATCGATATTTCGACCATCGTCGTCATCAGGAGGTGTGAAGAGCGAAGAGTGAAGAGTCACCGCCCTGTCTTCCTGCGGGACTCTTCTCTCTTCGCTCTTCACACCTCCTGATGACGACGATGGTCGAAATATCGATGTAAGTTATGTCTGTGTCTTTCTGTGTGTTTCCTTTGTTTTGAATTTATTTTATATATATATATATATATAAGAATAATTAATAGGAAATACTTGAAGTAATAAAAAAAATGTCTAAAAAACAATTAGATTTCTAAAAATAGGACCAAGATCTTTCGTGGATCTTTCTATCGGTAATAGATTTTACTTCTGGAGTCATTAATTTCACCTGACTTATGTTGAGAGAATTTATTTTTCATTCTTCTTTCATTTTAATGTCGTTATTTGTAATGTAATATTTTACTGGCTGTTTTCTTTTATATCTATTTAAATCATTCAGAATTGACAGGATTTCCAAGTTTCAAGTGGGTGCAAACAGCCAATCATGTTTACTATTATAAGTACATTGATAGATGAATAGATACAGATATTTGTTTGATATATTTATTTGAGAATTTTTTTTTTTTTTTGATTTGATGAAGGTAAGATTGTACAACATTGTAACTTAGAGCTGTTTTGGGTAACAAAAATATATTTTCAGTAAAAGTATTTGCTGTTTCTCTGCAAATAATCTCTTATAGCTGACTCATGGTACATGTGCTTATACAGTATCGATGGTTCGTTCAAACAGATTATTATTTGAAGTTCACCCAACCTCGTTAGTGGTTAATCTCCCCTTACGAATCCTTTTACCAATAATTATAACAAGCCTTTGAAAGTAGAGTTCTGTGTTTTACCATCACTGGGCATAACAGCGTCCAAGATGAAACCTTAATGAATCAGCATAGTTAAAGGTCACTCGGTAATCATTTCGATTCGCCTTCACCCTAATTCTCTCCAGCCAAATCCCCTATTAGTATTCAACCTAGTGTAGACACTCTAGTTTTACCACATCAATAAGGAATACAAAATTAATCTCAGTGTTCAGTCATAAAAAATTCTCTAAGGATTATAATTGAAAATTGTAGAATATTATTATTTCGTCGTCAGGATACCAAGGTTTAAAAGGTTTAGTATTTAAGGTTGCCTTGATACTGATATTTCAACTTAAGATTTTAAAAAATAACTCTATAGTTTTCATTTAAGTTACAGAATATATTTGTCAAAATGTTATTTGGAAGGTTTATACCATCATATACTCCCTTAAAATCTAAAAAAACTAAAATAATGCGGCCATACGTTGTACAATCAAATCTGTAAGAAAATTTGACTACAACTACAAAGTAGGACGTTCTAAAAAAACCTTCTACAAAAGCAAACTTAGTGGTTCGTTAATTTAAGAGTAAAGAAAACTAAACCGCTGCAAGTGTAAGAGTTATTATGAACAAATCTTCAAAATAATTATAAATTATGTTTAATTTTAAGTTCAGTATGGAGTTAAATTTATCAGAAGAAAAATGCATTAATAGTCCATATAGGCTAAAAAACAAGAACTTACATTGTTGAAAGTTAAAAATGATGCACAAATAGTTAACTCAAAATAGTGTAACGTAAATAATTTAAGTTATAATAATTTGCGATCTTAAATTGGAAACTAAATTAAAATGATTTACTTAATTTAAAAAACGAAATAATTAGTGATTAGTGGTAAGACTCAGTTATTGAATAAAACATGATATTGTAGTGTTTTAGTGTCTGCATTCTATATCAAAAAGAAGTGAAAAGCTAATATTATGAATTGTTTGGAGCTGTGATGGAAATATTTATCTTTAAAAGAGTGAATGGGGGCCTCAAAATGCTACAAAAACGCTATTTTCAAGAACAATGTTGCAGATCGTATCAGAGGTTCATCATTTGACCTTTCTTCTTTAGAAACTAATGTTAGATAGTTTTTAATTTTTTTCACAATTTCATTATAAATTAGAAATACTTTGTATTAAATATATTCATATATATTATTATATATATATATATATATATATATATATATATATTATATAGTATGATTAATTTACCACAATTAAACAAATTTGGAAACAATGCTCCTTGTTTCCAAATTAAAATTAATCACTTATCTATTATATCCAGTGTTATTTTGAATTTTTGATTCATTTATAATATATATATATATATATATATATATATATATTGACTAAGCATGAGTCATCGATTTTAATTTAACATGTCACTTGGCCAACTCCTTTTCCAGTTGAACCCTGTTAGCAGGAGGTTAGTTCGTAGGATCGATCTCTCAGTCTTAAGATCGTGAATGCCGAGACTGCGGTTAATTTTAATGATACTTGTTTAAAAGAAGATCTGCTGCCTATTTATACCAAATATATATATATATATATATATTATATATAAAATATTCAGGTAACTCACCACCAATTAGAGAAGATAGTCGCTCTAAGGCCTTTCGTTTTTCACGTCGTCAGAGAGCAAGTGAATACAAGTTGTAAGCAGGTTATGAATTTTGATTTAAAGTAGGAGTAAGATTGGCATCATTGACAGTATTTTTCCCTATAACTGTTGAAATAGTCTTGATTTGTTTGATAATTCCTTCAATTAGAAATTCATCTAATTTAAATTATTATTATCAAACAAATCAAGACTATTTCAACAGTTATAGGGAAAAATACTGTCAATGATGCCAATCTTACTCCTTCTTTAAATCAAAATTCATAACCTGCTTACAACTTGTATTCACTTGCTCTCTGACGACGTGAAAACGGAAGGCCTTAGAGCGACTATCTTCTCTAAATGGTGGTGAGTTACCTGAATATTTATATCACGTGTTATTGTGACAATTTTCTATATATATATATATATATATATATATAGTTAAAATAATCTGTGACACATAGATAGAAACACAACAAAGACTCACTTTTCCATATTTCCACCGCCATTACGGTTGTTTTAAGTGTAATCTGTCCTGCCGAACCGTTTCCGTTTATCATGGTATATACTCGTATATATATATTGAATAGCAGATTCAATAATATATCGACCATTTGATAGAATAGGTGTGCTCTCTAATCGGGATTAGGTCAATTTTCTAGTATAAAAAAAATCAAACTCTCGGTGCCAACGTTTCGGTTTTATTTGAAACCTTTTTCATAGGCAGAAGTAAGAATTTTTTAACTAAAAAAATGAAATTTACATTTTTTAAAGGACCAACAATGTTAACCGGACAAAGTCTAGTCTAGTCGAAGGTTTTGTCCGGTTAACGAGAGTTTGATTTTTTATCCTAGAAAATTGACCGAATCCCGATTAGAGAGCACATATATATATATATATTATATATAGTTATATATATATATATTGTATTTGTGTGTGGTGTGTGTGTGTGTGTGGTGTGTGTGTGTGAATGATCAAACCACAATAAGAAAATGAGAAAACAAGACTAAGATCTTTCAACCGTAACAAGCGGTCTTCGTCAGACTCTTGACGATATCAAATTTGATCATAAATCAAAAAGAGATGAAAAGCTAATATAATGAATTGTTTAGAGCTGTGATGGAAATATTTATCTTTGAAAGAGTGAACGGGGGCCTCAAAATGCCCTCTATACTTCATTTAAAATTGATGATTGTCTACCATATTCTTTGTGCACACATCAACATTGTTGGTCTCCGACTAACTTTGCACCAGTGAGTTTGGTTTCTCTCTTTTATGGCTCCTGATGACCACTCAAATCAAAAATTAGAGACTTTAAATGTGTGTCAAAATGAAGCTTTAATCAATTTATGCCTTTTTTTGGGGTCCAAACTTATAAAGGAAAAGGGAAACATTTAACTTTTCCCTTTAAATACAATATATTATTAGAATATTATAATATTCTAATATAATATATTATTATAGAAATCCGTCGCTTCGTGACCGCTTAAGCACGCAGTGCATCGTCAAGGAAAAATGATCATGGTTGACGATTTTTGGTATATAAACCATCAAACAAGTAGTGTTATTATAAGCAGATTATTGATATTAATACTTATTATCTTACTTTATGCTTTTATACTTAAAATTATTATTGTCAAGTTCGTTCAGTTGTCTTTTCAATTTTTTTTTAACTTGGCTCATTAAAAAGATTATTTGACATCTCTGTTTCTGTCTGACATCACTACTTCGGAGAATCCTTGGATATCTTTTACTTTATATCCTCACGCTCTTCATTGCTATGTTCATTTTTATCTTCAAAACTTTTCTTTCAAACTTTCTTTTTCTTTAAAAGATTCAGATAATAGTCTGGATTAATGCTTTCATTTTTAATGATGCATTATCGAAACATAATATATGTACTTTGGTAGTAAAGGCAATGCAAAATATTTTTTTTATTTTCAATCAAATTGATTCATAACTGTCTTCATTATAAATCTTGACTCAACTGATATGTAAGAACCAAAATGTAAACAAACATCAGGTAAAGGGAAAAAAAATGTTTCATTTTCAGTGTAACATCTTTTGCCTCATATTAAACCTTCTTCAGATTAACTTGAAATAACATAAAAAAGTCCAACGAGATTAACTGGCTTTTTGGAAATGAAGTAGCAATCCACTCACCGATTATTTTGGTTTTTTTCCTACTCATTATTATATTACAACTACTCATAGAGGGATAACAAGTAATTATGAAACGTGCTGCATCAAAAATTAAATAAAAAAGTGGAGAAACCACCCATTGGTAGGATTCCATATAAATTGTTCTAATTATTTTTAATTAGTCTTAACAGTCAGTATTTCAAATTAAATCTCGGAGCCAACATCTTTTTAGCCTTCTAATAGGTTTGGTAGGAATCTGGTATGTTATTTGTTGTATAAAAGGATTGGTGAGTTGAGATTTATAGAAAATGTTGCATCTGGATTGGATTTCTTAGTGGATAATAGGGATTTTCAGATCATTATTAATAGTATCGTTGGAAGCATAAAAAAAATATTGTACTGTTTTTCGAAGGATTATGGATTGGGTTGTTTGGATTCTTTGGATATTCGTGCGCTTGGCTGATCCCCAGACAGACCGACGGAGTATTTTATGCATACAAGTTAGCGTCTGCACATTTTCTCTGATATCTGTGTTTTTGTGCAATCATAGTAGCAAATTCAATTCACTTTAATAAAATTCGAGCATTGCTCAAAGCTTTTGCAGTGTCTATTTATATGTAATCTGATATCTTGGTTCTAAATTGATTTTTAATAAAGAATGTATAAAAAATAATAACTTTAGAGAAGCAAGGCAAATACAAGGCTTTTGACAGCAGGCTGTAGAAGTTTCTTTCTTTCTGTTCTCGTGCAAGGTGTGTAACTCCCAGTTCCCACCTGTTAGCCTATTTCATTATTCAACACCCTTACCATCTCCCTTCTTGAATTTCTTCCTCTGTTAACACACTTCCAGTCTCTCCTGACCTTTCACCAATATCCTTTTCATTTCCATCTATCCTTAAAACATAAGCAGCTTTCATTACATTTTCAAATCAACAAGATTTAGATACAAGTAGAAACATTTAAAATTAAAAACTTATTTAACCTAACAGTAAAACGTTAAAAGAACTGATGTCCAAAATAGATTAATGTGTCACAGGTTGTTAAAACTCATGCGCCATGCTAGAACATTTATTGTATGAAACATTTTTTTTTTTTTGTATGTGGTTAAGAGGGTGACAAAGTCAGCCATCTGATGTTGATTCCTTGCATATTTCATTAATTCTACATTGCAAGTCCTAAACTTTGCCTCACTCAAGTGTATTTAAAGTAGGGATCTTTAACGAGTACCTGACATGGAGAACCCTATCATTTCAGGTTAGGGAGCGATAGTTTAACGTCCTCTCCGATGGACGACCTGCTCAGATATATTCGTCTCCTACATAAATAAATCGAGAGTCAGCAGAGTGGGTATCGAACCCCGGACCTACCAGTTCAGAAGTGAACACGTTGCCACCGAGATATGCTTGTATTAAGCTAACATTGTTCCTTGGATGGTACTTACCCATGATTAAAACAAGAGTAAGAACCAATAAATTTATATTAGAAATAGGTAAAACCGTCATACCTCGGAAGATGATCATGGAGTTGGAGCGCTTTCGGACTTTATCCATCTTCGATCGCAACAAACTTTTGCGATCGAAGATGGACAACGACCGAAAGCGCTCCAACTCCATGATCATCTTACAAGATATGACGATTTTACCTATTCCTAATATAAATCATACTAACCTCAGTGGTATTAACAATATGCATGTATTTAACCAATAAATTATCCAAGGTCGGCGAGTTTAAAAAAAACCTAGTGTTCATCATCAGGTTTGATCTACAATAAAATATATGAGTAAAATGTAAAATTGAAAACAGTTTTTTCTCTCATTTCTTATTGTGGTTTGAACAATGACTGTTATTTCAGGTGTTTATTGGAAATCTGCATACGTATGTATATAAACTCATTTAAGTTTCTATTTTCGTTGTTTTTCTGTTTTCAGTTTAACATTTTTATTCATATTTTATATTATAAATGTAACCTGACTAATAACACTAAGTGCTCTACATGCGTCGGCGTTGGATAAAATCTTTTGTGTGGAGATTTAGAGGCTCTTTGTCTTATTCTAATCATAACAAATTGTTAAATCTTTGCTACTGTAATTAAGAGATGCTTGTTCATTATTCATTCATGTTACATGTTAAGACATTTAGACATTCATTCATTCATGTTAAGACAAGGACATGTTGCATCATACTAAAACATCATAATAATATGCTTGTAAAGCATAAACAATAGATATAATATCGCTAAGTGAAAGGCAATGAAATATACTACAGTATAATGATAAGTAACTAAATAAACACTGAATTTTTTTTTTAATTAGGTTAAATTATAATTTCATAAATCCACACTGCAGTTTGTCATGCAGTATAATGGCGAATTGAGCCAATAGTTATATTTTTGTGCATTTAACTTAGGAACGTAGAATTTTAATTAGAAAATGAGGTAAAGGAAATCAAATAAGTTGTTATTTAAAAATTAAAAATTAATTTAAAAATTAAAGTTAATTTTTAATTTAATTAACTTTTTAAAATTAAAGTTACATCATACAAGTTTGCGGGAAGAGAGATCAGAAATGTTAAATCCTTACTAAGATCAAGATAATTAGATTAATCTGAAGAACAACTGGAAGTATAAGAGACCTACTTTGGGAAATTTGAAGGGATGAATTGAAGTAAATTTTGGTAAATTGACTTAATTTTAAACAAGTGTGTTATATGGTAAATTTAAAAACGATGGATTCGAAAAGATACAAAGCAAGAGAATTCTTGAACCCACCCTTATGAATTTGGAGTAATGAAACTATGTATTTTCATTTCATGATTATTTTTAATCCACAAAATGATTATTAAATGTTAATTTAGTATCGTAAATTATTCCTGTATCTTTGATGTGTCCTATTCAGAAAAAAAAAGTTTATTTCAGTGAGAACAAATAATATATTAATGGATTTTCTCGACTCATAAATATTAAAAGCAGGTGGGCGAATATAGCAAAATATAGTCATGCTTATAATTATGGATAATTATTATAATAATTATTATCACAATATTATTGTGAATAAATACACTTGAATGAATTATGAATATTATTCAAATGTCATATTATTGAAAGAGTCAATATTCATTGTGAATAAATACACTTGAATGAATTATGAATATTATTCAAATGTCATATTATTGAAAGAGTCAATATTCATTGTGAATAAATACACTTGAATGAATTATGAATATTATTCAAATGTCATATTATTGAATGAGTTACATATGTAACGAACAGATTGGTATTAAAATTTAAAATTATTATTTGTTGGAAATTTCTTTTCTACTCAACTAGTTTCAAGTTCTGTCCACTATCAATGCCATACGGAATGTAGTTAGATATTTAAGATGTCATTTTCTCTGTCAAACTCTTGACAAATTAACAAGAAAAAGACGAACAGTTAAAATTGAAAAAAATAAAAAATTCCTAATGTATAAACTGAAGTATTATGGTTAGCTAATGAAAATTAATGGTTATACCATCTGAGTAACCAACAAAACTGAGTAAATAGTCTGAAAAAAAAGATCGGCATTCATAGAACAAGAAATGGTTAAAGTAAAACTATTAAAACAATAAATTAAAAATATTTATTAATGTACCCTAGCGTTCAGGTAGTATTAAACTATAGAAGACCCAGGATAGAACCACTTACTGTAAAGGAAGCTGAAGCTTTCATATGTGAAAAGAGGAAACCATTCATTGTGAAATTACAACTTACCTTGTTTAGAATTGTACCTTGTTTAGACATTTTCTGAATTTTAACTACTTTATCTTTCATTATTAAAGCTTTAATAGAAACCTTAGATATCATTTGTAGGTAATTTAAAATTGATCAATTATATTTATTTAATGTTTTTGTATGTTTGACAAGAGTCAATTGGAGTATATTCATTAGAATGTAGGATGTGCAAGATAAGATATGCAGCATCTGATGTTGACACTATAAATCAAGAATACGTTAAAAATTCTGCTATAGAGACTCAATGTAGAGTGTCCTAACATTGGTGAATGACCCCCTGAAACTAAAATGAGTTCTAAATTACCATATTAAGAATGCTTTCCGCTAGTAGAGGAATACAAAATATGTAAACAGCCTATTAAATTAGGCTTTTGAAAAAAAACGGTCTTAATTAACTTAATTATATAAAACCATGATACTTGTGAACTGCAAAAACATAATTATAAATTAAAAACAAATGTTTTTATAGTTTTCTAATTGTGTGTAACAACTGATATATTCTACCATAGTTTATACTTAAATTGAGATTTTTAGATATATGCGTTTTTAGGCATATGGGTTTTAATTAAGAGTTCTTTTATAAAGGAAAACTAATTTCCGGACAAACTTGTCAATTTTAATGAACTTACAGCGAGGGATGTGTGTTTCAAATCCACGGATAATATCGAAGTTTACAAATACGGAGAGCTTAAAAGTAGCTCGGAGAGACTAAACTTTCATTACCATGGGAATTCAGTCTAATCTGCCTGTATGAATGTTACATCTAACCGCTGGTCTCCTATTCAGAGCTCTAACCCTTTCATTTGTTCACCGTCTGAACTTTATCTCTCGTTTATCCAGCAAATCTTTCATTCTAAGTAATTTGGCACTATCATTAATTGTCCCTAATGATCGTCTTTTTTATTCAAGTGATTAATACGAGTACATTAACGAATTTTATTCCGTTAACTTCATCTTCATATTCATCCTACTGATCTCTGTTTTACATTTTCATTGTATATTTGCAGCGTATTCTCTTGCCTTGTCCTTATAGATCTTACAGACTTCTCTTGCCTGTTATGTTTTTTTCGTCCTTACAGTTCCCACAGTATTCTTGAAATTACATCTTTTTGAAAAAATGTTACTGGACAGTCATCTTTCAATCTTCTGTTTAAGATTACTTGTTTATCTTATTTGGTTCACTAACAGTACTTGATGTTACAATGTAAAGGTGAAACACCACATATATTTAATAGGAAACAAAAGTGAACTTGAAAAAGTAAATTACTTACCTTTCACCAGTGCTTCACAAATAGTGTGGGCTCACTCTCTTCGGGGGGGCTCGTGTGACTCTGGGGAACATGCCTTTTCCCCGCCGTACTACATTAAAGAGTAATATAACATCCACGCCAATAGTTGCCTGTGGCGCTCTCATTGTCAGAGTGTATGCAGTGAGTATTACCTCTTCATCAGTGCTTTTCAACCTTTTCACTGAAGCGGAATCTCATGGAAATATTCCACTCACTCGAGTGACCCCTGAAAAATAATTTAATAGTTTTTAATAAAAAAATAAAAATAATAAAATTAGTTTTTTAAAAAAAAAATAGCATTTAATAAAATGAAATAAAAATACGCACAGTTCACAGTATTTCACGTATTGGTTGTTGGGGGGGGGGGGGGGGGGGGGTTGTCACAGAAAATAGTTGAGAAGCACTGCCTTACACAAACCTATCACTTAGGGGTACCTAGACATAAAACAATACAAAGGAATGAGTCATTGGACAGTCAAGAAAAGGTTGGAGCCAAGCAAACCTTCTACTCCTTGAAACCTACATAGTGAAGCAAAAGCTACCTGAAACACTTCGGAAAGATGCAGTTAATGAATAGATAAAAAGTATGGCAGATAAAAGTTGGCTTGGAAACTAAGATCACTTTTAGTCTGAAAAGCTCTATCTAACTGAACATAAATTTGCATGATAATTAAAAAATATTGATATTAGGCATTTATGTATTCAACCCATAATAGTTCATTTATAGACCACTTAAGCAAGCTTCAGTTATACGAATAATGTAGACTCTGTATCGAAGAGACTTTAGAATGTTTTACCATTTTCCTTGTGAATGCTGAGTAAATGCTTTTAAGAGGTTAAAAACTTTTGAATATCATACCTAAAACCAATATAAGTAAAATTCTTCTGTAATAACAATTGTACAGTTCATTAAAGAAGTTGCAATTTAAAGTTGATTTGGAAAGAAAAAATGAAGCACAATAGGAAAAATATAGCAGCGGTACGCATGATTTCGATGCCTCTGTTTAATAATAATAACATATTAAATCCTTCTAAATCAATGATGTCAAGTTTGTTATTACTACTAAAATGGAAACAGTAAAATTAAAACTAATGAAATCATTAAACTGATGAACTATGATTTTCATAATATTTATAGAAGAGTTTTATTTACGTCTATAATAGCAAAACCATAGAATTTGCTATTACTATAACCACATTAAAATCAAAAGGAACTCTATTGAGAATCAACGAATTCCTAATTAAATTTAATTATAGTGAAGTTATGTAGTATAGTTGTTGTTTAGAGGATAGTTAAGGTTTTTCTTTATCTTGATATTCTTGATACAACCGTATTAGTAGGTCTCCGAATTCAATTTTGAAACCAGTCAATACCACTTATAATCACATAAGCCACACAAATCATATAATTATGTTAAATGAGTCGATGTACTTGACGTGTCCCGAGAAGTTTATGTCAAATACCAAAAGGAAATAAAATATTTATACAATAGAAAAAAAACTTTTTACAGTAATTGATTCATTGTATTTGATTCATTACAGTTGTTTAAAAAAACCATATTGCTTTTTGGTAATAATGAAACATGGAAAAGGTGTATTATGTTAAAATAGGCCCTAATTTACTCGTACTCTTCTGGTACTTGTAAAATATAAAAAATGTTGCTTTTGAAATTAACATATAGGAGTTATCCAGAATATTATAGAGTTTTTGTTCTATTAAGTCAGTGTTGCATTTGATTACATAGTTTGTCATTTGATAATGTCAATATTACATTTGATTACAAATCAATTTGTAATTTGTAAATTTGTACATTACAACTCATAATTATTAGATGAGTAATAACAGATTATTGATTAAACTCGGAGTCGGGGATATTTATAAATGTTGGAGTCAGTCTGTTGAAAAACCTAGAAATCGGAGGTAAGAGTTTCGTTTGTTGACTAGGACAGCTCTAGGTACAGCTGTATGTCCCGAGTCAGCCTTACCTTACACCTCTCTAGTACGCTCTATTCTAACAGTAACTCTTAAATGCATAGTAATGTTTCAGCATGAAGTTCTTGAAGCCATTGCTGCATACTCATATATACATTTTATTTCAATTATCATCAACTAATATTGCAATGTTGTAATGAGTTTTCACATTTGAACATTGTTGTTTATAATTCTAATGTATTAGAATTAGTTTCTTATTAATCTATTAATA
Source organism: Hermatobates lingyangjiaoensis (assembly GCA_026182355.1). Taxonomy (NCBI): domain Eukaryota; kingdom Metazoa; phylum Arthropoda; class Insecta; order Hemiptera; family Hermatobatidae; genus Hermatobates; species Hermatobates lingyangjiaoensis. The sequence continues at coordinate 5,396,860 of JAPFBL010000012.1, read as the reverse complement.
GAATTATTAATAGATTAATAGATTGAATATTAATAGAATTAATCTATTATTTAGTTTCTTAGTCTAAAAGAAAATGTAAAGGCTCAGCCTAACTTTTAAGGGAAAAAAAATTACAATGAAATATACCTGCCTTCGAATAAGAAACAGATGTACCCTATACCCCCACCCATGTCCATTCCATTACCAGTCAGTCTTATTCAGAGGCACTCATCCTTAGGTTCGTACTTTCCGCCTTATTTTATTTTATATTAATTTTTGTACTTATTTACTTTGTACTATAGATAACTCTCTGGTGTCATTGTATTTTTTAGCTAATGCCTGAGGAAGAACACTACGTGTTCGAAACGCGTTGTTTATATCATTAAATTTTTATATGTGGAGACCATTTCATTAGATTTTTACCCTACAATTGTTTATAATTTCTCTATTTCTCTGTTTTTTCAAACTATTCACATTGATATGTTGCTTTTAGTCAGCTTTTATGAAATATTACGGTTTTAAATTCATCCCATCTTTAAACTAGGAGCTGATGTCTTTGACAATTGGTTTTAAAATCCTTCTGTAATTACATAATTTCTTTATATTGGTTTACTAAGATATTTACTTTGTAGAATATCTTATGTATCATGATTGCATTGATCAGTATCTTAAATTTGTTTATTAATCTTCGTCAATCTTAAAAAACTACAGTCCCTACAGACATAATTATGAATAGCTTTTTCAGTTGGACTGTTGCTTTAAATTTACACAAGTAGCGCCTGTTAATATGTTATTATATTAATGATAAAATAAGCACTCATTTTCTCAGTACAAATAAACTAAACTGTCCTAAAATCCACAATGTGAATCATGAAATTAAATTGATGTTTATGCCCATTACTAAAATGGATGCCAAATAATAAATGAACCAAAATTTCTGCCCCTAGAACAGCACTAAAAGGTAAAAGCCTTATAAATGAGGGCGTTGAAAAACAAAAAAACGACCTTTTTTAATAAATTCCTAGGATAATAATAAGTAAAATTTCATTCGCTTGCTAATTATTTTCAAAAGATTAGAGATGGTGATCAACATATTGGAAATGGACTTAAGTTTGAAATTCCTCAAGACTTTTTCTGAGTGTCATTTATACCCATTAGTAGAGATGATAGTTGAATAAAAACCTATACCAAGTCCCTGTATTATAATACATAAAACCTTTCAACAGTGAGAATCATGTGGGTAAAACAAAATCCAGACATTGCTGGTTACATGCTAAATTAATTACAATGATTGTTTTGTTCAAACGAAGAAATAGTTCAAAGTAACTGCAATACAGTACAACTAACAAAATTGTGACAGCTTTTAAACAAGCTTTATTGTGACTTGTTCAGTGGAAAGTAAATTTTGATTGGAGCAAAGCACGAACTATGGCCAGTTTGTTTCAGTCATCAGGTCTGCCGCCTGAATTCAATTCACGTTTGTCTAAAGTGGAACCTCCTCTTTGATTCAAAGTGTCATTTACAATGATAACTACATACATTTTCATTATCAATGTATTAACTTACCTTAGTTTCGTATCTATACTTAGTTATTAACGAATAATCTATTAAATTGTGTTCAATGTTAATTATGTTAAAACTATATGCATTTTATATATTTATATAATCATAATAATTTAATATATAATAATTTTACATCTATAATTGCATTTTTGCAATTAAACTATGACCAGTTTGGTAATAAATTTAAATGACAACAAAACATTGTTATTATTAAAAAAAAAACAAAATAAATAAATCAAACTATATTAAAAAAATTATTAGTCTACTGGTAGGTAGATATGCTCCTCGTCTTAACGTCAATCCATAATTATTAATTATTCTTTTTAAACAATGTTTTAATTATTTTTTTTATTAATTATCCATGTAAATTTTATTTTTAAACTGTTTGTATTATTTCTGTTTTATTTATTATATTTTCTCTTGTCTTCTTCTCTCCCTAAGTTAGTAACCCTGATTGAGTACTTCTTTAATGAGACTTCTGTCCTCTCTTCTAGAGATATGACGACGCAGTCAAAAACTAATATGGGTATTTGCCTTATATTTTTTCTTCTCTGAATTTCTTATGAATATATATATATATATAATTTTATATCCTGGTGATGGTGAAACATGTCGATAATTAGTAATAAATTGATTGAAAAGAGCCATGGTGAACTACTTTATAAATTGAAGAATCCTGAACTCAGAAAAATATTTTCGGTTATTCGAGAACAGTCAAACGAACTTGAACAGTCAAAACAACTTGTCAAGAACAGTGTGGACATATCTTTTTTAAATGTATGTATTCAAGAAAGTCTGCTTCCAAATTTTACTAATATATATATATATATATATGTGAGAGAGAGAGAGAGAGAGAGACATATAACACTCACGACTATATTTCGCCTTGCGTCGTCATCAAGTAGAGGTACTCCTGCGAGTAGCCGCAGCGGCTAACTGAACGGACTGTCGCACAGACAAACGCTCGTGCCCTGATATATACATGAGGTGCGATCAAAAAGTAAAGAGACTTCTTGAATTTGACGAGCTCGCACTCGTCTCTACACTCTCCTATGTATTAAGATATATATATATATATATATATATATATTCTATGTTTTGTTATTGAGGGCTAGGTCAAATAAAAGAAAATAAACTCCTTTCTAGGCCGACGTTTCGATGTATTTGTACATCATCTTCAGGGCTAAAATTAGAGTAAGAACTATAATACATTTACCAAAACAATCTACAACTCACATAGAGAACTAACACAAATTTTTGAGACCAACAATTTGTGTTAGTTCTCTATGAAAGTTGTAGATTGTTTTGGTAAATGTATTATAGTTCTTACTCTAATTTTAGCCCTGAAGATGATGTACAAATACATCGAAACGTCGGCCTAGGAAGGAGTTTATTTTCTTTTATTTGACCTAGTCCTCAATAACAAAACATAGAATAGAATAGAAGAGGTCAAGAGCAATTTTTGGAGTTTATATATATATATATATATTTGACCGAAACGTTGGCAATGAGAGTTTAATTTGAACCTGAAGAACTGACTGAGTCCCGATAAACTTTAGTTTTGTTTCTATTCCACGGCCGATACTTTTATCAATATATATATATATATATATATATATATATATATAAGATTTCACATAAACACGTGAAATAACAATCAATGATCAAACCACAAAGTCTTGTTTTCCCATTTTCTTATTGTGGTTTGATCATTGATATATATATATATTAGTAAAAGTTGGAAGCAGTCCTTCTTGAATGCATACATTTAAAAAAGATATGTCCGCACTGTTCGTGACAAGTCGTTTCTTAAAGTCGTGGTTTTTAGATCCGCAGTAGTGAACTATAATCTGCTAAATAGTTATCCTCTTACTTTATAGTAGTTAACATTAATAGTTTCCTTTTAACATGAGTCACGATTCTGGTGACTGTATATTGTACATTTACTCGTATATATAAACTACAGCATAAGAGCGAAGTGAAAAAAAAGCAAAGTAATTGGATACTATGTTAGGAAGCAGACATCAAGGGACGGTGACAAAGCCTTCTGAGCAACCTATCACCTTTCCGAGGGGAATAACTCAGCGACTTATATATATATTATATACTTATAATATACTTCTATACTTATACTTATTATACTTATACACTTATATATTATATATAGCTGCCATGTACAACAAGTTCATAACTATTTTCCACGAGATGGTTAAAATCATCAAAGGTATAATCACTCATATATCTCTAAAATTTAGAAAAAAAAAATGTATTTGATAATTTCAGGTTTAACACCAAGGAAACATAATCGGGAAAAAGAATTTAAAGTAACAAGTTCAAGTGAATATTTTATGTTACTAAATAGTAGAGATCTTCAGATGTATTAAATACATTCTTAATTTGGTATATAATGGAACTGGTGAATAACTTGAACAAGGATTCAGAATTCCATCATATAAAGAATAAAATGCTTGGTAGCTCCTCTTTATTTGAGTCCAAATGAATAGCGTGTACTGTTTTAAATAGGAGAATACTGTAGATTGTAGTCAATTTGTAACATTAACCCAATTGGATTAAGTTTAAAAAAAGTTTTTTTTAAAAAAAAAATGTCTGCAAACTTACTTTTAGAACTGCTGGAAATGCTAATATAAGAGAGAGAGAGAGTAAGTTAGCGAAGCATAAAGAATTTCTAAAGGATGGACAACTTCAAGTTTCTAGTTGAACCTTTTGATCAATTGCCCCCATCTTGTGAAGCGTACATTTTAATAGAACATAACCCCTGCAACCTTATTTAATCGCCTCCACTTCAATGAAATTGATTGACTTCTACGAAGATAATATATGAGAATAAGTTGTCCACAACTTCATCTAGTTTAAAGGTGCCAAAATTAATAATTAATTAAGAAAGATTGTATTTGGAAATAGTTAGGTTAGGTTAGGTTGCAGTGGCAGTCCCACAAGGGAACACACGTATGCCAAGCATTGGCCCTTTGTGATACCACGCAATGAAGATTGATTCTACAGTGGGAGTCCTAAATTTTGCCTAACTCAAATGTATTTAGAGTATGGATCTTTAACGTGTACCTGACATCGTACAGGCTCGGGACCGACGGTTTAACGTCCTTCTCCGAGGGACGACGTGCTCAGATTTATTCACCTCCCGCGTGAATAAATCGAGGGCTAGGTGAGTATTGAACCCCGGTCCTATCAGTTTAGAGGTGAGCACGTAACCACTGAGCTAGCCTGCCCCCCTTGGAAATAGTTATCTTGCTAGTTCTTATTTGGGTGATAAGAAGTGTAAAAAATTAAAAAACTCAGATATAGTTTGATTTAAATTCACACACTTTTTTGGAGGACTAAGAAAGTCAGCTCTCTGATGCTGATTCCGGTGAGGGAATATTGCAGCTTCCATTGATTAAACATCGGGAGAATAAATGTAAAACTGTGAGCATTTGACTATTGTCCATACACATCATAAGAGTATGTATTTCCTAAACATCCCGTCTTAAATATGCCTCTTCAAATTAATTAAACTAAATTAATGGCTTTCAATGTAGTATCAGGCAACAATGTGACGCTGTAATAACTAAAAGAGTTTTCAAATAACAAATTAACAACAACATACTTCGAACAACAGTGAAATAGACAGAATGACTGAAGTGGGAAAAAGTGTCAGCAACCCATGTGTATTGTCAAAAGTAGGAATGTATGTAAAAAAGATATCAATAAAGCAGCGATAAATCATTAGTATTCAAGTTTTCATTTTATATACTGCTTAACTGATAGAAACATCAAAATTTCATTCGACATACATCACTTTTCACTTTTCAAACTTCACAAATATTAAAAGAAAACCTAAGAATATATCAGAGCTTGAAATATTCAAGAGAAAGAATGGTTGATCATTTTATATTAGCTAACCTATTTAAAATCAAAAGCAGGAAAAGCATGAATCTGTTTTTTGTACCTTTTATGTAGTTACAGGTATACAAAAGGTACTAAGGGTAGTAACCCTTAGAGAAAAAACACGTTTATAAGACACTGTTGAAATCGTTCTTCTTTTACTGAAACGATATTTCTAGTATTTTGTTTGATACGTTATTTTTTGATATATACATACATAAGAACTTATGTTATGAAATTAATATATTTTCGAGATTGGGAGCTCTTCTAAAAGAAAATGTGAGGCAACTGGCTAAAAACTGAAACGGTAGAGGAGGAAGAGAAAAGGATAGGTAAAACTCTTTTACAAATTTTCTTAATTTATGGACACCAGGGAAAAGTTGGTAAGGAGCGATACAATAGTAGTGGGGTCTATTCTGTTATTGGTGGAAAAGTTGACATTGGCAGGGATGATTCGGCTATTGATTAAATTAGGAGGATAACCGTGCTGAGTAAATTTGCATTTCAGTTTTTGAATATTGGTTTTCCGATCTTTGATATTATTACAGAGGCTATGAAGACGGATAAAAAGAGACCACGGGATAGAGTTTTGATATGAAGAGGGTGACAACTTTTTTAATGGAGGTAGTTTTGGGCATTGGTGAGCTTAACGTGAACAGACGTCGTGAAGGTCCCACTGTTATGAGTGATGTCAACATCTAAGAAAGTTATGTTTTCTTAGGTGGAGAAAGCTTCGAAGGAAGTAATGCATGATTCCAAAATATAAAAGAACTGCATACCATTGATTCCAAGTCACTATCCATTTCTATTCAAACGATTGCAATAGCCTGTAGCGTCTGTTTTGCAATGAGGTAACTAAGTCCCAAAGGGGGCTTTATCTACCGCAGGAATTGAAGTGAGTGAGATCAAGTTTTTCTCACATGGTCAACTTTGCCCATAGTTTGCATTCCCATGAGTCAGTGGTTCCAACTCTTTGTTCTTCCATGAACCAGAAGGACAGACAGCTAATATGGTGTATACAGAGACATTTGCTTAACACTGTTCTAATAATGATATTTTCTACTATTCTATCATTTCTAATGATATTTTTGAATACTATATATAATCAAATTTGTGACTCCGTCAAAAATAAGGAGTTTTTATTTCTATATATAAGGAATGCAGAAATGGGCATAAAATCTTTTGGTCAAGTGACTTACTTTCATTGCCAGAGTTCAGTTTCCTCCGCTTTGTTGTGTGACTCTGATTATGACGGTTTTTTGATCAAATATTCTTGGAACCATTATCAAATTTCTTACTGTCACTTGAAGTTTGATTTCTATTAAATTTGTTTATTGTAAAATCATAATATAGCTGCTCGACTACTGATTCTTAAAATTCAAAATGGGTTTCTCGAAAATTTCGTTCAAAGAATTAACTACTCCTGATTATAAGCCGATGTTTTGCAACCAATTTTTCGTCATTTTTTTTTTTTTTTTTAAGAAAAACAATTTAAGTACGATGCACTTATCTAACAGCATCATAACAGACAAGAAAACAAAGGCCTAAAAAAAATCTCAAAAATGCCAAAAACGTTTTGGCAAAACATTGGCATACAATCAGGAGTAGTAAATTCTTTGGACCAAATCCTCAACAAATCAATTTTGAATGTTATATATATGTATATACATATCGTCTGGATCACCCTGAGCATTACGGTTCTTAAGTGTTGTCTGGCTTTCAACTACCTTAAGGCAGCATATACGCTAAACTAGTCACAGAGTAACCAATATTTAGCACTTTTTTTTTCATAAACTAATAATGTATTACATTAACTAACACATTAAGATATACCAAATTACTGCTTGTAGATTAGATTATTATTAACTGCTTCATTTAAAAATACTAATAAAATTTTTGTAATTTTAGCTACGTTCCGGATGGATAGAGGTAAGTATTTCCACATAGTTTTCCTCTAAAATATGATTTTTCGATTATATTTTCCCTCAATAATTTTATTTATTTAAATTGTTGTTTGCAATTTTTTTAAAGTATTTTAAGTAATATACGATTGTTAACATTATGATTCCTAGTACTACAGAGATCGTTAGTATTTTTTTGAGAAAAGTAACTGTATGCTCCATTGGTTTTGAAACCCCTATACCCCTTAACAAACAATTCCAATATCAACAGAATACTTATGTAGCTCAGTTCATGATTATTGCTTCTTAATTAACATGATATACAGAAATATACAAACAAACCTCAAATTCTGTAGTTAGATGTTACTTATGCCACTATTTAAGTAAAATTTTCCATCTATTTATGATATAAATACATGTAAATTACATAAATACAAGTATTATATACGTATTATGATATTTTTATCATATAGTATAGAGAATACTATTCAGCAAAAAAATAGTGTTTTGACATTCGAAAAAATAGTTACGTTTGGCAAAGAATATGGAGAATTGTTGAAGAGGCTAACCATATGAAAAAGATAAAAGGACTTAATGATAATTGATGAATTTAGTTTATAAATGATTCAGAGAAAATACTCATAATATAGCAATACCAGTATCAATAATAATATAAAACAATAATAACTACAATAGTACAAGAATATATTTACTGATAATAAAAAAAGTTTACTATACTGAAAGGTCCATGAGTTACCAAGAATGGTTCAGTGGTACTCATCCATTAATCAGGTTAACCACCTTTAGTATGTTTAAATACCGAATAATGGATTTAGTCTAGACTAAAAACTTAGTTTTAAAACTGACCCACTGAAATATATTGTTGCCATTGTTAGTCCAATGATTTAAAGAAAAATTATCACCATGTTCCCAAAATTGGAGCCAGGGTAGCAAATGCCTTGCGTGCTCGCTGATGACAGTAGTGCAAATGTAATATATGAATGTAACAAAAAAAAATTTTTTTATAATTTAATATTTGCATAATGTAAACACTGGTAATAAACTAAAGGCATGAGGACAGGGTAGCCTACCGGTTTGCGTGCTCACCGATGACAGTAGCACGTATATATTAAAAATAAATGTAACATAAAAAATTTTTGAATTCAAAATTTGAATAATATAAACAATGGTAATAAAGTAAAGGCATTGAGCAAGAGTATCCCAGAGGCTTGCGTGCTCACTGATGACAGTAGAGCAAATTTATTATAAATAATTAACAAATATATATAATAAACTACTACATTAGAAGTTAAAAATGAATAATTTTAGAAACAAACTTGAATACAACTGTTAGATAAAATACGAATGTTCTAAGGTAATATAATAAAACCACATTCCTTTCATTAATGTTATTTTATGTTAGGTAAATAAATTGAATATTCGAGTTTACAAGTTTTGTTTTTTTAAATATATTTTATTGTGTTTATAACTTGAATTAATGTTTTATTTATTTATACAATAAAATTAATGATTTTCTTAACTTTTAAATGATTTTTATTTTGCTAAATATATTTACTGTGTATATATTTTGAATAATGTTAAGAATATTATATCAAATGTTTGGGCCATATAAGAATCTGTTTCCGTGACTTAATAACAAGAAAAAACAATTAGAATTATCCCTGTTAATCATGTTCAGTAAATTTATTTCAATATCTATTGTTATAATTTCTGGGTGACACAAAGGGTCATGGGTAGTTTAGTTTCTTATAAAACAGGTCGAGAACACTCTCTTCTGTCTTGTGTCACACTCAATATTATTTCTTCAACATTATGTTTAAACCTCCAAAGCCATTTTATTTCAAGTTACATTATTTATTTTAGTTATTTATGACTTTAAAATGCACAAATACATTGTAACCTCACGGTACCAATCTAAATATATTATTCAATAATCTGATAAATTAGATAATATGAATACCAAACAATTTTTATTTTCTCCATAAATACATCTTTACCTCTAAAAAATAAGCCGCCCGCTCCCAAACGAATTAACTTTAATAACGTTACAAGGCACAGTTATACAAATTTAACGATATATATTTTTTTTTTAATTTTCAAAAGCCAAGTGGTTTTTATCTTTTATATTTAGCAGTGTGAAGTAAACAATGAAACGTCTTTTCTTTAACTGTTCTCATTTTCATTAAATACCAAATAATACATTAAATTCGCTTTACTATTCAAAATTAGTTTAATTAGGGAAAGAAAAAAAAGGAGCTAGTTACAAAAATTAACCAAAAAAAAACTATATCATTAAAAATGACATGTTATTATTTTTTTTTAATAGAGAATGAATAACATTATAAAAAAAATTATAGCTTTAATATTACAGGACATTGAAACCAGATTTTCTCAGAATAAATTAATAAATATGTTACGGGTACAACCAATAGGTCTCCCCACCCCAAAAATTCTGTTAATTTATCCCAACTGTTATTACGAAATATTTTTTTTTTAATTCTAAATACAATAGTGTTATAGTTTCAGGCCATGTAGAAATGGAAAACCTTTTTCGAAATCAATCTAACGTACTTTTTTCATAATTTCACTTTTAATTTTTCATTTTTTATACTCAATCAAACAACTGACATAATTAATTTAATTTTCTGTTATTTGGTAATGTAGTGGAAAGTAACATATAAATGTTCGTTTAACTTTAAATTATTGGTGAGTTAATTTAAATTCCATTAATCATCTATACAGGTTTTTGTTTTATTTATCCTTTTCTTCTTCCTGATTCATATTAATTCCTTTGTGATTCCAACAAAGTTATTTAAATTAATTATTTAATTTAAACAACACTTATATTGTTCTTTGATTTTGCCCTGTCGTACATGAAGTATACACATTTAAGATTAAATATCATTTCACACAAATACAGATGAGGAATTCATTCAATTTTTCATGATCATCTCTGTTAAAGAGATGTATTTAGTATAATAATTCTCACGGTTATTGGCAAAGTTATTATACAAAAAATAGCTAAAATAATATGACTATTGGGTACAATTTTTGCCCTCATCATTAAAATAGGAGGAAATGAAAAATTGATTGAAATAGAATCTGACGGTGAATTATTTTATGGAGTCTGTATCGCCAGAATTTCAGCCTTCAATCTGATGTTATATCTCGAAGATTATCTGGCGTTAATCACTAGTACATTTATTTTTTTCATTTCCGCCTCGTAACAATCTTTTTTTTTTATTATTTTCGAAAAACTAATTCAGTTTTTTTTCTTTTTAAATAATTGCTTTCTGTCTACTAAAAGTCTAGCATATTGTTTATACGTCTCTGGCTAAATAATTGTGGTAATTCCTGCAGGCAACGGAAAAGTAAGAAATTCGAGGCAATCAGCTGAAAAGATAGAAGTGGAGTGGCTGCTGCATATTTCGATTTAACATACCTTAAAGAACATTTGTTGCCCATCTAAACAAATATACATCTATATATATATATATATATATATATATATATATATATATATATATATATATATATAAAAACATGAGTTCCCAATGAACACGTGAAATAACAGTCAAAGATCAAACCACATTAAGACATGGGAAAAAGGACTATGATGACTGAGTTGGGTTTTCGACTCTGAAGACAACTTGTTAAAGTTGAAAGATCTGGCCTTTTTTTTCATTTCTTTTGTGGTTTTTTCATTCATATATATATATCTAAAAAGTGGCAGCAGATCATTATCCAAGCATACATTGTTAAATAGTATAGCTGATTCTGATTCCACGTTTTTTTTTCAATAATTTATCTTTTCTTTAACTAATTTTCTATTATCTAAAAGCAGTAAAACTAACATATTTTCTAGGGACATACTGGAGGTAATAATGTAACCTAACAACTGAAACTGTACATTTACAAACTAACTGTAACTAAATAACAAAAAAAACACAATCTTTCGACAGATAGATCATTCTCAGATAGAAAAAAATAATATAAAAAATAACGACAAAAAAATTAAGAAAAGACAAATTACAAATTAAAAATAAAAATATTACATGAACAGTTCAAATACATAGAGTAACCGTTAATATATCCATATCACACTAGCGCCTCTGGCACCCTGGAAAAGATCGTGAACGCAGAACCTGCTCTGCGGTTTAACAAATATATATATATATATATATATATATATATATATATATATATATATATATATATAAACTACATTGACATAAAGAACACACAGAAATGAAACAGAAACTGACTACTATATTTTGATGTCCGCAGTCAGACCACGACTCTGCGACCACGAGTCGTGGTCTGCCTGCGGAGCGAATCGTTTCTATCCTCCTGATGTCCAGGCCATCGAAATATAATAATGAGTTTCTGTTTTATTTCTGTGTGTTCTTTATCTCAATGCAGTTTATTTAGTTCATGTAATCGTTTCATTTAATAGGTATATATATATATATATATATATATATATATATGCTATAATGCCAGAAAAGATTTTGAAAAAGACGAGCCAATCCCTGTTGCGTATTACTTTGGACACTTCTTATTGGTTGTGGGTGTTTTTTCGTTAAACACCTTTCTCCTTAGCACACTCCGTCTGTTTGGCCGCCTCACCTTTCACTCCAGGGGAGGGCTCACAGTCCCTACTTAACTCTATTGGAAAATTAAGTAGGGACTGTGAGCCCACCCCTGGAGTGAAGGCTGAGGCGGCCAAGCAGACGGAGTGTGCTAAGGAGAAAGGTGTTTAACGAAAAAACACCCACAACCAATAAGAAGTGTCCAAAGTAATACGCAACAGGGATTGGCTCGTCTTTTTCAATATATATATATATATATATGAATTTGATAGCAGATTCTGCATTCACGATTTTCCTACTTATAGCTTTTATTTTCCTTACAATTTTCTTTTGAGCAGGTGATAAGTGCCAAAGCAAACTAGCATACGACATTCAGAAGGCTGAAACACTAAATAAACACTTCACTGGGGATAACTATATTTAATTAATCACTAAACTAGATTAAACTAAGATAACAAGCTTTCGGCCCCATGGGTCATCGTCAGGTTCTTAAACTACTTATATTAACTAAATATACATATTACTAACTACTTTGGCGTTTAAATGCCAACTGAAAACTGCTTTCTGTCGAAGTGAAAGTTGGTGGTGGGGATGGAGTAGGGGTGAGTGCAGGTCAACAAAAAACTTATGGCCCTTTAACTCAACCTAACTCGGTCATCGCCCTCTTTTCTTACTAATTTAAAAAAATATTCTATATTCTTAAAACTAGGAATTACATTGAAGTCATTACTTCGTACATTTAAACTAGGTAAAAGTCTTTAATGTACAGAGCTTCTAAGATTTTAAGTCTATTGAAATCGCTATTAACATGTAGGATGGTAGTACCCTCAACCAGGTTCTCCCCAGTTATCCTGAGGATAACTTAATAACTTAATATAGTTATCCCCAGTGAAGTGTTTATTTAGTGTTTCAGCCTTCTGAATGTCGTATGCTAGTTTGCTTTGGCAATTATCACCTGCTCAAAAGAAAATTGTAAGGAAAATAGAAGCTATAAGTAGAAAAATCGTAAATGCAGAATCTGCTATCAAATTCAATAATACATGCTTGAAAGAGGACTTGCTGCCGAAATACACACACATATATATATAATATATATATAAACTTCACAGCCGTATTCTGAAATATAACAATAATCTAAGATCATACATCCAAAAAGTTGTTCACATCAGAGTCATACAGTTATCATTCATCATGTGACTCTAACTTAGAACCTTACTTGGTTGAAATATCCTAGTTATAGTATTAAATTATTTACTGTGATCTAAACGTTTCTTTGTCTTACAAGTTTATTATGGAATTTTGTATGAATATAAAAGTTAACAAGATTTCATGATTAACATTTTAAATGAAAATCAACGTCCTTACCACAGCAAAAAATAAGAAAAACGATTAAGTTGCTTAACCCTAACAAGTGGTCTTCGTCAGAGTCAGAGTTTTGACTCTGGCAAAGATCACTTGTTACAGTTGAAAGATGTTAGTCTTTTTTCTATTTCTTATTGCAGTTCAAACGTTAGTGCATAAACCATGATATAGCACACTACAACATTGTCTAACGGAATAAGATCTTTTGACCCGCATTTATCCTAGACAAACAGAGTGGATATTAACTGCTATAGAAGTACTAGTTTTTTTTTTAAATTAATAATGTGAATTGTTTGTTCATTGTTTCATACTCTTGTTTATTCTGAAGTACTCCACAAAAATTTAAGTATATAACTATATGTGTCCTTTTTTGTGACTTTTGTATTTTAGCTTCTCTCTGACATTCGTTTAAATTATAAATAAATCTGTAAAGAAATTCAAACGATTTAAAGAAAAAAACGCATAGGAACAATACAGAACTCACTTCAATATTTCGACCTCTTGGTCATCAGGAGGAGGAGAAGAAGAAGATGAGGTCTGCTTGGCTAGCAAACAACGATAAGTTACAACTCACTATTGCTGCTTTCCAGCCTCGCAGGACTAACAATTCATTTTTGCCTCTCATCAGAGGAAAATGACGACGGCCCTCAAAATATGGAATTTGGCTTGTGTATTGTTTCTACGTGTTCTTTTCTTTAAATTTTTTGATACTTTGTCCTAACGGACCGTTTCATTTTTTGTAAATAAACTCATTATTATTAAGTATATATATATAATGTAATATTTATCTTCAAATTTCTTTTATAGACTTAAAAAAAAATTAGAAATATGATAAATTAGTGATCATAATTATACATCATATTTTATACATAATTATCACGTTCAGACTGTGAATTGATCATGTGCATAATTTAGTAAGCTGACTGTGTTAATTATCATGTTATGTAATTTTATGTTAATTAACATGTCATGTTTTTATATGAAATGCTAAGCGTGGACTTACCCGTAACTGATTCATAGTAGAAGTGATTTTGTTTAAGGATGTACAGATCACTGAGGAAGACTACAACCAGACTCTAGACCTGAGGCCCTACATGAACCCTTCTCCATATACAGTTAAACTCGTAAGTGATTTTTTTTTTTTTATAATTGCAACGCCTATCACCTTGGAGACATTAGCGCTATACAATGAAACTTACTGCACATGCATGACTATTTTACAATCCTTTAAAAAAAAACTTAATAACTTCTCATGGTTTCTTGGTGTCAGCGTATTGTTAGATCTTGTAGCACTCATAAGTGAGAGTTTTATAAAAGTGGATAATTTTATAAAAAAAATTCAATGTTTTCTTCTCTCAACCACTTATATTCAACACTATTTTTCTTTCATAATCGATGTTTAGTCAAGCATCAAACAGGTGTTTTACTGTTTGACGTTTGACCAAACATCAATAAAGGAAAAAAAGCAATCAAAATGAAATAAGTTATCATTTTTAATCCTTTTTTTCGTTTTTCAGGATGCTTCTCTTCCTAGAGTTTTCAGGCTTTTCCGGGGGCTTGGCCTCAGACATATAATCGTTGTCAACGATGTCAATGAGGTACCCATGAATATTATATTTTTCCAAAAATATACTAAATTTTACGTTTCCATAAAATAAAATATATTAATAAATTAATAAAGTATTCAAATATTAATATTAATAGATACTAAAATGTGTTTGTTTGCGCCTTTATTCTGTAAATATTAACCACCGTTATCTATAATGATAATATATATAGATACAAAATGTGTTAGTTTGAGCTCTTGTTTTGTAAATATTAAAGAATCTATATTGTTCTTATCTATAGTAACAATATCTATAGATATAATAGATAGGTATAATAGATATCTATAGGCAGATATAATATAGATAGATAATATATAATATAGATAGATATAATTTTATAGACTCTATTAATATTAATAAAGTATATAAATAAACTTCTGCATGTACATATGAAGTCCTTATTGTCTATATAAGAACTTCATGTGTACATGGAGAAAAGAAATTTCTGAAGTCCTATCTTGCAGGAATGTGTTCTCATATCATTTCTAATATTAATGATAGACATATTATCAACTATTAAGGTGAAGAAAATTACCTTAAAAAAGGTGGAAATTTGTTTATAAATTTTACTCTAGGAACCAAATTAGGTTTTCAGAAGTTTTTCACGTTGAAAATCTGGTGTCCATGTTTAATCAGTAAAACAGAACCATCAGAGAAAGAAGATGTTTATAACCATTTCATTCAATCAAATCATCAAAAGTTAGATGATTTTTATCAAAAATATAATGACAATTAAATAAAACAGGAAACTATTTTGGAAATTTTATTACTCAATCTATGTATAAAATGTTATATGTAATGTAAAATAATCCAACTCTCCATGAATTACCAGGGGGTGTAGGAGTTTTGAGTTCTTGATTATTAACAAACCCAAAGAGGAAATGATGTTCAAATAGAGGTCCCCTTGTGGACTTCAGAGTAGTAGTTCGTATAGAATAGTTAAAACACTTCCGGTACTGTCCGTAGCATCCCAAACCATCACTAACCAGAAAGTAAACATGTTATTCTAATTGATTTTTATACATAATTTATTTTTATCAAACAAATTTATAGCAAGGAAAGCATAACATGACAGATCATAATGAATTAATAGGAATATGGTCGATTCTGATTTCGAATGGCAAATTCAAAACTACTTCTTATTTTGAAACTTGAAACTGTGCCTCAAAGTGCATAAAATATGTATGTTACAACGATTACATTACTAATTATTGAATTGTAAGTAAATTATAGTAATCCTGTAATAATTTTATTTCGGGATTTTAACGGATTTACACGTTTCAGAGCCGAATGAGTATATATATATATATATATATATATATATTGAATGTGTATATGAGTGTTATTGTGTATGTGCATGCTGTGTGTGTGTGTGTGTGTGTGTGTGTGTGTGTGTGTGTGTGTGTGTGTGTGTGTGTGTGTGTGTTTGTTTGTGTTGTGTGTGTGTGTGTGTGTGTGTGTGTGTGTGTGTGTGTGTGTGTGTGTGTGAGTGTGTGCCCGCGCTAAAGACCACACCTTTTATTAACAATGTCAATTCATAAATCACTTAAGAAATTTGACCATTATAAATAATTAAGTATCACATATTTATTTAAAAAATGTTTTGTGCCAATGCTCAAAAATCACCAACATAAATACAGAAGTACCTATTTACATCATGATCAAAGAATAAATTTTAGTAGTTAGACAGAAATTCTCTTCATCAAATTAATTTATACCTTAGTTTATTCTCATGGTAAATTTGATTGACATCAAAAACAGTTGCTTTATTTAAAACTTTGTTATAATTTACTGAGATCTGAAACAATTATGGTAAATTAATCATAATGGGCGGAATATTTAAGCATAATAAAGCACTATTTTTCCATAGGAGTCAGATGTTGTCGGCCTTTGGTTTGATTTAGTATTTTAAAGGATGAAAGGCAGAGCCTTGATTCCCCCAAGTTCTGCCCTCAGCGGTCACTTTGGCGGGCAGCGGAGCAGAAGGTTGATGCAACTCATCTGGCTAATAACAGAGGCTTATTGGGACGGCTTACTGCCCCTCTATCCTCGCCATAGATTATCACCATTAACTATCCTTATTAGTTAAAAAAAAAAACAATAAAAATTTATAAGTCAACTATAACTAACTTCAAAAAAATCTAGAGTAATCTGTACTAAACTTTAATGCAACTCAAAGTATTATCAGACACAATCAATTTAATTATAAAATTTGTTTTAATATTTTATTTTGTAGACATATTATCAAAATCAGGGATAATCAATTAAATATCTTTATTAATGTGCCTACATTGATTTGTCAATAATAGCGAAAATAATCGTTGTAGCACCGGTTCTGGTCAATTCATCGCCTCAATTCAATTCGTTTAAAACAAGTTTATTTAATGCTATGATTCATCTAAGGAAGAATTCATCTTAACAAAATTCGTCTAATGTAAATTTCGTCAAAGAAAAAAAATTTTCTAATTTGTACTGACTTATCTTCTTTATAAATAAAATAATGATTTTGTCTGTACATTGCTTAGAACTGACTCATTTCAAGTTTTCTTTACGTTTCATACATTGGAGAAACCGAATCAACCGTTAGAAAAATTTCTGTCGGTTTGTCGGTTTGTCTGTTAGTCGGTTTGTCGGTTTGTCTGTTCGTCCGCAAAACTTTGTCACAAGTAAACTCAGCTACCATAAGACATATAAAGCTGAAACTTTTACAGTAGATTTGTGTAGGTCTAACTTAAAATATAGGCTCTGAATTGATTGGAAATACAACATAGAAGTGAAGTTATGGACATTTAACGCAAAAACATTTGTCACAAGTAAACTCAGTCACCATAAGACATGGCGAGCTGAAACTTTGACACTGGATTTGTGTATGCCTAACTTAAAATACGGGCTCTAAATAGATTCATAATTCAGTACAGAAACGAAGTTATAGGGCTTTAAGCGTATTTTCCTAACTTCAGAGACAAGTTTGTTTTGAAAATACACAGGTGTGGCAAGTAGGTATTGTTGATGATTTTAATTTCATTGGAGCATATGAATATATTGCGTATTTGACATCTTTGAAAAGGTGTTTCCCAGAGTTGAGGACGTACTATCTATTGAGAATAAATGTTTTGTAAACGAGCAATTCTCAGCCCTTAATATGAACAGGCAGGAAAAATCAACAAACAAGTTCTTACGCTATATCATACCGAGGAAAGAACTTACAAGTCAGTAAAGAGATTGGATTAGTGATGAAGAAGCAGTTCATTATCTAATTGAATTTCTTGACTCTGAATTTATTTCTCCTGGACTGCCTGCTCATAAGTAAAAACTTAAAGTAGGAGCACCAATCATGTTGCAATTTAGTAGCAGTAACAAATTTCATGTTACGAAACATGAGTGCCCCAAAACTGTGCAACGGGACACGACTCTGAGTTCGTGCTCTACACAGATATGACATCGAGCGGACATAATGACTGGATATCGTATTGGGGAGTCTGTGTGTATACCACACATACCATTGATTCCGAGACACTGTCTGTTTCCGTTGAAATGATTGCAAAGTCCTGTCAGAGTCTATTTCGCAATGACGTTAACTAAGTCGCAACGGGAGACTTTATCTAACGCAGGAATTCAAGTTAGCGAGACCAAGTTTTTCTCACGTGGTCAACTATAGTTTTCTTGCTCAAGAGTCAGAGGTTCCAACTGTTTGTTCTTCCGTGAACCTGAAGGACAGACAGCTAATGTGGTGTATACAGAGGCATTTGTTTAACACTGTACTAATAATGGTATTTTCTACTATTCTATAATTTCTTATTATAGTATTAGTATAATACTATAATTCATATTTTTAAATACCAAGTATAATAGAATTTTTGATTCCGTCAAAGACGGGTACGTTTGCTAGTGTTTAATAAAAGACATCTGATTGTTAGGATAAAATATACTAATAATACGTAATGTAAGTATTCAATAATACAATGCTAACTCATTTGCTAACGCTTTTTGCCTTTGTACTGTTATTATAGGCGTATATTATTACACTTTGGTCAACTAAGTTTACAAAAAAGATGTGATTAACAATGTATCTATTAAAAAAGACAATTGAATATTATTTTTAAATATAAATTATGTACAATGCTTGTTAGGTATATAATAACATAATTATCTCTATTATACTGCACTACTAGATTTTTCAAGCGCTTCCCAGTGCTTGATATTTTTTTCTAGAAAGCCCACCTTCATCTCCAGAATTAGCTTTTTCGATTTGCCATTCATTCACGTTTTACTCTGTTTCCAGAAAAGAAATTTACATAAAATAATTTTAGATGAATTTTGATTAGATGAATTCTTTATTGATTGAATCTTGCTTTAGATAAATTTATTTTTAACGGATTTAGTTAGATGAATTTATTTAATCGAATTGAGTTAGATGAAATATCTTAGATTCTTCTAGTACAATCTGACGAGGTCCTTCTAGCACAATCTGACGAGGAATTAAAAGTTGTTCTTATAATTTCCTTTCTAATATTCTAGATCCCTGATATTTTTATCACTCAAATTCATATTAATACTAAATTGAATACAGCACTCAAATATTTGGGAATGACCATTAGATTGGGTTGAAATTAAAATTTGGTTTAACGCAGATAACTATGAAGTCTCTTTTTCGTGTTTCAATATTATAAAAAAATAATACGAAATTTACCTGAACAAGAACTATGTCTGTTAATTATAATTACGATTTATCTGACAGTATAAACCGTGGCGTATCTAACCCTTACCAGGGATCACAAGCCTAAGAGACCCTATGTCCAATATAATACATATTACATATAACAGCTACATTAAAAGTTATGGTACATATAATTATGTATAAAAAGATTTCACATAAACACGTGAAATAACAATCAATGATCAAACCACAATAAGAAATGGGAAAACAAGACTAAGATCTTTCAACCGTAACAAGCGGTCTTCGTCAGAGTCAAAAACCCAACTGATGGGTTTTTGATCTTATTGTGGTTTGATCAATAATTATGTATATATATATATAAACAGAAGATTTTTTGACCTGGATATATAAATATGAAGGGAATAGAATATCGGGATGCGGTCAGTTTTTCCAAATTCAGTTTACACTTTCATCACAGACGTTTTGAATTTTCTTTAAAAATCAAAACGTACACGGTAAAAGTGTAAATTGATTTTGAAGAAACTGACCACATCTCGATATTCTATTTCCTTCATATATATATAATATAAATATTATTAAAAGTATCGGCCGTGGAATAGAAACAAAACTAAAGTTTATCGGGACTCAGTCAGTTCGTCAGGTTCAAATTAAACTCTCATTGCCAACGTTTTGGTCTTTATTTAAAACCTTTTTCATAGGCAGAAGTATACATTTTGAAACAGAAAAACTAAGTATTACATTATAAATTATTTTACAAAGAAAAATCCACATACTATTTTTCTTTGTAAAATAATTTGTAATGTAATACTTAGTTTTTCTGTTTCAAAATTTATACTTCTTCCTATGAAAAAGGTTTTAAATAAAGACCGAAACGTTGGCAATGAAAGTTTAAGTTGAACCTGAAGAACTGACCAAGTCCTGATAAACCTTAGTCTTGTATATAATATAAATATATTAAATACAGTTAACTGAATATGGCATGATTTTAAGCTTTATTTATAAAATTATTTAATTTTTATTTTGGTTGGAGTATAAGAAATCCCATATATATTAAAATAATATAATTATAAAAATATAAATTATTACATAATTAATTAATATTATAATATAAATAGCTTTTGTATTTATGAAAAGAATGTTTATTCTCCAAGTGAGTGTAAAATTTGTAATAATCGTGAATCCAGTGATGAAAATGATAGTGAGCTAAATGCAGATGAATCGGTGAGTAGTGAATCCGAATCGTCAAATGGACTATTTTCTTTAGGCGCAAAGAAAGTTTACTTGATTCACTTTCAAATATTTCACCTCAAGGTGGAACTGGAAACTGTGCATTGCTATCATAAGTAGAAAATGATTCACTTTAATTTCGTGTTGTTTCAAACTTTTTTTTTACTTTACTATAAGTAAAGTATAGTGAACGTGAAAAAATTCGATCTCGAGATTTTGGTGGAATTATATGTTTTCAGGTCCCAAAAGTCGTTTTATGAAGTTTTTTTTTATGATGTCTGTGTATGTGTGGGTGGGTGGGTGAGTGTGTTAGCATTGCTTTTTACCACGCTACGGTCCAGAATCTTTGTTATATCAAGTTGATATTTTACACAAAAATGGGCCTCATAGGGTAGAAAATCTCTATAGTTTGAGAAGAATTATGCATGACGGAAAAGTCACTTTTTTTGCCAAAAACCGTTTTTTAAAAAACATTTTTTTCTCCTAAACTGATAACCCTAGAGTTTTGAAATGTTGGCATTACTTTAAAGGTTACAAATGGAACAAACGAAAAATATATTTTGAATTTTAAAACAGCGGGAAATATTTGTTTTCCAATAAAATGTAAAAATGTTGTCTTACAATTCAATCTCAAAGCTTGTGAGAGCTATACAAGCAAGCAAGTGAGGAAAAAAGATAACACTCACTTAGAGAAAATTGGTATATATGATTTCGACAAACGAGAAGGAAAATGATTTTAATAAATCCTAAGAAGCCATAAAATTCCCAATATAATAATTCTATAAACGACCAAAAATGTAAAACATAATTGAAGATAGAAATCTTTCGTTTGAAGATTAATAAATGTAATTATTGTATATCCTTAATTATAAATTATCTTAAAACGACATTTTTTCTTGGATGTCTATGATGTTTTTCAGAGAAAATAAGAGTATTTTCCTGATTTAAATTTGAAAATTTCACTTAAATATTGAATGTAGGAGGTCAAGTAAACGATATAAGAAATCCACTAGCTATTTGAACAAATGACATGTTCTCTTGTAGGATATTATTTCGTATCAAGAAATTTTCTCTTTGGCTTTTCAAAAATGTTATACTTCTGTAGTTATACTAATGAGATTATTTGCATCAGCTGTGGGATGTACAAAAATAAGCTTATATATTGATAAGTCGATCAATCACTATGTGTACTACCTCAGAAATGAAAGACTAATAAGCATCTGCCATTTAAATGTTTATATTATGCTGAAATGAGACAGTATATATTATATACCCAAGAACATTAATAAGTTTACTTATAGTAAAGTTGAGTGCAGGTCACTCCAGATTTTTATTAGTAGGAAACGCAGCATCCTACGCTGTAAAGTCTACAGCTTATATTCGAACTGGAGCCTTCCACAAACAAGCTTAGTTAAATCTCCCTGTTCTAACAAAAGCACTGTTTAGTTGCCTCGACTGCTTTCAAGGGGAAGAGAAATGCTGCCATAGATAGCTATTATACTTCAATTAAATTAGTAACAGCACAAATCGTATTAATGTTAATACAATTAGAAGAACGAAAAAAATCAAAGCTTGTGCATCTCTATAAACTCTTGAAAAGATTTTTTGGATGAAAAGAATTACACTGTTGTCCACTTAAAAGAAATAAGGAAGTAGTCTCTCATTGCATACGCTCTAACCAAGACTTTCATGAAGGAAAGAAATAAATGGATAATAAAATAAAGCAAACGAAATGGTCATAGTCTCTCAATTTTATGTTTAATTTTATTGTATGCAAAATCGCTGGCAATGAGATTTTCCCATGAATCGTTTCCATTGTAAATGCTTTGTTAATTATGTTAGCACTTTTTCGATGTAAACTCAATCCTAACCCGACAAATAAAATTCAATGTAGATAAAGAAACAGACAAATTAAAAACACACACTTAAAGTCTATTTCTCTGTTTGAACCATCTTCAGGAGAGAGAAGAGAGGAACACCAAGCGCACTGGTACAGAGACGATTGAAGAATCTAAGTGCTTAGTTTAGCACCTGAACATACATCTTTATCTCATAGGAAAGACAAGAATTTACTTCTTGACAAGCGCCGAATGTGTTTTCAAATTTCAAACTAAACACTCAGTACCGATTACAAGCACCTCAAACTCCCAAAATAGTTAACCAACTATTTCAGTGTTGTGTCGCCTGGTGAGAAACAAGCTACAATCTCTAGACCAGCCATGTCTCTTATAGCAAACACTCAAATCAAAAATTTTAGTAAAGTCAAGATATAAATATATATTACAATTAAATAAAGGTATGTATTGACATAACCCAAAATGTGCTCTTTTTACAATGGCATTTCACATCATACTTGTGTAGAGCATAATACTCTTTTTACACGGCACATAAACGATTGCCAAAACTAGTTGAAAATCAAGTATTAAAATCATCTCTTATAAAAACGAAAACTGTCTTTGTTGAATGCAAAAACCACACTCATAACTGTTTTAGCATTCTATGGACTGATTGTTATAAAAGAAAATCTGTGGTGGCCTACACTCATCTTAACTATATTAACACAATATCAAACTCATTAACCACTGACTGATGTTTTGTGTTGTTTAGATTTAAATCAATATGTATCATTTGTTAACATTGAACTATAACCATTTTATTAAAGTTATTAAACTAAGGGCCTGAAACTATCGGGCTAGTGTGCTCCGCGACCATAGCTGTCATACTGTCTATGCCATTGTTGTAACTAAATTCAACTTCAGATTTTGTTCGGTAATAACCTTCATAAATGTGGATAGAGAAGTTTCCCCCACATCTATAATTTTAGGTATGATTTGACAGAAATCGTTATCCATTCCGAGATGATTGACACGAACACTGATAAAATGATATCACGTGTTTCTAGCTTTTCTAGACACAGAGCTTGCTTTCTTCGAATGATACCAAATACAGCTTCCATTTATAATAGTTAAGTAAACAAATTCAAATATGTTCTAGATATATTTTTTAAAACCTCCCTTTAAGGATATAGTTATCTGAGTATATTTATCAAAAATATATATACCTCTTCAATAAAATATCCTATTTACCCAAAAAAAATAGGGCTGTTTAACATATCAAGAAGTATTTGTCAGTCAAATGTCGTTGAGATTGGTCAAATGGTGCTTACTTATATACAAAAACATTTACAGGGTTCATGAACGGTAAATACACCCCACCAAACCCAGTAAGAAATGGGTTCAGAACCATATTTACCTTGATGGGTAAATATCTCAAAACATCAGAATATATTTCTTCAATGATGGATAAATATTATATAACGAACAAAAAAATGTACGCATATGTGTCAAGGAAGAATAAATTTCCCTTTAAGTGTATTAATTCTAAATATGTAACATTCAATGTTCAAACCACAATAAGAAATGAGAAAAAACAATTGAACATTTTAACTATAAAAGAACTTCATTTACTTCAAAAATTTCAACATGATGTCGAAATACAAAACTTTTTTTAAAACCTTGATAGAGAGTCATTTTTACCTCATTAAATACAATATAAAATACTGTATACTATACAACATAACGTACTATAGCATATATTTCTTATTTCTCATTTCTTATTGTGGTTTGAACATTGATTGTTATTTCTCTTGTTTACTGTGAAATCTTATCATATATAACATATGTATCATTACATGTTATACCACAGGCCTACTTCGGTTACAAACATATAACCATTCATATCACACATATTTTTCATTACCTTTCAACTTTCAAAAATTGATGTAACATCCGTGTCCAAAAAACCTTACCATTGTGACTAGTATGTTTAAAATTATTAAATAATTTGAATAATTTAATAGATTTGTTTGACACTGTCAAAAAATTTCCATTTTAATATGAAAAAAAATCTGGAGTGGCCTACACTCAACTTTACTATAAGAAAACATAATAAGAAACTCATTAACCACCAACTGATGTTTTGTGCTCTTTACATTTAATCAGTATTTTACATTTACATTTGTTTAATTTGACTGTAATCGCTTTATTAGTTATTAGAATCGTGAACATGACATCTGATAACAATGATTTATGATAATGACATTACAATGATAACAATGACTTCTGAAACTCATCGGACTCGTAGGCTCTGCAGTTATACTGTTGCAACAACATATGACATACTGTTGGCATGCCATTGTTCTAACTCAATTTAACATCAGATTTTATGTTCATTAATGACCCTTATAATTGTAAATAGAGAAGTATTCGTCACTTCTATAGCTTTAGGTAAGATCTGATAGAAATCTTTGTCCATTCTGAGATGATTGATCGAATACAGATATAATGTGATCGAGAGTTTCTACCTCTTCTAGCCACAGAGTTTGAATTATTTGTATGATGTCAAATACAGCTTCCATTCATAGTAATAGAGTAAATATTTTAAAAATAACAATACAGAATAAGAGAAAAAATTGAGATAGCATTGTTTAAGCCCAGAAATTACTAAGGCAAATTATGAAAAATAGCTATAACTAATGAACTAAATAAATGTTTTCAAAGATATTAAAATACGTTTCTTGAATTATCTTATACAAATAATCATATTGATTCAGTATTATTCAAAGCTCAATAGGTGAACTTTTGCATTATGTACATGGTGTTAATTAAGTATTTTATTTTCCTGGTGAAGTGAAAATAAATATAAATTACACAGACTTATAGAAGAATTAGCAAAACAAGAATGGTTTAAAAATAATATAAATGATGTTAATAGCATAGATAGTCTAAATAACAATGAATGCACTTGTAATATTGAAAAGAAAATTAATACAATATTTCCACTGACCTTATGATATTCAATACCTTCTGTATTCTTGCATTGTCATTTAATCAACGTAAACTCATATTTAAAACATATATTAAACTAAATATTTCAATGAATTTACTCTTTTAAACACAGATATTAAACTAAATTTCTCAATAAGACCACATTTGAATTAATTTCAAACTGTTACAAATAACATTGACGTCGAATAGAAACGCAATTAAAAATTAAAATGAGGTGAAAAAATGAGAGGCAATGATTGGTCGAAATAATCATACGATAGAAAAGACATGCGCATTATGTACTGTTGGCGGGAAATGAAGGGACTTCATTCTGCGTGAATAATTATTTATATACTAAATAGAGACCTATGATTCTTAAGTTGTATTGAATTCAACAATTTTAAAAATTTCTTTTCACCCAGTTTATACTTTGGTAAGAGGAGCTTTGTTTTACTGGCATTATTTAATTTTATGGATTCCGTATTATAAAGTTTTTGTTTTATTTGTACCAAGTCGTATAACATTGTAACAAATCTGAAGTAGCCTGCACTTAAGTTTGCTATAAGTAAAAAAGAATGCCGAACTAATTTACAACATAATGATTTTTGCCTCCTCAATAGCATTCACATGCAATCATAGATCAAGACTTTTACATTTTTCTGAAAAAATACATTTTTATTGTTTTAAAAATTAGACCACTTCTTTCGTTTACTTCTTCTTTAATGAAGTCATGAATATGCACTTTAAATCGCTGTCTTAAGTTCCCATCTCAGTATCCAATATAGTGGTGTCTAAAATCATTGCATCTTATTCCCTAAAGCACATTTTAATTTATTAAAATCACTATTTAAAAGAAAGTGGAGTGGCCTGCACTCAACTTTACTATAAGTAAACTTAATATCAATGTTCTTGTGTATATAATATATAATGTCTCACTTAAGCATAATGTAAAAATTTAAATGGGGGATGTTTATTAGTCTTTGTTTTCTGAAGTAGTACAGATAGTGATTGATCGATTTATCAATATGTAAGCTTATTTTTGTACATCCCACAGCTGATACAAATAATCTCATTAGTATAACTACAGCAGAAATAACATTTAAAAGCCAAACTGAATATTTCTTGACACGAAATGATCTCCTACAAGAGAACATGGCATTTGTTCAAATAGCCTGTAGTTTTCATATATCGTTTACTTCACCTCCTTCTTCATTGAATATTTAAGTCCAATTTTCAAATTTAAATCAGGAAAATACCCTTATTTTCTCTGAAAAACATCATAAACATCCAAGAAAAATGTCGTTTTAATAAACATCGTCAAAAATGTCGTCATTGAAGGTCATATCAATATATAAGCTTATTTTTGTACATCACACAGCTGATGCAAATAATTTCATTAGTATAACTACAGCAGTAATAACATTTTTGAAAAACCAAAGTGAACGTTTCTTGATACGAAATATTCTCCTACAAGAGAACATGGCTTTTGTTCAAATAGCCCCTGGATTTCTTACATTGTTTACTTGACATCCTTCTACATTGAATATTAAAGTAAAATTTTCAAATTTAAAACAGGAAAATACCCTTTTTTTCTCTGAAAAACAACATAAATAGCGAAGAAAAAATGTTGTTTTAAGATGATTTGTAATTAAAGATGTACGATAATTACATTTATTAATCTAAACGAAAGATTTCAAATTTGAATTATCTTTTACATTTTTGGTTTTTACAGAATTATTATACTGGAAATTATTAACTTCTTAGTATTTAATAAGATCATTTTCCTTCCCCTTTGTCAAATATCATATATACGAATTTTTTCTGAGTGAGTGTTATCATTTTCCTGCACAATATTACTTCTCTTACATCTCATATAAGTCAATAAACTATTTAAATTGTTCCTTTATAAATATCAATTTTATCTCAGTGGATTCGCTCAAAAAATTTCTAAGTCAATGTAAAAAAATATAAAAAATTCGACAAGTATAGCAGGTGATCTCTTAGTCTAGGATAAACAAACAGTTATTGCTCTTTTCCGTAAATGAAACTTCATGATTTTTTTTTTATGAATTACTAATTTTTCGTTCCATTTTTGGTCAAATTTTCATTATTTTTTAATGAGTCGTTTAGCGTCAAAAAAACATTTTCTGAAAACAGAAATCATACTGTAACGCCCCTTTAGCGAATGGAATTTCGAAAAAAAATATCGCAACTCATTCTCCACATAGTGTTCTATTTTTAGGTATAGTTTTATTTTGATCTGTCAAACAGTATGGCTTGTATCGCTCCCACAAGGTTTGTGGGAACAATAGGGATCTTCTTCCCTATGGGGCCCAATTTTGTGTAAAATATCAACTTGATCCATCAAAGATTCTGGACTGTAGCGTGGTAACAAGCAATGCTAACACACTCACCCACCCACCCACCCACACACACACACACAGACATCATCGAAAAAACTTCATAAAAAGATTTGTGGGACCTCAAAACATGTAATTCCGTCAAAATCTCGAGATCGAATTTTTTCACGATCACTATACTTTACTTATAGTAAAGTAAAAATTCACGCACGAATAAGATATTGTTTCAGTTATAAGTAGGATAACTGATGGAGACTACTCTACCATTATGTAGGAACTCACGCAAAATTTTAATATTTTATATTCAGTATAATCCCAGTTTATGGTCATGGGAGACGTCTCTTGAATTCTGTCCTTGACTTTCCAATTTCTATCACCCTACGTTGTTAAACCGAAAGTTTAAAGTTCATATGTATCTAGTTTTTGTTCCTCTAGTTTACTTCAAAACAGTTTTGTATATATTATACAATTGTTTTAGCATGATAATTTGTTAAGATTACGTAGGAGAAGTAAACCGACTATCCATGTTTATATCCATCAGCGTACTCTTTATTCGTTTTAAACATTGGATTAAATCCACAAGTTCAAGAGTTGATAAAAAATACAAACTTTATCAGAGGGGTTCGGAAATAAATAAAATAATTCATACAACAGAATAGTTTGAGTGATCAAGAGGTAAAACCATAAGGTATAGAAAGGCCATCAAAATTCGGTTTCGCTCTTCCCTAATGTTAATCATTAATTTTGTATAACCCCTGATAACCACTCTACCAAAAGTTAAATATAGTAAGTGTGGTCAACTTTTGTAGGTGTCTCTAATGTTAATTTGTCATTATTGTAAAATTTACTGTCTAAACATGTTTGGTCCAACAAGAACTGTCTGCAGGAAATCTCCATATAAAGACAACAGTTTAAACAAGAGTGCATTCACTAAGTCCACGTTGAATTAAACCACGGTTCTCAACCTTTGCTTTTGGACATTCTCAGAGCTATTTTACCATCTGTGCACCCTGTGTATCCCCCCCCCTTAACTCTTATACTTAAAAAATATAGTTATGATCTTGTTAACTTTTAAGCAATTATTTGTTTTTAGGGTAAATGAAAATTTTAACTATAAAATAACTTCATTTACTTCAACAATTTCAACATGCAGTCGAAATACAAACATTTTTTTTAAAACCTTGATAGAGAGCTATTTTTACCTCATTAAATACAATATAAAATACTTTCACTTTATGTCATCAGAGAGCAAACAAAACAAGAAAAAAAGAAGGCAACAGAAAAGTTAACCAGGAGGAAGGTAACACACTGTTAACTTTCTTGTTGCCTTCTTTTTTCTTGCTATGTTAGCTCTCTGATGACATAAAGTGAAAGACCTAAGAACATTTATTTCTTTTGTTTTTCTTTTACCTTGTAGTTTGGATTTCATTGATTGCATTACCTGTTTAATTGTCATTTTTCTGCATATATATATATATATATATATATATATATAATATATATATATCAGTTGTGATTTGACTCTGAAGACCGCTTGTTACAGTTGAAAAGTCTAAGTCTTTTTTCTCTTTTATTATTGTGGTTTGGACGTAGATATATTTATGATTAAAGATAGAACTAGAGAACACAAAAAGCATAAAAAAGAGGACATACGATTCTCGATCGTTTCGGCTGCTTGCCGTCTTCAGGAGAGGAGAAAAAGAAAATGGAGAAGAAACTTACAGTATATATATATATATATATATATATATATATATATATTCACTGTTTCGATTCACTGTTTCGTTATTCAGGGCTAGGTCAAATAAAAGAAAATAAACTCCTTTCTAGGCCGACGTTTCAATGTATTTGTACATTATCTTCAGGGCTAAAATCAGAGTAAGACTATAATACATTTATCAAAACAATCTACAACTCACAAAGAGAAATAACACACTTTTGTTAAACCAACAGATACATACAAAAGGTTATTTTATAATCAGAGTTGTTGAGTACACATCTATTTAAAAGTATCAGACAAAAGGAAATAAGTTTTACCTTGGAATAATTTCCTTTTGTCTGATACTTTTAAATAGATGTGTACTCAACAACTCTGATTATAAAATAACCTTTTGTATGTATCTGTTGGTTTAACAAAAGTGTGTGTTATTTCTCTTTGTGAGTTGTAGATTGTTTTGATAAATGTATTATAGTCTTACTCTAATTTTAGCCCTGAAGATGATGTACAAATACATCGAAACGTCGGCCTAGAAAGGAGTTTATTTTCTTTTATTTGACCTAGCCCTCAATAACGAAACAGTGAATAGAATAGAAGAGGTCAATAACAATTTTTGAGTTTATATATATATATATATATATATATATATTATAACGTTTCATATAATATGACATGCAATATAACATAAGTTCCAACAATGCCGAAAATATTTTAAATAAAACATACCAAAAATAATATAAATTTAATTGCTGCATTACGAAAAAAGAAGATTGTTTTATATCGAGACAGAAGATTTATTAAATTGGATACATTTTTTGCTGATTCTATTGGAAAAAAGATACTCATTGATTGCTTTCCCGATATATCTTAACAAGGAAAGCAGGCCGAATAAAAGAATTGCTGCTCCTTGTGACACAGCCTACAACAGATGTCAGGCCCTTAGAGAAAATGTTATCAACCACTTCTCCCAAGACGCCCGACTTATGCCCTTATTACTTCACAAATCTCAACTTTGGATTTTAAAGTACTTCACTTAATCGAGCAACAAACGCCTTTATTGTTGTTTGAATATTATAATTTATTTTATTCGTACCTTCAAATTTTAATAAAAAAAAAAATGATAAATAACGGATTAATTATAGCAAATATCTTCTTAAACTTCTTAGTATACAATCCAAAATGGCTTAAATTTAACTTTGCATTAAGAAAGGTATTACCGAGGACATTTTGAATTCTTAATTCATTTCAAACGTGCTATGTTTATTTCATCGAATTAAAATAAAATATAATCCATGTTACATGACAATCTTAATAGTAACTGAAGTTGATCTCTGTTAATTTGTAAGCACCAAAATTTGTAAGAACCCCGTGAACAATGTTATTTCTTGATAACGAAAACTAGAATTAACTAATTTGTTGACTCTGGTGCAGGTGGTTGGGATGGTTACAAGAAAAGACCTGGCAAGGTACAGGACCTGGAGGCACGCTGGCACCATGGGTATGAAAGAATTGCGGGTGCAAGTATGACAAGGTAACTTTTGTCCTCTTATGCCCTTTCACCTAGTTTATTTTCAACTAGTTCCAATCAAATTAACAATACAGAGCAATTATCTCCTTTTATCCATTTCTCCATATTTATTTTCGCAAATAGTTATATGTTGTGGATGCCAAACAGTAAAATATTTAATTGAAAACTTCCTTAAGTTTTATAGTTAAGTTTTCTCAAGATATCTAATAATTTAAATCTGCATTCTGATGGTTATTTTCCTTTGCAACATCTCTTTTTTTGTGCTTCGTATATTTTACTATATATATCTTTTTTTTAAAAAAAAATATCACATAACTTTTCACATGTACTTTTATTAGAAAATATTAAAAATATAATACTATATATCAAGAAAGTAATGTTTGATAATTGTTTACTTAGTGATTTTAAAATATTTATCCAGTTCATACTGCGTAAATGGATAATACAGTCTCCACACAAAAGAAGTTTTTTAAATGTTCATCGTCAGGTAAATATCGAAAATAGAAGGAGTGGACCATTGGAATTACGTTGATCGACAAGCGTCGAAAGTACACTCTTGTCGTTCTTGAGTGAGCGTTCGATGTCTGTCGGTCCTCCACTCCTTCCATTAGATGTTTACCTGACGATGAACACGAGGTCTTCGAAACGCGTAGTATAAATGAAAAAAGTTCTTTTGTGTGGAGACTTTGTATTATCCATTTACCCCCGTATAAGTAAATACGACAATCCTACGGATTCCATAACTAATGATTTACCCAGTTATAAAGCTAGATATAAAATCAAATATCCTGGTTAATTTTCCTGTCTGCTTGACAAATTTGAAAACATGAACATTAACAACAGAATACTTGAATATATTTAAAAATATTTTTCCGTTATTCAATTTTTTCGTTGTAATTTTCTATTACTCTCAATTTTTCCCAAATCATTTGGCAAACAATTTCAAAATTTGTTTTTTAATTTATTTAATAATAAAATTGGTTTTTTTTATGTATATTTTTGTAATTTTAACAAATCTATTTTTTTTTAAAAATGGAACGAATTTAAAAACTACTCGACGAACATGGCAGAAATTTAAATCCATAAAAGAAGACAATATAAAAGCTAATGAATAACGTTGAATGAAAAAGTGAATAGTACATACATCAAAACACTCGGTATACTCTTGATAATGAACATGTTATGGAAGTTGTCAAATAGATTAGAAAATTTACTGGGGATATTGAGATAATATTGTGCAGTATGTATAATTACTTCTATTGTTCTGACAACCATTTAATACTGTAATGTTTTTAAATACCCTGGTTATTTGAAGATAAAAATTTGGTTGCAATTATCACTGTGCCATGCCTTGTTCAATAATTCTACTATTTTATGTAATTTATGATTGTATTCTTATCGACGCATTGCGATTGACCCGTGAAACGACTTTTAACAAATGATGCTATCTTAAAATTGAGGTTTTATATCTTTAGAACAAACAAGAATAAAAAATTATCTGTTAAATGTTTAATTATATTTTGATATTTAGCTATTATAATGATAGCAGATTATTCTTGTACAAAAAAAAAATAAAAAAATATCTCTCCAAGTTCTATCAATTTTAAGAAATTCAAGTTATATTTTTTTTTCGCATATAATAGTTTATTTCAAATATAAATTGTTTTTGGTTATAATCACTAGGACAAAAAAATGCAATTTTTTTTTAAATTTTGAAGATCTTATTCTGTTATCCAACTAATTTCACAATTCAATGACACGATAATTTAAAGTAGTATGGCTTTATGATTATATATATCTTTTTGTTTTGTTGACTAACTTGTTTGCATTATGCCTATGGTCAAAGCCATGTTGAATAGAACTACTTGGCGTGGATATTACTTGGTTGAGTGACACCATGAACCGTTGGCGTTCTCTGTAATATGGCTCACCCATGGCTATTCATGGCCTAATCAAAAATGAACCACACACATTCGTACCTTGAGATAGCACATGGGTTCAAGCAGTGCCGTGTTAAGGGGGTGGGTGGCATAAAATAGAAAAAATATTGAAACATAAAAAGCTAACAAAAAATCTGATTTTTTTGCCCAAATAAGTTTTTAAGGTCGTAATTCCTTTCGATGTTTTATGTATAATACTGTTTTAAAACAGATTTTACAATATTAATATTTGCAAAATAAAAGTGATTTTAATTTAAATTTTCTAAACTAGGTTTTTAAAAGGGTTAAAAGTTTATTATATTTGATTGCTTGCTAAATAATTTAATTATTAAACTTTTTAAGTTTAGTTAATTTAACATAATTAACATTTTTCTATGTTTCGAATTATAAGGGGTTTTTTTTGAAAAATGTTTGGTCTTCTGTAATAACTAATTGAATTACGGTAATAAGATGAAAGTCTGGTACTAATAAGAATAGTCTAAAATTAGATCCTTTATTCAAATTGAATGAAAATAAACATTTTGAGGACTTTCTGGAATTTTGAATGTTAACGGATTGTTTTTAATATCTTTGACCGCCCAAGGCAGTAAAAATAGTTGTTACGGCACTGTTGACATTTAGTGTTATTCTTGAGGCTAAATGGTTCATTGGTTATTAGACACTCATTATCGTTGTAGGTGAGCCATATTGGCTGGTTGATTCTACAATGGGAGTCCTAAATATTGTCTCACGCAAGTTCATTCCATTAGAGATCTGTAAGCAGAACCTGTGACCTAGACTACATTATATCCTCTCCGATCGACAGCAGACACATGTCGTTTCTCCTAAATGAAAAATCTAGGTTCATGGCTAACTCCCAACCTTTAAACTTACTAAATCCAAGAACACTATTTGTTGGACTGCATTTGACTCCACAAAAACAATTGTAATTCATACCCTGGGGGGGGGGGGGGGGACGATAATTGAAAGTCCCCACACAAAAGAAATTTTTTAGTTAAACCACGCGTTTTAAACATTCCGTGTTCATCACCAGGTAAACTTCCAATAGGAGCAGTAGATGACAGGTACTGTCGAAATGGGACTGGAAATTAAAAAAAATTGCTATTGTGTGGAAACTTTCAATTATCGTTTTCCACCAGTATGAGTAAATACCATACAATACGGACTGTACAACCAATTAAATTCAATTCAGTAAGCATTTAAATTTGTATGTTGTAGATAAAAAAATTCTTGCTCAATTTACATTAAAAATGCGAAGAAGCAATAAACTGAACTACTCATTTGAAGTCCTCTCTTCAAACACCGATATCCTCCAGTAAATCAAAGCGTATAAGCACGTACTTATACGCACGTATTTGTACGTTCGTACAAATGAATCAAACAAACTTGGTATCTTCATATACTGACTTCTTGTAAAAAAGTGTTAACATTATCATAACTTAAAACAAATGGGCCAGTTCTCAAACATTATTACACTAAACCATATTTTAGAGATAGTTTTGTTAATTATTTTGTTATTTCTATTACTTTCTGTATTTTATATTAGGGGACAAGGTAGTCCAGAAAGGCAATTACTGGACTGGTAAATGCGTTGTTCAATACCCAATCTGGTCCTGGATATATTTACGCAGGAAGTGAAAAAATCTG
This sequence comes from Hermatobates lingyangjiaoensis, assembly GCA_026182355.1. NCBI lineage: Eukaryota > Metazoa > Arthropoda > Insecta > Hemiptera > Hermatobatidae > Hermatobates > Hermatobates lingyangjiaoensis. The sequence continues at coordinate 5,362,012 of JAPFBL010000012.1, read as the reverse complement.
AGTATGTCCCTCGGAATGGGCATTAAGCCTTCGGTCCTAAGCCTGCACGATATCAGATACTCCTTAAAGATCCCCACTCTACATGCATTTGACTTAGGTAAAATATAGGACTCCCAATAGACTGTTGATTGCGCGGTATCACAAAGGGCCAATGTTTGGCCTATGTGTGTTGCGTTTTGAAATTCCCGCTGCAACCTAACCAAATCTTATATACCACCACAATATTATACCCGCTTTGATTAAAACATATGTAAACTACAAACTTTATAAGAATTGTGAAATGTGACACTATTTTAAAGTTTATACAGTATAATAATGGAGACATCAGAAAGTATAATTACAAAAACAAATTAATTATAAAAATAAATTGACAACTCCACAACGGTGAATTTACAATGAACACGATGAAAGTTTTAACTTTAATGATTTGTATGATTAATATCAAATATAATTTTTTTTTTTTTTATGATTTATATCAACAATTCTTTCAACCTTCGTTTGAAAATCACAACGCGATTTAAAATCATCCGTTCAAAAGTAATTATTCTTTTTCACAAAAGTCATTTTAACAATTTTGGATATATGGCTTTGATAAATTACAAATTTATTATCAGTGAGTCATTGTAGCAGACAGTTTGCTTGGAGATATTATAAGGACCAAAATTATAAAAATATGATGATGACAATTATCTATATCCTTCCACAAAGTTTTATTATAATACACATAATTCTTGTACATGTATTGTAATCAACTATAGTATAGTGATGTAGTTTTAAAAATCGCTAGAATTTTTTTATTATAGAAAAAGAAGCTTTGAAGGTTCTATTTGCAAGTAAATTTAATTTATTTTTTTATCCTATTAATAGTGTATATTATTCCATCCTGCCATAATAGTATAAATGTGCCATTCTTAGCTCTCTGTAGAAAACTATAAGGTTCCATTCACAGCGTTTTCTGTTGGTAGTTTTACCTGTCCGAAGGGTTACTAAAGAAAAAAATATAAATGAAATCTGATCAATATTCTTGGCATAGATAGACTCTCTATTCTTAAGTATGTATTGTAGATGGAACTAGTAAAGTAAAAAAAAAATTAAAGTAGAGAACTGATACCTTTAATACATTTATATGAACAGACTTCATTCATACAGCCAGACGGACTCTATAACATCAAGTTACAGTTACTGGAAATACAAATAATTAATAAAGATACGCAACTGAAACAGACTGACCATACTATGGACAAAGTAACAATGATGCTAGTATGACATCTAGTAGAGTTATTAAATTACCTAAAAACAAAGGAGAGACAACTTAAATCTAAATCAAAATTGATGTGAGCGGACTAATATTATCAGTATACGACATGAATCCACAGCTATCAATACAAACAAAAAGGATGGACATGAATCTAAAACTTAAATCAAAATTGATGTCAACAGACTAATACTATCAGTATACGACATGAATCCACAGCTATCAATACAAACAAAAAGGATAGACATGAATCTAAAACTTAAATCAAAATTGATGTCAACAGACTAATACTATCAGTATACGACATGAATTCACAGCTATCAATACAAACAAAAAGGATAGACATGAATCTAAAACTTAAATCAAAATTGATATGAACAGATTAATATTATCAGTATACGACATGAATTCACAGCTATCAATACAAACAAAAAGGATAGACATGAATCTAAAACTTAAATCAAAATTGATGTCAACAGACTAATACTATCAGTATACGACATGAATCCACAGCTATCAATACAAACAAAAAGGATAGACATGAATCTAAAACTTAATCAAAATTGATATGAACAGATTAATATTATCAGTATACGACATGAATTCACAGCTATCAATACAAACAAAAAGGATAGACATGAATCTAAAACTTAAATCAAAATTGATATGAACAATGTAATACTGTAAATTCATGTCATCAGTATACGACAAGAATTTACAGCTATCAATACAAACAAAAAGGATGGACATGAATTTAAAATTTAAATCAAAATTGATGTCAACAGACTAATACTATCAGTATACGACATAAATTCACAGCTATCAATACAAACAAAAAGGATAGACATGAATCTAAAACTTAAAGCAAAATTGATATGAACAGATTAATATTATCAGTATACGACATGAATTCACAGCTATCAATACAAACAAAAAGGATAGACATGAATCTAAAACTTAAATCAAAATTGATGTCAACAGACTAATACTATCAGTATACGACATGAATCCACAGCTATCAATACAAACAAAAAGGATAGACATGAATCTAAAACTTGAATCAAAATTGATATGAACAGATTAATATTATCAGTATACGACATGAATTCACAGCTATCAATACAAACAAAAAGGATAGACATGAATCTAAAACTTAAATCAAAATTGATATGAACAATGTAATACTGTAAATTCATGTCATCAGTATACGACAAGAATTTACAGCTATCAATACAAACAAAAAGGATGGACATGAATTTAAAATTTAAATCAAAATTGATGTCAACAGACTAATACTATCAGTATACGACATAAATTCACAGCTATCAATACAAACAAAAAGGATGGACATGAATCTAAAACTTAAATCAAAATTGATATGAACAGACTAATATTATCCATATACGACATGAATTCACAGCTATCAATACAAACAAAAAGTACGGAGATGAAGCTAAAACTTAAATAAAAATTTATATGAACAGACTAATATTATCAGTATACGACATGAATTCACAGCTATCAATATAAACAAAAAGGATGGACATGAATCTAAAACTTAAATCAAAATTGGTGTTGACAGACTAATATATTACGAGTTTAAAATCGAAGATTAGTAACACACAGAGTACGAAACACATTTACAAACTCAAATTTTCGGTCAATCCGTCTTCAGGATTCAGGAGAGGGAAACAAAGCACACTGTAGACGCAAGGTCAATTATACATTAGTATACGACAAAGATTCACAACTATCAATAAAAACTGAAAGGATGGACGTGAAACTAAAATCTAAATCAAAGTTGTTGTGGATGGATTATTATCAGTATACGACATGGATTCACAGCTAACATAAAACTAAAATTTAAACAAAATTGATATGAAGAGATTAATATTAAACTCATTATTTGTGCAATCCCTAATTGTGTGGTTTTACTCATAGTGGGGTAAAACGATAATACAAAAATAAAAAAAAGTTTGTTTATTCAAACTATGTAGTTTGAAAAAAAAAAACTTTTTTTGTGTGTAGACTTTGTGATATCGTTTTACCTCAATAAAACTATTATCTGTACACTACATGCATTCTCGTCTCTTAATACAAACAACAAGGAAAGTCACAAAACTAAAATTTAAATTAAAATATATGTATACAGACGAACATATCAATGTATGACAATGTATGGATTCACAGCTATCAATACAAACAAGGAAAGGTATGAAAATGAAATCTTGTCACTTCATGGGCAGGCTATGTGATACTGATATACGACGTAGAGTTAGAGCTCGTAAAAAAAAATTCAAAGTATAACAAAACACTGCAATATAAAATCATTAATTGTGATAGCAATGTCAATATACATCTACAGACTTGATTACAATATAATATGCAAGGCCACTGTAATACAGAAATGCCCCATACAGACATTACAACTATTACATAGCCAAATTAACAATACTGTATATGGTATTTCGTTACAGCTAATTAAACAAGTAAAAATGTAAGACATTTGTATTCTGTCTTGTACAGACTAAACTGTCAACAGAAAATTGACCCAAGGAATTTATGATAGACAAGATGTAAGAAAAATAAAAACAAAACAAAAAGACAGGTAACTGAAATCTTAAAGTAATTCATATAAGTGTAATAATAAACCTGAATGTGACCTCTAGTTGAAGTTGAAAATGAAATGATAAGAAATTATTATGAAGGTGATATTCTATTGATAATGTTATCTGACTTTGGTGTAAATGACGCAGTAACTGAAATATATTTACAGTTTCAAGTAAATTGAGACTTTTGGTTGAAAAGAATACAATTATATTGTATTGAATGTTGCATTACATTCAGTTTTGATATCTTCATACCAAAGAGAATAGAAAACCGATAATAGACAAAGGACATTCAAATGACTTAACTAAACGTAAACAAGTTTACACTATAGAAAAACTATTCGTAAAAATTTGCAAAACCAATTTATTTGTTGGAAAACTAAGATTAACTTTTTCAATGTTTTCAAGGTGATTTTCTTAACAACCTAAACTAATCTCCCAGAAAAATGTGATTTCCATAAATGTATTTTCTGAGAACCAGCTACACATTAGTCTTATCTGGTCTCATGGGTATCATCATCTTATTAATAAAAACTTTATTAACCCTTCAAAAGTGATTTACCCTGATTTTTCTTTTTGAAACCCAAGTTTCTGTAAGATCTTTATAGATTACAAAACTCCTTTAAAAAGTTTCAGAGAAATACAATGAAAAATTTCAATCTGTTAATCTTTCTTAGTATGATTCAATACCTGCTAACTCTCAATACAGTTCTGCATGCTTTACTAAATAAATTGAATTTGTTTTTGGAGAAAAGTTTACCGGGTCAGTTTCAAGTGCCTCATTGAAGTGTACTCCACTTTTTTCTAACAATGAAATTTCATTTAAAATTTCAAAGTAAAGTTTTGAAGAATGCAAAAGACTTTCTCAATAAAGCTACTTCTCATGTTATGAGCAGTGTTGCCATCTCTCTAAAAAATATCTTTCCCAAACAGAAATCAATTCATATTTTGACTGAAACTAAGTGATACATAAATTAGACAGATATATAAAATATACAGTAAGAAAATGTATCATTCATTCACATCTTTCTATTTATGATTTTCTAAATTTTAAAGTCACCAACATTTAACATCCAAAAACATGAAAGGACATTTATCTATTGGGATTGGAGAATCTCAGATCCAGTACTCAATACTCCAGCATGATGCTTCTCTGAATGAATTATTATTATTTCCTTAGTTAAATAAGACAGTTAAATTAAAATGGTAAAGATATGTAGCACTCAAGAATAGTAAAAATTCCCAATTTGGTCTTTTTTGAAAGTACTGACCATTTAATTTCATATGTAACTTTTTAATCAAAATTGGACCTTTAAAAATTTACTGCCTAATTCTAAACTAATCTTAAACTAAAATGGAGTAATATAAATTCTTTATATTATTCTATATCCATCCATATATCTATATGGAATCTATATATCCATTGATTCTTAAATCTATCAAACCATGAAATAGCATTAGTCTAATTATCTTCTATTTTTGTAGCATCACTGGACCCTCTGCTTGTGTTAGTCAATTACAACTAGTATTATCTTACGTAATGGTGATAATGTATAAACCATCTGTACTCTATTTAATCAACTAAATAATTGTGCAATCCTTTATAACTTAGAAAATGAAGGAAGGGATTAGGAAAAGTTTAATGTCTCTGTAGCATTATAATAACTCAGATGGGAATTTTTACATTTAAAAGTATTACTATTATTAAGTATAGTTGTGTTACATGCAAAACATATATATATAGTAAGCAGCCCCTATGGATGATGTTTATTTTTGAGTCAGCCAAATTACCCTTGGTGTACAGAGAAGTGCAAGTTAGGAATAATAAAGCAAAGTATTGCTACATAATTTTAAAAAAATATCTCATTAAATTTTTTTTTTTTAAAACTGGAGGTGTCTTTGAAGGTACAGAGATTGAAACTAACAGTAACATAGAATATTATTTATGGCAGTTCTTGGCTTATGCCATCTTTAATGCAGTTTATAGACATCCAGTTTAATAAATTAAGAGACACCTGATATCAATTAACCTGATGTTTGGTATTTTTGGATCCGAAAATCTGTAGTATGAGCCACTATAGTATGACTCCTAGGAAATTCAGACAGGTTATTAATAAATCTGAACTATGAATGTCTAGAGCTGTAAACGTTTGGAAGCCGGCCTTGTATCAGCCTCCCTTGAAACAACACTTATTTAAGTGCACTCAACTTACGAGTATTTTACCTGAAAAAACTGCCTGACATTACCTGTGGAATAACCATAATAAAAATTCCTCTATGACCTTCCTTTACATTCAATACATCGAACTGGTTAAGTTTTCACAATTGATATCACCTATTATTTAATTTTAGTACAACTTATTATAATAAAAATTAATAAATTATTTATCAACGATCAGAATATTTCTGCAACAACATCACCAAATGTTGGTTAATAATTTCATTCGATTAGCATTCCCATTTAGTCGAACACTCTTCTAATAAAAAGGATTATTTTTATTTTTAGCTATTTGAAAAGATTATATTTTTTTTCCCCTTTAATAAAAAAGAAAAGGGAGATATGTTAACTTGTTCCATTGCTACCTGTTATCAGGGGAAATCCAGTGTTCCACTAGTGGCAGCAGATGACTCTGAGAGACAGGTTTGATTAAACCCTCTTAAATTACCTTCTTCAACTTTAGTTGAGAGTCCATATTCTTCTTCTTGTTTGACCACCATATAGTCTATCAACATCCTCTAATTAAATAACTGTTTGCTCTTAAGTGTCTTTAACTTGTATGACTGTGTTTTCCTTTGATTGTTTTTATTTGTTAATATGTTATTTGACTTTGTTTGGAATTCATTGCCTCTCATCCAACTATTTTAAATTTTCTTCAATAGATGGCAGTTCAAAAAAAAATATGTTCCATTTTAAATTATAATCTAGAGCATAGTACTAGGACGAATGCTTTTGTTTTGTTGCTCACTCATTGTATATAAATACTTCATTGTCATCTCTTTTGAACCTGCAAAATAATTTCATGTGTCACATTTTTCTAGTATGTGTACAATGCGTAATAACAATCACTTGCTGATAATTCCCAGCAAAGCAGAATATTTAGATTGATATATTTTAATGTTTTACAAATCAAGTATCCGAGATAGTCACAACCATACTCACTTCTATATTTCGAGAGCTGTCCTTATCAGGAGAAGAAGAGCCAAAGTTAGAGACAGCCTCTTTGCTACTTACTCTTATCTCTTCTTCTTTCTTCTTCTCCAGATGACAATGAATGTTAAAATATAAGTGAATGTTGTTAGTTTTTCTGTTTTCTCTGAAATATAATTTATTATTTTTTTTAGACTGATAATTTGATATTTTGTATATGTTTATTAAGTGATAACTTAATGTAGTCACTTTAAATTATGAAAAAATGTAAATTATTAGCATTTTCTTCCATGTTAACCTGATAAACAATTTGCGCCGCATAGCTTTTCTTCTGGACCAGTTTAGAACTCAGACTTTTGAAGTATCATCTGATTTTGAAGGATTTACAGTTTTGAGGTCCCCGAGTTCTTTGTTGACGTTCTTTTTTATGACGTATATGAGTGTGCAACCAAAAGTTTGTCGGACCGCTGTCATAGATAAAAATCATATTTTACAGTCAATATAACTTATAGTGTAGATGTCCACTATTGGTTTTAGCAATATTGAATGATAGGAAAGTAACTTTCTTGGCCAAGATGTTATTATAGGCAACATTTCTTCCTCCAAAACTTGTGACCCTAGACTCTTCAATTTACAGATTATTATGAAACTAGCAGCTGTTATAAGAGAAAAAAAAGTTTAGCATTTTTCAATAACCGAAAAGGTATGCCTTGCTATAAAAAGTGAAAAAATTGAATTATGATTAATTTTGAAAGCTTATGGAACACGATGGAGGTCACACCGCTAGATGGGCTGTAATGAGATTATACCGAAAAATAGAACCTTACGAATCTTTTAGTAAAACACTATTTTATTGAAATTTTCATGAATCAAAATTGGAATTATGGTGCATTTTATGACTTCAGAAAATGTTTCTTTTACTCTAAACGGCTAACGATATAAATATATAATTTTGTTAAAAACTTTACTTAAAAATAGCACATTCAAATTGTTGTGACTCCACCAGCGATAGACGAGGTATGACAGTTAATAATAATATCTTAAAAATAGTATCCTAGGAAAAAATTTCACAAAATTCTGACTATCCCAAACGTAATATGACTATAAAACTGAATACTAAACTTAAATGGATTATTTCTTGTTCTTATCAGATTTGTTTGCATTAGCTTAAATTTTTTTCTCATAATCGGCTCGAACAGAATTCTTGTATGAAGGTTTATACCATTTATTGAATAAAAGTCATGTACCTGCAAAGTATCTAATAGTCATCCTAATTAAATTTTCATGAGGACTGACATACTGTAGTAGCCATACTAAATCAAATAAATAACTACTCAAGGTTTTTTTTTTACTACAGTATTGTGAAGAACATGCAAATATAAAAAAAAAGTAATTATTTTTCTAATATTGTTTGAAAGAGCTTTTGTTTATTTACAATCTTCTTTCTTTGATGTATCTAGGTTTACGATGTTCGATATCAGATAATACAGTTAACTTAGAATGAAGTGAAATACAGAAACTGGTCTAGCAGAAAAGAGATGTATAAAGTAATATAATTTTTTGTTTCCATGCAATTATTAACGTTGCTAACCTGTTTTTGTACTAATAACGTTCTTTTTCACTTTTTTTTTTAAAAGAAAATAATAATTTAATTTAAATGAAAATTCTTAATTCTTTAATATACCTACAATTTCATTTGAATTAGTTTAAAATAAGTAATTTAACTGGATTTATGAGAAAAATGGAACACTACTTATCTATACGACATAAATTATCTCTGAGATCAAATTTTGTCTAGAACACTCAAATTTCAATGATTAATTGTTATTTTCTTAAAATTTATTTTGTTGATATTTCATTGTTTCAATTTTGTTTGTTTTGATTTTGTCAGAAATGTTATAAAAACATTAACCCAATAATTTCATAATTATAGGTGTTCAATCGAAAAAGAAATATTTATATTCAAAAAGAACAAATATCGTGCTTATAGAAAATTATCAAACAAAACATATATTAATTTAATTGTATTTAGTTCAGTTATTATTTTATTTGCTGTAGAAGTAAGTTATTACATGTGTAGGGCTGAAAAATCTAAAATAATCATTAATTTGGATTTATCATCTATTTTTACCTCCTCCTCTTTTAAAAGTAACAGTTGTGAATCATTTTTACTTTTAACAAAAAAAAATTTGCAATAAATATTGCTATAATCATAATATCTACAAATCGATATGGACAAATTCAATTTTTCATTGTAATTGTTTCTGTAGGTAAATTTTGTATAAACAATGCTATTCTTTTTAATAAAACAGTTATATGAGTTATATGTTTGACATGAATATAGAAACCATCAATATAAGTTTTTCTATTTTTCAGAACTGAACGCAGGAGATGGCGAAGGCCCCAGCCGTGAACACGAACAGATGGAGGAGGCCATATGATGGCCACTTCCCCTGACGGTCGCACTAATGTCCGGCCCTTCTCCTGCGTTCCTCCTTCACCCACCTGGGTCAACCTCCTGAAACGAACCCCCCCAAGGGTCATTCTCCGCTAGAAGACTCTCTCAATTTTTCAGGACTAAATTAAAGAAAAATGAAAAAAGTTCAGAAACTGAACCTCCCTTGCCCCTGTCTAATTTAAATACCCCCCAACAAAATTGTTAGTACTCTATTGTTTAGATATTTTTTTGAAAGTTTACTATGTTTGTTGTTATAAAGAAAAAAGGTAAGTGAGCTTTATGTTGAACATTGTATTTAATTATTTTTTTTTAAAATACAGAATGTGTTACTGAACTACGATGGCATAAATGAATAATCATAATTAATTAATAATTTATGAATAGAACTTAATGAAATAACTATTAATTAAACAAAATAATAATTATCTTACTTTAGCAAAGTAAAAAGACAAGAAGTGGAGAACGAAGATTCATTCCCCTGCCTTACAATAAAAATAACACATTTTATGTGAATAAAAGTTAATATTTAACTTGGAAGAGATAATTTTATTTAATAATTTAAGAAATTACAGTGATACCTTAGTATAGGTTCTTAATGTGTTTTAGACTGTTGGACTTTTACCAAAATGGACGTGTGATAAACGATTTTTCTTCCCATAAGAAATAAAGGTTAATTGACTAATGGTTCCCCATTGTACCTACCACAGGTAACTGTGTTTTCTACAGTTACTTTTAAAATGATAATGGGATACTTGTTAATCAATTTCACTCTCTTGGCAACCTTAAGAGGTTTAATAACATCTTTTTTCCTACAAATATAGATATCATTGCTCTCAGCATACCGTTTTATACTTTTCAAAATTTTTTTCCACAACTATTGGTTCCTAAACAATTTTGTTCACTATTTTTTCTTATGACTCCCAGTTAATGGATTCAAAAAAAAAAATGTCAGTAAAAAAATCACAGATAAATTAATGGCACACTATAGTAGAGGTTGTTCACTGAATACATTGTGATTTGGTTTGAGAGTAATTGTGGCTTTGTCTCGAAATAAGAAATGATAGCTATTGGAGTTGTGCCTCATTAGAACATGCCGGTTCTAGAGTATGAGTGGTTTTCTAAACAAAACTCATACGCCAAGTAAAATATTTCGTCTCCAAGCAGGATATATGATTACTTACGCCTCTTATCAAAGTAGATATATACTAAGGTGCCACTGTATCTTCAGAACAGATGGAACAGATTGCAATATAACAAGATGGCAATATATTAGTTTGTAGTTAATAGAATCCTGCATTAGTTTTCGGTTTCCTATGGAAATCTTTCATCTCTCAAAGCTCACTTGATACATTGCCAATTTTAAACCAAATTATTTCATATTCGTTACTTAGGTTTAGAGACTGACTTTAACTAGGTTATATATACATATAATATATATTATATATATAAATGAATTATATACTATATTATTTTAAAGTATATTTTCTATTATTAATTAATGAAAAAAAAATGTTATGTGAAATTGGAATTGTTTATAATTATTGGCAGGTCCAGTAATCAAACCCGTAATAGCCCTTGGCATGAAATGTACTTTTATTTTAAAGGTAGAATATATTGAATTGACCTTGTTCATGGGGAAAAATTATATGAAATAATCATTTATTAGTCTAAAATTACCTGAAGTCATTAGTATAAAATATTATATATACATATATATATTTATTTATTTAAGTTAAAAGAGACCCACTTGGATTGTTGTCCGTTATGAGTTACGTATAAATATTTTGTGTGCCTTCATCACAGTATAGCACGTTTCTCTTCCTCTTAAAAATATTATTTTTATTGATTAATAAATTAAAAGTGGTCATTATTTTTTCTGTCTGTTGTAAATAATTTGTTGAATCTTGAAAAATAGTATATTTCTGTAAATTATGAAATTTGACTTTTTTAGTAATTAGCACTTATTGTGATATATGTGAAATTATTTAAAAAAAAATTACCATAGAATATAAAAAAGAAATTCATAGTATATTTCATGTTGATATAGAATGAATAGTGATGTGTGATACAATTAGGTAGAATAAACCTTATGTGTTTTGGAAAGAATGTATAGTTTGTGTTTTATTTTGATTTTTTTTTTTTTTGATTTGATATTCTATTTTTTTAACTTTTACGTCATGTTTTTCTAAATGTACCCCATTGTTTCCTCGTTAATGTAATTCAACAAAAGGTACAAATTAGATTCAAGATTGTGTCCATGATTAGAGGAGTGAGCGGAAATGGAACACAATAAATTGTGGATTTTAATGCTTTTTTTTTTTAATTTTATTTTGGATTGTTTTAATTGCTTTTTAAAACCGATGAAAAAAAAATTATCGATAATGGGTGACCATAAATGTTAAATTTGGGACACGTGACCGTTTGGATGAAATTCATCATAATTATTTGCTCAATTATTACAAGTAAACTTTATGACTAGTTTTCAATTAGAAATGTAGTAAGTCAATAGCTATGCAAATTTGTTTAAATGTAGGTAGATGGAGTTAACGAAAGGTTTTGGTTTATCAGGTGTACATCAAAACCTAATAAACCAGATATTTCTGAAGTTCCTCATATTAGATGTTTCAATTTAAATAAACTCAATTCTGTTAAGAAACATTACTTAGCAATGTTTCATTAAGTCTTTTGCAGTCAATTTTATGGTTTGCCTTAAACTATTTTTTTTTTAAATAAAATTAATGTACATAAGTAGAATGTAAATAATTAGTGTCACTGATATTATTTCTACAGATTTTTTTTTAGCTTTTAAATAACAAATTGTAAATTATTTTCTCTCCTAAAAGTAATTTCCAAGAAATGCTTAATATTTTCATTTATTTGTTTAGGTGAGTTGATTATTAATTGTTTTCAAACATTTAAATGAAATATGTTTAGACCTCGGAAGTGATTTTGAAAGTTAAGTATATCGTTCACTTGAACAGTCAAACCAAATATGATGAGACCTTAAGAAGCGATATATCCATTGTTCTTAACTATTCAAACCAAATAGGCCTGGATTTAAAAAGCTTGACTATTCACGCTAACATTAACGTTACATAAATATCAATTGATAAATTAATATAACAAAATAATATTCCTTTAACAGGATTATTTGTAATGAATGTTGGTTTTAAAAATATAATACAAATAATTCCTACAATATTAAGAGAAAATTATAAATTTAATGGCCAGCAAGAAATTATCCAAACTTATATATTACTCAATATATAATAACAGCAGTATATTTGGTAAAAAACAATATTTTAGTATATAACTCACAATTAATAATAATCCATTGCATAAAAGGCCTTTCATAAAAAATTATTTAATTGATGAATTTAATCAATTTATTTAAGTATAAATATTTTTTTTTTTGTTGGATAATCAACATTTAATGATCTTACGGTTGTGCAGTCAATTACTGCGTTGTATTTACACATATATAAAAATTATTGAAAAGTTGTTACAAATCTTCCTTTATGTAAAACTATTTTAATTACTATCATGTCTAACCTATAATAATATTCGAATTGATGAAAAATATAAATAGAACAAATAACCTCTCAAAATTAAAAATAATTTTCTTTTATATTGCCATGTATTAGCCCAATGAACATAAACAATATAACTTGATATACATTAATATCTACATTAAGACATAATACTACTTAATTTAGTTATTAATGTGGCTATTTTCATATTTAGGGACAAAATTATTTGCCTTGAAAGGTTAGAAAAAATATCGTAAACAATGTTTTAATAATAACAATTTGTCCTTATTTGGAATATGTTATATTCAATTTAAATAAAGCAATCCTTATTTATTTTATTAACTTTATTTCATTGATTTATTTTTTTATCAAAGAACTTTTTTAATTGTATATATATATATGTTCGTATATTTGGGGAGCAGGCCTTCATTGATACATGTTCTATTAAAACCTATGCCTATTTCTATTTTAATAGAAATAGAGAATAGAAATAGGCATAGGTTTTAATAGAACATATATATATATATAAAACTAAAGTTTATCGGGACTCGATAAGCTTTAGCTTTGTTTCTATTCCACGGTCGATACTTTTATCAATATATATATATATATTATATATATACATATATATATATATATATACCATGATTAACGAAAAACGGTCCGGCAGGATAGATTACACTTAAAATAACCTGTGACACATAGACTGAAACATAATAAAGACTCACTTTTCAATATTTCGACCGCCATTACGGTCTATGTGTCACAGGTTATTTTAAGTGTATATATAGGATTTCTTAAGTATAGTAAATCGTTACGGGGGAAATTTTACCTTTTTACTTCAATCAAAACGTATATTACAAAATAGAGTTAATTTCTTTGTTTTTAGAGTCATTTATTACATTATTTAATAACATTTATTTTATATATATATTCGCGCTCCGTTCTTTGACGTGGGGAGATCTCTCTCACTTCGTCCTCTCTTCTAGTCTACTCCTGATGACGAACAACAGTTCGAAATATTGAATTCTGTAAGTGTTCTTTTACACTTAAGTAGAGTTAGAAACACTACTGAAGTCGAATCATCTGGCCTCTAATCTAACCTAGGCTAAAATAACCTTTACTACTACTGTTCAACGTTTTATTCATTAATGCAATTATCAATAATACAGGGATAATAAGCTAACAAACCAATTTTACTTTTAATACTGCATGATACAGGAAAAAATATTATGAATAACCTACAATTTGATGTGAACCCTCCATGGCGAAAGTGTTGTTTATGAATGTGGTTTGTTAAAAATAAACTAAAAACCTTGTTTGATGTAGATCATATTACGTTCCTCAATTTTCTGACATAGTTCTGAAATGTGGTATAATCGTAAATAGCCAGCAAGATGTCGTCATGGATAAACATTCATTTTCCTGCAGCTACTCCTTAGTGCAGGGGTGTCAAACATACGGTCCGCGAGCCGGATCCGGCCCAACTGGAGGTTCGGTCTGGCCCGTGGGATAAATCTGCATTATTATAAAAAAAAAACGCGCAGAGGACATGAAAGGAACACTTCGACAACTAACACAAGGAGGTGGTAGCATTGAATGTCCGTTTATAGTCTGTTAGCGTATTATCCACTTTTCCTTTGTCCTCGCACCTTCACCAGCGAAATATCTCTATCAAAAAGGATAAAAGTGGATACAGAGTGTCAGATTATAATAAAGTTTTTTATAATTGACTTATTCTTCTTTACACTAATTATTATTACTAGTGACTAATACAAAGAAAAAGGTGGACTAATTGTTAGTTCTATGTAATTATGCAATTAGCTTACTGGCCCGGCCCGCTTGAGATCAAACTAAGCTGTATTCGGCCCCCAGACCGAAATGAGTTTGACACCTCTGCCTTAGTGTGATAGAATAACCTCTCGTGCATATATTTGTGATTCCTGATTATAGTAGTTATCTAGTGATATTATGATTCGAATGTTATCTGACGTAAACTTTCTTTTTTTTAAACTGATGTATAATCGACATCGACTTAACTCGAAACGATGTAGACCGAGGTATACCCGTATATATATATACTTTTTCGATGAAAATACTATCCGAAATTGACAAATACAGTTCATTGTACATAAAGAAACATAGAGAAATTGAAAGGACACACCTACAGTCTCAAATTTTTGGTCGAACCGTCTTCAGGAGAGATAAGGTAGGGAAACCAAGCGCACTGGTACAGAGACGGTTGGAGACCGTGTATATATATTCTTTCATACTTTCTTCAATTTCTTTATTAAAGATTTCCGTGGCAGGAAAGAGAATAAATAAGTTCACCTAACGTTTTTGTTTTATAATTCATGAATCTTTTATTTTTTAACTATAGTAAATGAATTTTTGAAAGTTTTATAGATTACATAATCAAAACGTTTGGTGAAATAATTTATACTCTTCTCTAACTGTGGAAATCTTTAATGAAGAAAGTATGGAAAAATTAAAATAGGCAAATTTTAAATTTCAATGACATACATGTAAAATAAGGTCAGTTTCCCAAATATACGAATATATATATATGTAAGTATATAAATGTTAATACAAGTCTTGACCGTGGAATAGAAACAAAACTAAAGTTTAGCAGGACTCGGTCATTTCTTCAAGTTCAAATTAAACCCTCATTGCTACGTTTCGGTTTTTATTTAAAACCTTTTTCATAGGCCTACAAAACAGAGAATATATAAGAAATAATTCAACCACTCAAAAATCAAAAGTACACAAAAGCGCATTTAGTTATAAATAAGAAATTACAGTAGACATTTTGCCAATACGTTAGTGAGAAAAATTACAGAAGTATGAAATTTTGAAACAGAAAAACTATTGCATTAAACATTTTTGTCTGTGGATTTTAACAACTGTCTATTTTGAATGAACACGTGACACTGAACTGAAAAACAAATAAAGCAACCAAATGTCACAGACATTTTATTTTGTGGTTAAAATCCACAGACTATATTTTTCTTGTAAAAAATCTTTAATGTAATAGTTAGTTATTCTGTTTTAAAATTGTATACTTCTGTAAGTTTTCTAACTAACCTATTGGCAAAATTTCTATTGTAATTTCTTATTTGTAACTAACTGCGCTTTTTATGTATGTCTGATTTTTGAATGATTGAACTAGTTCTTATATTTTCTCTGTTTTATAGGCCTATGAAAAAGTTTTTAAATAAAAGTCGAAACTTTGGAATGAGCGTTTCATTTGAACCAGAAGAACTGACCGAGTCCTGATAGACTTTATTTTTGTATATATATATATATATATAATTCATTGAATAACTGACCGTATTTGACTGATGTCATTTTCTTCACCAATTTTTCAAGGTTTCTGAATACCTTCTTCTTTCCTTCATCCAAACGTTGGAGAATGTTAATTAAGTGGGAACCGACATGTTTCGACTTAATTAACACTCTCCAACGTTTGGATCAAGGAAAGAAGAAGGTATTCAGAAATCTTGAAAAACTGGTGAAGAAAATGACATCAGTTAAATACGGTCTGTTATTCAATGAAATATGCTTGAATGAAGGACTGCTCCCAAATTTTACAAACAATTATATATATATATATATATATACATATGTCCAATCGGTGTTATTAAATACAAAAAACCAACAGAGAAAAGAAATAACACATACTATTGTCGATATATATTGAATAGTATTTTATCATCTGGAGAAGACAGAAAAATATTTTGTTTTCATACATACTCTTCTCTCTCGACTTCAACATCACAAATTTATTAGCACCTTTACCTTAAATCAAATAATCTAATTGATGTTCTCCTCATGATGAACTGCTATTATAAATATCGAAAATAGAAAGTTTTTTTTATTCTGTTCTCGGTTATAAATTGCAATTATTTTATATATGAAAATACATATATAGTTCAAGGTGAGTATATAGATAACACTAATAAGACGAGTAACACTTAATTTCTCGAAATTTCCGTATTTAAATTATAACAGTTTTCATTTAAATGGTTTAATAAGTAGTTTAAATCAATATGTATAAGTATAGTGATTTTTACTTTGCAAAAATATTTTCTTTCGTTAAATTATTTCCTAATTTGCGTTTTTATTATTATTTCGTTTATAAGAGAGAGGAAGTTATTATACATTTCAGTTAATGGTGGATAAAATAATTTCACTGAGATGCCTAAGATAAAGAAAACATCTGATTTTTTATGAAGTGAATACGTTACAGTATTATGTGTGCAATTTTTTTCTTATCTTTCTTTGATCTTGGAAATATTAAGAGGATTCTTAAGATATAGGAAGCAATAAGTACAGTTCATGTTGAAGAATTTTGAATCATAGAATAAATAAAGGGATAGTGGTTTCTCTACTATGGACCCATCATTTAGTGAATTGATATTTGTAAAAGATATATATTCAACTGAAAAACCCTTCAATCTCTACCCCTTCATATATTTAAAAACAAATATATATGTAAAAAAAAATACTAGAAGATCATAGTTGCACACTACTTCTAATTAAAGTCAATGTTAAAAACAGGTATTGATTTAAATGTTTCACCTCCTTGATAAATAAACACATCAGTTTGATTATAATTCTTGTGAAATATTTAGACACAAAATCATAAACTCAAATAAAGTAATGATAAAAACTGTTAAGTGAAGTTACAGAAAAAATACTTTATAAACATAAATATTTACCGAATTGATAAACTGGAATACAATTAAATAAAATAAATACTACAAAAAGTAATATTATTGTAAAATGACCGCTGTAAATAATTAATGTTATAAAATTATTTTTATAAACAAAAATACTTGAAGATATTAACTATCTCATGAGCAGATTTACCTATTTTCTTTAGATTTTAATTTTGCTGTTCTTTTGAAGTCACAATGTTTACTAGTTACTATTTTACAATCGAAGATGTATTATAGAATATTGCATTTTTCTTGGACAGATAACTTTTTATAAAATTATAATTATAGAAATAAAAATTTTATAATAGAGATAATTAATATATTTAGAGAAAATCAATCTATAACTGATTTAGCTGTCAATAGATTAACTGCTTAAATATTTTTATAAAGTAGATCGAACATAAATTTAATTATTTATTGTTTCCAAACATTTCTAAGCCTGCAAAAGAATTTTAATAATAACAATAAAAGCAGGGTTAAATTCTCTTTCTAGATGTAATTTAATGAATTAAGCTGCTCAATTAAATAATTACTTATAAATAAGAGTGTGCTACTGTAATCAGATTTGCATCTATTTTAAAACATATGCTTTGCAACTTCTGCGGTTTTTTTTTTAAAAAAAAATTTGAATTAATATTTGGGAATAAAAATGTTAATTATTTGAAAAAAATTAAATATGTAAAAAATTCTATTTTTACGAATAACTTAAAATTAATATAATTTAACTGGTCAACTATTTTGAACTGACTAACTTTGAATAGACTTAAGTCTTCGCAGGATCAATAGTAGAAATTAAGTTATATTGCACGTCAATTTTGTAAGTACTGTAATATTTTCCGCATAGTCCTTGAGCATTGTATACACAGCATCAAATTCATTTTTATGGTTATAGGATGCTTTACTTCTATAGATCAACTAATAGATTTTTGTAACAAGTTGTTGTAGGACTCCATTAACTAGTTTCTTCAATTATCAATGCAGATTATTTGATCTTTAATTTTCGTTAGCTTGATTGTTGAAATTTTCATCGCCGATATAAGGATGTTATTTCACAGAGTGAATTCGTTTCGGTATCTATTTCAGAAATCATTGCTGGTTTAAGATCCGACAGCTAGTGAGCTGTGATGCTGTTTATTAAACATGATACGATCAAAACGACTTTTGCTGTGTTTATAAGACCATTAATTTTTGTGTATGAATGAGCAGGAATTTAACATCAAGCTGTAATTTGAAAGCGATTACTTGCATTGACCGGCAATTGATCCAGGTTATCGAATAAAATTGTAAATACAACCATTGAATAAATAATAATTTATTTTAAGTATAGTGTCATCAAAATGTCATATAGAAAATGAAAAGGATTAAATGGTCAGAAACCTTTTTTTTTAACCAGACAAAACTTTTAATTCTCTCTTTTTTTCTATTTAAAATATCATTCAGAGTTTTAAAAAAAAGATCACTAAATAAAAGTAACCTTAGATTCAAAAACATATTTTACGCGATAAAATATAATAAGTGGTTTAAATTATTCCTCCATTAAAGTAAAATGAACATAACTACTTCAAATAAATAAATACTCTTTTTTGAATGAATATTTGAATTTTGTATGCTTTTTTATTTCTAACATTCCCTACGTTTGAATTAACTAGAAAAAGAAATAAGTAGGTAAAAGATTTTACTTTTACTAATAACTTAAAATTAATTCGATTTTTAGCATAATATTGCGTTAAAAAAATTTAAATGTAAGAAAATACATTGCAGTTTATTCAGTTTTAATGTAGACTTTAATCTTTGTTTACATTATTGAAAAATTTTAATTTGTTGTAATTTTTTTGAAACGAAATATTTAAATAACATTACTAACCTTTCTATTTTAGTATTTTATCACTTATATTTTACTTTAATCTTACTTCCTTAAATTAATACCCATATGAATCAAAGATGCAATGAGATACATTGTAATAAATTTATTCTGAGAAGAATGTGAAAATAACTATGACTACTATTGGTCGACGATACGTAATTGAATTGAATTAAATTTTAATAAATTGGCAAATTAAAAATTTTAATAATTTCATTAATCGATGGGTTCATAGGAGATTTCTTGAATTTAATCAGTGAAATGAAATGATTATTAGTGTTTAGACGTCCTTTTGTAATATATTATTCAAACAAAAGATGGTGAATAAATTCCTTTGAAAGGAAAACAATGGAAAACATTTCTTTCCCTGATACTGTTATGTTCTGAGACCAATGTCAAGTATTAAGTGTCCTAAATTTACTTAAAAGTCTTAAATAGTTAATAAAAAAAGACTTATAAGAAGATGATTTATATGGTCATCCCGTTTATTTTACTAAACAGCTTTTATATAATGTCAATGCGTAATAGCACTTGATTAGATATATTCATTACATTATTCACATATTTTTAATTATTTTGCACTCAGTAGCAAAGTATTCCTACCTCTATTTATGAGAACAATATCCAAATTATAAAAAAAAATTCAATAATAATGTATAGATTTAATTTTGTTGGATATTTTAGATGTATATAATAATTGTTATGCCCGTTGGTAATTAATAATGAATGTTAAATAAACTGTAATAGTGAAATTAAGAAATTTTCAAATAAAATGAAAGCACTGAACAATTTGAAATTGAAACTGTGTATTCAACTAGGCCTACTTAACTGTATACTATACTTGTATTAAGAGTTAACTAGAAATTATGCTTTCTGATACATTTTCCATATTTCTCTGAATCAAATTTCTACGATTTAAGATTCACTCCTGGCCACCAGATTATTGTGAAAACAAATGAGATTACTTCTTTTGGAAATGTGTCCTTTTATGTTAGGTCTTCTTTTTCATATCATGTACAATTTAGTCTCATTTAAGTAGGTTTAAATAAACATTTTTGAATAAGAAAAAAAAATGTCTTTGGAATCTGTACAAGAAAAATGCAATAAAAAAATAAACGAGGAACGTTTTTTATTAATCCTATATAACAAGTTTTAAAATTAATCTTAATATTTTTCAATTATATGATTTTGTTTAATGTTTTCAGAAAAAAAATTATGAAAATATACCATTACAGATTGAATATGCTGGCTACTTCTGATACAGAAGTAGTGATTGTTTCCAAGTACACAGCAAAAAAATCTACGATACAACGGTATACGAGTATGATTGTTTTTCATATTTAAAAAAATCATATCTATATAAATAAAAGAATGATTTTGCCTGCACTTTGCTTAGAACTGACTCATTACAAGTTTTCTTTAAGTTTCAATCATTGGAGAAACTGAATCCACCCTTAGAAAAATTTCTGTCGGTTTTTCCGCAAAATTTTGTCACAAGTAAACTCAGCCACCATAAGACATATCAAGCTGAACCTTTGACAGTAGATTTGAGTATGTCTAACTTAAAATATAAGATCTGAATAGATTGATAATTCAGTGCAAAAGCGAAGTTATGGGACTTTAAGCTGTATTTTACTAACTTCATAGATATGTTTGTTTTGAAAATCACATGTATAGCAAGTAGGTATTGTTAGTTGATTTTAATTTCAATTGAGCATATGAATATATTGCGTATTTGACATCATTGTTTCGCACAGTTGAGGATGTACTATTGTGACAAAATTTTGCGGACAAAACAACAAACTGACAAACCCATAAACCGACCGAAATTTTTTTGAGGGTGGATTCGGTTTTTCCAATGTATGAAACGTAAGTAAAAAACCTAAAATGACTCAGTTTTAAGCGATGTACAGAGAAAATCATTATTTTATTTATATAGATGTGACATCATTGAAAAGGTGTTTCCCAGAGTTGAGGATGTACTATCTATTAAATAAATAGTTTTGTGAACGAGGTTTGCACAGGGTTTAAATGCTGAGAGCAGACATATCGTTAGTAAATTAAATGATTAAATGTAACTAATAGAACTTATTTTTTTTAGTCTATCATATTTTTTTTTTCTTCTTATTCATCAACAAGAAGGCGGACATTGAAATTACCTTCTAGATGTATTACAACCCTTGACTGAAAAATTTTTTATTACGTAGATAGACTGACGAAAAATCAAGTATCCTCTCAAATGGGAACTCTGAAAAATAAGGCCACAACACAATGCACGCTGGATGCCACAAACGAGGAGATTATGATTACTTGTAAATTCATTGCAATGGAAACCTATCATATTTTTTATCCATATGTATAAAAGTCATATTTTATAAAATAACTTTCAGATTACCTGAATTGAAAATGAATCTATAATACACCAAAAGAGGATATATCAATAGACTCTAAGAAAATAATAAGGAATACCTTCAACATGATTTATAATCTCGTTGAGATTATAAATAATCGAGTTTTTTAAGTTCAAACAGTATTGTGAACCCTTGATGTTCTATATTCACAGGTAAGAAACATCAACTTTGGCAACACGGGGATCCATCCAGGCCGTTTTTGTATCTAAATGATTATTTTGAAAAAATAATGCCAAACAATCTGTCAAGCAACTATGAAATATCTTCAAGTTTTTCGGCAGTTACATTGCATAATAAGCCCTGTCCAATATTGATATACGATTACATCTATGTCATTCCATTCATGGAAGAATAGAAAAGTTAGCAGAAACAATATTAATTTTTATAAGTACCCTACATCCCATGTCCTTATCAGAGAGCGATGTGTTCTTTTTCTTTGGGCTGTAATTTCTACGGGCTTGTCACAAAGTCTCATTCTACAAGCTTTTTTTAAATAGTTACAGTTTGTCCAGTTCCATAATATTCTCACGAATACCGGGGAGTAGATGTTCGAGTATTGAGAGACCACCTTATAACCAGGCAAGGCTAGTAACTATGGGAAGGCACCAGGTATCCAAGAGGCTCCATTCCAACACTTAAACAAACTCAGATGCCTTTCAGTCAGTACACGGGTTAATAGACACACCGACATCCGGATATATTTTAATTTTCTTCCTTCACAGGATGAAACGAACAAAAGAACCAACAAAAAAGAAGGGCATGGAAGTTGACCTTATAATAAAAGAGAGGAAAGAGGTGGAATAGGATAAGGATAGAAGAAAAGCCAATCAGGTAGGAAATAGCCGCTTTACTCTCGTCCGACAGGGTAAGGCAGTACAAACCCTGTCCAGGGTCCACCACAAGGTGAGAGTAGCGTTGGTCTGAGAGTCTATAAGAGACGCATCATGACCCTTGGACCCCATAAAACAGAGAGAAGTTTAATAACTTTTTCATGATTTAGGTAACGCAGGTGATGATTTCTCCTGAGATCCCTAGAAGCCCTTATCTTTGCAGTTTATTAAGGTTATTCAGTTATGTTTTTCATTTAACTAGGGATACCATATAACCGATGCATTATTGGTATAATCACAGCAGTAATAATAATTTAGTAGAGCTAATGTGTAAATTTGTGGTTAAGATGTTCTACCAATGAATCTGTTACAGAATAACATTGCTTTTATGTCCTTGGAAAATATATCTGTTAAGTGGCTTTACCAGTTTAGTCTTTCATCTAAACAGATTCCAACGTTTTTGCATATATATCAGGTTTCTAGTTTAGTATTTCTAATGAACACGTTTCTGATATTTATTTTTTTTTCTTTTTGTTTTAGATAGATTTATACCCAGGCCTTTATTTCATACCAATCTTTTAAGAATTTTGAAAGTATCTTGCATAAGTTCAAGGGCACTACCATCAAGTATTACTCTTCTTGTAATAACACGTCACAACATGCTCCTATCTGCATATTCTCGTAGAAACTTAATTATTTAGAGTGCACAGTAGGTCATCAACTGCTAATCACCTGTAAGTCTGACAGATTTGTTAAAACTTTTAATAGCAACCAAGCACCATGGGGGTCAGGTTAGCTCAGTGGCAACGTGCTCGCCTCTGAACTGGTAGGGTCGGGACTCAATACCCACTCTGGCCCTCATTTTATTCAAATAGGAGGTGAACAATTCTGAGCACGTCGTCTCTCGGAAAGGCGTTAAGCCGTCAGTTCGGGACTCACGATGTCAGCTAGTCGTTAATGACCCCTATTCTAAATACACTTGAGTAAGGAAAATGTAAAATCAATGGGAGATGCAATTTTCCCTTGAGGAATCAGCATCAGAAGGCTGAATGTCGGTACCTCAGCCCTCTACAAAACCATCCACCAGTCAGAAAAGCATTCCACAATATATAGCTGATTGGCGTTTGCTTTTATAGTTTCAAGAATATTGTTGTTCTTACGTATGATATTAACTGTTTAACATATATTCAAATTTGTTACATCAAACTTTCAAATAACAAGCTTGTTTGATTCGATCCTAATAAAAAACCGCTAAGCCAAAGAAATCCAAAAAGTACTGCAGGTTATCCATTATTTTAAGTTGAGTTTTCAAGTTTTATAGCTCTACTTTTACGGTAATTGGAAGTACTTAATTTTTTTTTTAATGATTGCTAATTTTAGATTTATTTTGTTTGACAGAATTTAGTTCTATAGTTAGAGGTTTAGTGAAAAAAATACTAAATTCTAAAGTCTTATAATGTACCATACTATTCCTTACCATCCATGTAATTCAATAATAAAGCATTCAGTTCATCTTCTCGAAAGTTGTTCTTCTTTGGTATTTCATTACGATACATCAAACGGTGTACAACCTTCAGAATCAATCATACGAGGTGTGTAAATAAAGTAGTGAGACTGATTTTTTTTTAAATTTTCTATTCAAATATAATTACAATGTAATATTGTCACCTTCAAAATAGTTCTCTTCGGAAGCCACACAGCGCTGGAGACGGTCCTTCCAATCATTGTAGCATTGCTGGAACTCGGATTCTGGAATGGCCTTCAGCTGGTCGGTTACAGCAGTTTGTATGTTTTGTAGTGTCCCGAAATGAGTTCCCTTGAGGTGATTTTTCAATCTCGGGAAGAGGAAAAAGTCACAAGGACTCAAGTCTGGTGAATAAGGAGGCTGAGGAGCAACAGGAATGTTTTTACTGGCCAAAAACTCGTTTATTGAGATGGCAGTGTGACAGGGCGCGTTGTCGTGATGCAACACCCACTTGTCTTTGATGTTTGGCCGCACACGAAGGACTCTTTTCAACTGTTCTGTTCATTCAACTGTTCCCCGATCATTCTGACTGTCAAGCGTCGATCTGAACGCACAAGGTTCCGTACTCTGTTGACATTTTCATCGGTGTTTGCACTTGAAGGCCTTCCGCTTCGTGGTTCATCTTCAATCGACTCTCTTCCTTCTGAAAATTCCTTAAACCACCGAAAAACCTGTGCCCTTGATAAAACACGTTCTCCATAGGCCTCCTGAAGTTTTTCAAAAGTTTCGGTTGCATTATGTCCAAGTCTGAAGCAAAATTTGATTGCACACCACTGCTCAACTTTGAGGTCACTCATTTTTAAAACCCTCAAGAAAAAACCATTTCACGAAAACCAACGCTACGGACAAACAAATGACTGTGGCGAGTTCAGATTCATACTGGAGGCGCATCACACGTGCACCTGACGCTACTCAAGGCCACGCGTCTCCAGCGTTGCCAGATCGAAAACGACGTTGCCAGTCTCACTACTTTATTTATACACCTCGTAGGTCAAAAACTGTAAATTTTATTTCATAAATGGTCTTTTCGGCAACTAAAAAAAATCTTAAGTTTTTTGTTTAATTAATGCTGCTGTTAGTTTCATAATATTCCCAATATGTCAATACTCTAGTCTTAGTAGTATAGAAGAAAACAAAAATGATGTCTCAAATAACATTTTCTGTAAAAAATGTTATTTCAGACCATATATTTTCCTTTTAAAAATCATTTGCTTTTAGGATATTTTGATCTAACTACTCGACTCAAAAAATACATTTTTTGAGACCGAATTTTCATTTGTTTTTTCGCTCAGACATGAAAAGTCACAGCATAAACTTTGTCACGTCTACGACAAAGTAGTTTCGGTTTGCAAGAACGAGTACTCAGTGGTACTTTTTATAAAGTACTACAGATTACGATGTAGAATACAACCTAGTACAAACTACAGTTTCTGTAGCAGTAAAGAATATTACATCTTCAAATACATTTCAAACATAACGTCTATTATACAGCACTCTATAAAAACTAGAATATCTTTTTATTTTAATAATGATAACTTTAAAGAAAAAAGAAAGCAGTTTCCTTTGGTGTTTATTATGATTTCCATAGATTAACTGACATCACCATAATTTTAAGCTATTTTTAATAATAAAATGTTTTTATTTAATCAAGCTGGGTTTAATAGTTGCCAATTACATTGTACCACAAGTTTAAAAAATTATTCTACACTTTTAATATCTGCATAAATATTGAAATAACTAAAATTATTATGAAATTATTTTAAAAAGGTAGAATTTACAAAAATGCATAAGTACATAGTACGATCACACAATAAATAAAACAAAAAACAAAAAAAACCATGCTGAAAACCAAAAAAATTAAAATAGTAAACAAATTGTTTAAATAAATTAATAACAAATTATGAATGTTATTGGTACAGCACTCAAATCTTCATAAAGATATAACTTAACCATATATTTTTAAATATCAGAATCAATCAAATAACTAAATGTAATTTGCCTAGTCTTTTGTTTTCTTAATACTTGAAAATTATCACAAAGTATTTGATTTAAAGATTATGTTTTTATATATTCTGAAAGTTAGTTTAAAAAAAATCCCTCCAAAAATAATACAGACATAAATAAAGAGTACATAAAATGACTAATAAACTTAATGAGGCGTTAAAAGTCAGAGACCACAGAACTACTATTAGGTATTTTCAGAAAATAAAAGTTAAAAGGCGGGCAATAATATTTTGACAAAAACATAAATTGCTCTCTATTACTGCTGAATTTGTTATAAGGTAAGCTAAATGTTCCTTCAAAATAGTATCTTGAAGACTTTTCATCCAGTAAATTTCATTTTAAATCCTCTTTATGCATTTTTATGATGTTTATTCATATTATACGATTAAAATGAATATTCATTTAATTTTCTCCTCTATACAGTTTTTCAACTCTGTGAAAAACCATAACTCATTAATAAGTAGTTGATAATTAAGTCTGATGAGGTTTTAAAACAGGTGAAAAATTAGGGGGATTTAATGAAATCTTAAAAGTCATTGGGTGACCTAGTTATTTGAAACGAGGATATAATGGTAGTGCAAAAGGTGTTGCGCGAAAATTTCGAGGTATTTAGTGTCCTCTATCATTCTAAGTTTAATATAAATGCATACTTAAAAATGTGTATTATTTTATTATACGAAGAGAAGAGGCGCATAATTCGGTAAATTTTGAAATGAGAAGTACCATCTATGTTTCGAAGTTGGGTTTAATCTATGGATTCCCAAACAATACCAGAACTGGAACGCAAAGTAAAAAAAAATCATAAAACCTGCTTAATTTCATTTTACAAAACTATGACGCAGGTACTACTTATTGGGTAGCCAACAGTAAAGCCACACTACTATTTAAATTCATCTATTATTATCATTATTATTCTTACTTGTTTTAAACATTAAATAATTTATTGTTTTAAATTATTATTAAATTAATGTACAATTAATAATTCATTAATTATTAATTGTCAGTTATTAATAATCATTAATAACTCATTCTATTCAATAGTTCAATATTCAAGTCTCCACACAAAAGATCTCACACAACGTCGATGCGTTTTCAAGATCAAATACTAGTGTTCACCTTCAGATTACATTTACCTTATTAAGATGAAGTAGAGTGCTTAAGGAGGAATGGTCATAGGTCATAAGACAGTGTCCTATAACTCTTTCAACACTCTACATTACGTTACTAAAACAGATGTAACGTGAGGATGAACACTATGAGTTCGAAACGTGTCTATGTTGTATATATATATTTTTTTTTAAATACTTAGTGTCTCTTTCCATCATTTTATTTATGAATAAATAAAAAAAATGCATATCTCATGAATCAATAACAATTATTAAATTCAAATTCAACTGAGTCATATTTATTTCCCATGAGCTTATTTATTATTTAAAAGAACCTAATTACTAAAATATTAAAATGTACACTATATAACATAATTGTTGTTTTGTTTAATACATGAAAGCCACCAAAAAAAAAATTGCTATTCGGTCAGAAGAAATGTGGGATACATTATGATAAACGAAGAGCAACATTATATCTCTTTCGTTTTTAAGCATGCGTTTAAATAATCAGTTTTAAAAACGATGCAAACAATACTTCTAAAATGACTGATTTTGTTAAAATGTGGTTTCTGTTTGTATGGAAAAGTCTTTTCTTCTAGAAGTTGTCACCAGGGATTCAGTGGCCACATTACTCTGAATTTCAGCGCCTCATAAGGTAAAACATAAATTAATTATATTTTATCACAAATCAAAATATACTATTTTAATTTCAGACTAGTTTGATGAGATTCTTAAGTACATATACAACATATAGTCATTACATATTATTATTATTACAATATTAATTTTTTTCCTTTTATTGTACCTTCTGATTGACAAATTACAATAGACAATTTAGTTTTACATAGGTACTTAGGTAAATACAAAACTTCATTCACTAATACTTTCATTGATAGACTAGTTCAACTTTTAGTGGTAATATTGATTTTTAAGGAACTCTGTATTAGCAAATTAAAAAGAAAAAAACTTTTGCATCTAAAAGAAATAAATTATATTTAAATAATTTTCAGTCATTATTGTGATTGTTCAGTCATTATGTGAAATCACATCCTTGTGATTAAGCGGAAAGATACCCAGGGAAGGTTATTAGGAAATGAACACCTAGGATTAGGGAAGGAAATAACTTACAGTTTTACTTTTCTATTTTTATGATTTTTCATATGAAGCCCACAAATAACACAATGGATAATCTTTATAAAATATTTTATTACAAATATCATGAAACCGATTGTTACAAAATAAAACAAATAGTTGGACTAGCGATATGATCAATAAATAGTTTAAAAAATGAACCCGGCAGTCATACTTTGGATTTCGGTGTCCCATACGACTAAACTTGATTTAATTAAGTAACAGTTAAAACAACTCCTTTGATTACATATAGATACCTTTTCTCTTGTGATTACAGCAGATTATTTGAGATAAAATATATGACCGAAAATATTGAAGATTATATATATATATGTAATCTTAATATTATAATGAAGTCGAAATGTATATATATATATATATATATATATATATATATATATACGAGTTCGAGATTAACAAAGAGCAACACACAAAGTAGGGAAACACACTTACAGACTCAAATTTTCGGGTAATCCGTCTTCAGGAGAAAAGAGAATGGGAGACCAAGCACGTTGTAGACGCAACGGCAAGTAACCCCGTTACATATATACATATATATATACTTTTTCATTGGAAATACGATCCAAAACGGACAAATATAGTTCAATCTAGAAATAGAAACACAGAGAAATCAAAAGAACACACTTACAGTCTCTAATTTTCGGTTTGAACCGTTTCAGGAGAGATAAGAGAGGGAAACCAAGCGCACTGGTTCAGAGATGGTTGGAGACCCTCTCCAACTTTGACCGCTTGTTACGGTTGAAAGATCTTAGCCTTGTTTTCCCATTTCATATTGTGGTTTGATAATTGATTTATATATTATTTCTTTTCAAATGTGACTCTAATGTTTTAATTAAAGGATCTTCGTTCCATTTTTATATTTCTTATTTAATGTTAAGCAAACAACTGAAAAATAAAATATAAAAAAGAACTTATTTCAACATTTCAACGTCATCAGAAGAAGTACTCAGTCTGATAGTCAAACAGTTACACTGAATGTTTTTTTCTCCTTTCTGGTATATATTATACTTATCGGGAAATAGGTAGGCAATGGGTCCTGAATAGGAACTAGATACCTACTGACAGTGCCTGTCACCACGCAACAGATAGCTAACTACAGTTTCTACAGCGAAATATCTATCAAAACACAAAAAAAGTTAATATTACTAATAACATTGATTTTTTTTTTTAGTTTCAATTTGGAAAAATAAATGTACCTCAAATGACCACCTTTTTAAGGTATACTTTCATCTACTGCAACTAAATAATCACAAAAAAGGACTAAAATATTATTTACATAGCTAAATATAATTTATTGTTTTAAATAACAGAAGCCTTTTATTAAACATATTCAGACTAGTTTGAAATCATAAATTATACATGAACACAGCCAGTATTAAAAACAGATTATATGACTGAATAATAATAACTAAAACTTTGACTAGATTAAAATAAACATTTAAGAAACAATTCAATATTATTGAAGAATCTAACTTATTTTAAATATGTATAC
Organism: Hermatobates lingyangjiaoensis; assembly: GCA_026182355.1. NCBI lineage: Eukaryota > Metazoa > Arthropoda > Insecta > Hemiptera > Hermatobatidae > Hermatobates > Hermatobates lingyangjiaoensis. Next base: position 5,331,910 of record JAPFBL010000012.1, on the reverse strand, counting down.
TGGCAAGTTGACTAAGATTTGTTAGAACAGATATCTTTCAACATTTTTTAAACAAATCATAACATTACTTTAAAAAAAATATTTAAATGTAAATATTGTTATTTAGCAACGAAAACACCATATCATAGTATGAGAAACTCTACAGCAATAGTCTACACACCATATGTAATATATGCAGAAGTCACAATAAAAAACAAGTGACTCTACATCAAAGAATTGAGTACAATAATGAATATTTAGGCCTTTTTCCTATTTTTTTTTTGTACTAATTCTAGGGGGAACTTATTTAATATATATTAGTGTATTTCGGAAGCAAGTCCTCTTTTAAGCATATTTGGTTAAAATTTATAGCAGATTCTACATCACGACTTTTTTATTATTTCCTTCTATTTTTTCTCACGATTTCTGTTATAAAGGTGATAATTGTCAAATCAAGATAGTAAACAAAATTGAGTAAGAAACAAAACAATAGGGGGTATCGATTGAAAACACTAAAACATTTGACATAAAATAACGGTTTTTAATTGACTATTAAACTAAACTAATAAACATCTATTGGTGGTCATCATCAGGTTCTTAAAATTATACTTATATTAAATAAATGTATAAATTACATATTACATTGTGTTTAAATGGTAACTAAACACTGATAAACTAAGTCTTAGACTTAGAATACCAACGTTGAATTGCCGTTAAAAAATAGTATGAAATTTATACAATTAGTTAATAATAAGTATAATTTTAAAAATCTCATGATGGCCCATGGAACCGAAAGCTTGACTATTAGTTTAGTTTAGTAGTTAATTAGAAAGCGTTATTAACTGTTTTAGTGTTTTTGATCACAACCCCCTATTCTTTTGTGCCTTGCTAAGTTGTAACGTTTGCTAACTTGGTTTGGCAATTATCACCTTTACAAAGGAAGATCATGAGAAAAATTGAACCAATTAGTAAAAAAGTCCTAAACGAAGAATCTGCTGCAAATTTTAAGAATATATATATATATATATATATATATATATATATATATATATATCAATGATCAAACCACAATATGAAATGGGAAAACAAGACCAAGCAAATCTTTTTGTGAGCTTGTTTATGCTCTTCCCTGTCAATGGAAGTCTTTAATAAGAAGATTAGAAAAAGTTTCGAGGAAATACAAGAAGATAAAGAAAGACAAGTAATTTAATGAAATATATATATATATATATAATTTTATATATGTATCTTTATAGAAAATAGAAGCTGTAAGTAAAAAAGTCGTGAATGCAGAATCTGCCATCAAATTCAACACCATATGCTTAAAGAGGACTTGCTGCCTAATTACACTGATATATATATTGAAATAATGTTTTTGGTAAAATTCTGAGTAAAATAATATTCTTATCGTGGAAGATAAAAATCAGCAAAGAAACAATTTCACTTTAAAAAAAAGTTTAGTGATACCTTGACTTACGAGGTAATCGTAATTAAGGTATTACGAATTAAGATTCGAGGTTTAAAATTACATCCTCCAGTTAAATCTGTTAATTTCAAAACATCATGTCAGCATGAGTTTCAGATATATAAACTCGACACTGGAATTTCCGCACAATAGAGACCATGACAAGCACGGAAGAAGAAAAGGAAATTGGTAACACTGGTAAGTGTTATTACCTTGCCTTACCCCACAGTCATAAAATAAAGGTGGAAACAGTTAGTTTATGGTTATTATGCATTAAAATACGTAATACTAACATTGTTTACGCATAATAAATGTATAGTTTGCTTAAGAAAACGAAATGGTGTAATTTAGGCTACTTGGTCTCTCCCTCTTCATTATCTGAATTACGAATACTCGGAGGATAATTTATGCTATTTGAAAAAAATAAGAGTATGGCAACTCGAGGGTCGAGTGCATATAAAAAAAATTATAATAAAAAGAGTAAAAAATACATTTGTGGGTTAAACGTAGTGTAGTAATTTTGAAGGAAAAGTTTATGGAAAGGAAACCACAGAAAAAATATGAAAAGATTCCATTTAACTTCAGTCATCCACTGCTTAGCCAAGACTTACAGTATCCCGAAGTTTATTTATTTAATTGCATTCCATTTCTTTGTTTTCATAGATATATGTATTCTATTGGAAAAATATACGGTATTCTGCACAATGCGTAAAACGGATTTGATGTACGAGTTCAGTACCTGACAGAACAAATTCTAAGGCAAGTTACAACTATAATTCAAAATACAAATATTATACATACTTATATTTGTAGGAAACATTTTCTTCCACAAAATATTCATTTTAAATATAAATTATTTTGTGGCATAATTAATACCTATGAATAGGTAAAATATAGGTTTTAGGTGAAAATCTTATTTAAGATAAAATGAATGGCAACTGTAATATTAATATAATATAAAAGAAATCATGCTAACAGTTCAAGAGTAGTACGTAAAACAGGTGTCAAATACTGGGGTAAACGTATAAAACGAAGTCTACACACAGAAGAGTTTTATACATTTACCCAGTATGAGTAAATACCACACAATTACGAATTGCACAACTAATGAGATGTCAAATATTTTTGCATTAACTTAAATATATTATTTGCTAATATTTAACAAATTCACAACAACAAATTTAGGCAGTTATACTTGTATTTAAAACAGAAATGTAAATTTATGCAAGCTTTTATGCGATTGAGACTCAATTTATGCAAAAATTGCATACATTAGAAATAAAAAATGCCATACTAAGATTAAATCGATGAAAAAACTCCTACAGTACAAGTAATAAAATGGTTCAACACTGGAAAAACAATCCGAAATAGATCAAATGAATAAAATTTTAAAAATAAATTAGACGCTAACAAATAACAGTGAAATAATATTCAAATTATCCTGAAGTAAGGAACGATCAAGTAGTAAAAGTGATCTAGACTGCACTAGAGCAACTAGTACCCACTTAAAGAAGAGAAGTAATTTGTTTGACACATTCGTCTTTCAAGAGTGTTAATCAGGCTTAAATAACAAAAGATAAAACATTTCTTTATTTAAATTTATTATTGAAATATCTTTTCCATTGCAATTTCAATTAATTTTTTTTTTTTTTTTTTTTTTAAATATTTGTTATATATTTCGATATTTGTTTTTCAGTAATTATTTTTATTTTATTCATAAGGAATTTGCTGTCTCTTTTTTTTTTAAATTTTACTTTGATCTTAATGAAATATAAAGAAAAAACAATATATAATTTTTAATCCTTATTTTTAATCCTGGCACTTTCAAATACATTTCTCCACCATTCATTTTGCTGGAGTACTTCACTTTCCTCTCTATTAATCTTCTGATTATAGTTTGACCAAAAAATTTGAAGACTGAAGAGAAAATTATACATAAAAACTAACTGTTACAATGAATTAATGGTAGTCAGAGAAGTGACTTTTTAGAATACACAATATCATTAAAACAATGAGAGCATTGTATTAATTTTTTTTCATTTATCTTTAGCATTTCCAGAAAGGCAATTTTCAAAACATTATTATATTTAAAAAAATTATATTAATTACCTAAAATATTGCTAAACAATTGAAAATAATGCTACAATTAAAAAAAAAGATCTTTAGTTTCTTAAAGAGGTTAGTATACCGTAACTTACAATCATAAAGATCCCGTAAATTGTTAATCGTGTCCATATGGTTTCATAGTGGTATTTCAAAATAGTTAAAACAACAACTGGTTGGACATATGCAAACTTAATATAAATGAAAGATAGAAATAACTGTAGCTCCAAATGTTTTTACTGCAATCAAAGAAAAGTTACAACTATAATTTAAAATACAAATATTATACATATATTACTCTGTACGAAACTCTTTCTTCCACAAAATGTTCAATTTAAATATAATTTTTTTGTGTGGTATGATTAATAGTAATGAGAAAAAAATTTAGATGAAAATCTTAATTTTACGGGAAAATTAGTGGCGACCGTAATATTAAAAGAATATAAAAGAAATTATTCAAACAGCTCAAGAGAAATAAGTAAACCAGATGTCAAATATTTTTGCATGAACTTAAATATATTATTTGCTAATATTTAACGTATTCACAACTTTAGGCAATTATAATTGTAATTGAATTTTTTTTGGACCCTCAAAGTTTTTGATCAGACATCCATAAAATATTTAATAACATAATTAAATGTTATTACTTATAACTGCATTTGTATATGTAACATTTATAGTATAACATTGGAATCATTGCTGGAACCATGCAGTTCGTTTTAATAAGCCTCTAATAAAGGTATGAACTTGAACTCCCTAGTAGTATTAAAGCGGACTTACACCGTGATATTTGTTGATGAGTTGATCATTTTCTTCGGCCTGAAACTGAGTATGATTGCCTAACGAAAAGCTAAAGAAAAACAGGCCTGGGCAACCTGCGGTCTGTCGAGATTTTTTGTCTATTGACATCACATTTTATGCACCAGCTATGAGAAATAAGATGATAGGTGATCGTGACGGTAACAAACAACGAATATTAGCTCTCAACAATCAAAATAAATTAAATAAATAAAATAAAATAAATAAATAAATTAAAAAAAATTAATATTTGTGATAGGGCACATTTGTCTCATTGAATAATTAAATTAGATAATGAGAGAAATAATTTTCAGAAAATTATATAATAATAATTATAATTTTCAGAATAAAGCCATGGTAACTTGATTTCTTGAGTTGATCTTATTAAATTTAATACCTCTATTACATTTTTCAAACATTAAATTTCATGTTTATTAACGGATTGTATCAATGCGGCCCTTTGCCCCGACAATGCGGCCTCCCAGCCAAAATATAACTGCTTGAAGCTCTAAATGCATCTTTAATGAACATCAGCATTAAAGATAGTATGTATAATTCATAAACATGTTTTCATTTTATTTAAAGCAAAGCAGTTTACTAGCACAGGTGGAAAGAAACAAACAAAGTAAATTTGCTACAAGTACAACTAATAAATCATGATGATAATATAAAAGAAAGATAAAATTAAGATGAAAATTTAGCTTGGCAAATCGTAAAATAACATCAGAATTTGTATGAATGTTGTTTTACACTCATAAGTTAACCTCTCATGTCCTAATTGGGCACATTCACATATATGATACTTTGGCATCACTGGGGTACATAGAGACATATGTCATAAATAGAGTATTAACTTACCAGCGAGGAGTAGAAACCATGTGAATTGTCTCATTTTTCGAACTTTATTGGGCACTTGTATCTAATGAAGCATGAGATCTCATCAGCTATTCACTATTCTAATGATAACGTTTCAACGTTATACACACTTTCATCATCAATATAAAACCACAATACAGTTTATAATTTGTTTTAATTACTTATGAAGTATTGTAATTTTGCAGCCCTGATGAAGGCATAGTAAAAAGTCGAAACTTCTAGCAGTTCAGCAGCAATGTTACTTAATGAAACAATTCTCAATAACTCGTAGGATCTACAATTCGAGGTTGGTCATAACATGTTCACCAAGCAGGACTTGCAAGTACTAATACGGCTTTTAACACAGTGGTAAAACAACTGAACGAAAACGATGATATTAAATTCACCAAAGTACCTGAAGTAAAGGACATCAAACAAATAAGGTTAATTACTTAAAGTTCCCGGATTTACTATGGGTTCATTTAAGCTAATTAAACTTCGATGGGTCCCATAGGATTTTTTTTTCATTTCATGAAAAGCGATAATAAAGGTTGAAACTTCCTAATCTGGTAACCACAGTTCCAAAATATAGGTGCTCCTCAACACACCCTTCATATACATGTAATTACCCCAACACTATGCTGTACAAGTGTAGTTGTAACATTGTTTAAACATAGGATAGTTCTATTACAGGGAAATTTACCTACAAAACTATATAGAAAAACACGTGAAAAGAATAATTATAGATTTTTTTTACAGGTAAAAAAATTAAGCAGATAAACTGTAAATAAAATGATCTAGAATTCATCATAGCAGTAAGTGCTACAGAATCATATAACATAACGAAATAGTTACAGTACTGTACCTGTACCTGTGCAACTATCAGATTCTGGAAGGTAAAGAAAATATAAACTAGGAGAAGGAAAAATGAAAAGAAAAATTAAGAATAACCAAGATTTCAGTAAAACTATAGATTTAAGAAAGTGAAAAAAAAATTAAAAGTAAATAAAGTAACAACAGTAAATAGAAAATTAAACAATAAAATATATGTACGGTACACTTACGCAACTATGACGGCTTGAGAACCCAGCATAGGTATATTCATTCACATGATATAACTCCAAGTTATATGACAAGCAAATATTTTGCCGGATTACAGGTGTTGCCGGATAAAAGAATACCGGATTAAGGAGGTTCAACCTGTACGAGTACTAAAATTCTACAGGTTATAACAAATTTGACACAGTTATGAATCTATGGTCTTTGCGATCCCGATAAATACACATTAGCAATCACCCACTTTTAGAGATAAATAGAACAATTCTAAACAAAAGTTTCATTTTTATATTGTTAAATACAAACAACTGTTCATCTTATAACCATTAATTCATTCGCAGTCTCCAATTAAATGCTTGTTGTTCTTTCAAGTGTTAATAATACAAGGAGATAATACAATTTCTAGTATATATTTAATTAGCTATATAAATTACGTTTGAGAAATTTTAAAGAAATAATTCTTGAGTCGTGAAGTGCATTTCTTTTATGGTAATTAGGTTCAAATCACGATTCAGTAGTAACATGTGTCTAATAATTTGAATTATTAAACATTATGATTTATCCAATAAACAGTTAGAATGCCATCAACAATACAACTAAAACTTATGAATAAATAATTATACCTGATCAATAATACCAGTCAAATTAGAAAATCAATACATACAATACTATATCCTTCACAAAATATAATTCATTTTAGTTTGAATTATAATTATTTTTTTAATTTAAACTTAAATTAATTTCATGATTAGAATGAGTAAATATTACACAAAAAATAATTGCAAGCTTGTGAATAAAAATTAATTTATGATTTTTTAAAATTTTTTGAACGAAAAAAAATTAGTGTCAAAACATTAACTCAATAATTGTAATACTACTTTAATCTAAATTAGTAATCTTACTTCTTTCTTACAGACAAACACTAATTTCTTTTTGTAATATCACATGACTAGTAAATTAGGTGTCCTTGAATCAAGATATTAATTGTATATTAAATTGAAAAGGAGTCTTTTATAAAAAGAATGCTCCATTATAGTAATGGTACCAAAATAAGGCTGCTCAAAGTTTTGACTGAAGCTTGGTTGGAGGTAGGAGATTTGAACAAGCAAATATATTGTTGGGATCCAAATGGTTTTTTGCAGATCTGTAAAGATCTGCTCCCACTTCTGACACTTGACTTTCATACCATTGTGACCTTAATTTGCCAACCTACAAACAAAATTATTTGGTATAAATGAACAAAATCTCATAAAAGGAGAAATTTAAAAGTCTCATTATTTTTTTTAAAAAAAAATTTATCCGAGTTTGTACATCTTTTATGGTATACAGAACTTTTAGATCATCGAATTTGTTCACATGGACTCAATAGAATTTCCCTTTCAACTCAAAATATTTGGTTTAGGACTTAAATGGTTGAATGTTATGATCGGTTGTTCAAAAAGAATGTAAAGATGTCGGTTCCACCCTACACGATGTCAGCTTTTCTTTAGACTTTGTTACACTACTAAACTTGAATATTGAGTAATCAACCTGGAGATGCTTAACTATACTTGCTTAACTATCATTAAAATGAGTCAGAATTACAAATGAGCAAAGTGATGGAATTGGGAAACAACAACCTCAAAAAACTATTAATCAAAAACTAGAGATTAAGAGTTCAATTCTAAATAATATAGATGGAACTGAATATGAAAAAATTGGATAAAATGAATGATCTCATGTTAAATATAGGTTAGGTTGCAGTAGCAGACCCACAAAAGAACACACGCAGGTTCAACATTGGCTCTTTGTGATACCATAGAAGGAAGATTGATTCTACATTGGCAGTCCTAAATTTTGCCTAAGTCAAATGTATTTAGAGTAGGGATCTTTAACGAGTACCTGACTTTGCACAGGCTCGAGATGACGACTTGACGTCCTCTCTGAGAGACACCATGGTCAGATTTATTCACCTCCAGCATGAATAAATCGAGGACCAGAGTGGATATTGAACACCGGACCTATCAGTCCAGAGGTGGCCACCTTACCACTGGGTTAACCCGACCTCCATTCTAGATCTAAAAAGTGCTACGGAAAAAAAGATGGTCCCTAACTGAAAAATTGATAAATTTTTAATACATTTATAGCAACTTTATAATTAATAAATAAATCGATAAACGGATTAAATCTTATTTTACGATACAAAAACTATCATTAATCGACGAGAATATCAAATAACAAATAAGAAAAAAAGATGGTCCCTAACTGAAAAATTGATAAATTTTTAATACATTTATAGCAACTTTATAATTAATAAATAAATCGATAAACGGATTAAATCTTATTTTACGATACAAAAACTATCATTAATCGACGAGAATATCAAATAACGTTGTATTTTCTGTTATCTCTCTCCTGTCGACAGTACAAATGGAGATTAATATGGTAAATTGTTCACTAAACGACTTACACCATGATGATGAGACAGAGAACCTCCACAATTCAGTATTTCCTCCCTGGCTTCTCTTTCAATGCTCTCATAGGCACCAACTGGGTCTTCAAGTCCAGTCCAGTTAAAAGCAAAATAAAAATAGACACAGCAACCGCAATCATATGTTTGAGTTACTCGGTGAGTTATGTAGAAATAATTTATTCCCATTTCTAAAATACAAAAAAATGTCGAATAAACGTCTCTATGGTATTTATGAAATATAAATAACTACATTGATGAATGTTCATGATGTATAAAAATGTTCTTATTAATGGAACATTAAGGTCACATTAAGAGAGGATAACGCGTCAATAGTATCCATGTCAAAACTAATGGTTGTTCACACACAACAAAGAAAAACTAAATCAAAATAACCATCAACATCCAAAACTGTAAATCTGATTTTATTAACGCTACATCTAGCATCATCCATCCTGTGAAAGGAAACAGAATAGCGTCGATTGCTTTAGATTAGATTTGAGTGAAGATAAGGGTCAACATTGACCAAAGTTTTCTCGAAAATGTAAAATTCTGCAGTTAGCATGGCCACTGTAATACCTTTAGAATGAATTTAATAATAATATGTAATTGAATAATACATGCAATAATAATAATAATTTAAGATAGTCACAAAACTGAAAGGCATTATACTTAAGAACAAAATCATCCAAGATAAGTAGGAAAATCGTGGCAGATGTGAAATGAGGAGTTCTATGAGAAGATCAACGAAGTCTCTCACAACATCCAACCTTCAAAGTGGTTTATGAAACTATACATGGAAGTGACATAAATGGTATCATGGGAAAGGGGATGACGAAAAATAGAGGGTTGGGAAAAATTATTAATGGGTTGAGGGAAGTGGAAAGTATCTGTAGAGTAAGGTGGAGGGGGGAACTACAAACAAGGTTGTAAAAACTACTAACAAAGGCTGAAAGACTGAAGTTTTTCAATAAAACAACATTAGTTAGATTAAAGTGAGTCTTCGGGAGTGAAATAAGGTATTTCAAAAGGTTTTAGAGTAAATAGAAAATAAGACAGCGGAAATCAGAAGTAATAAGAGTGTGTTAATCTTATCTCGAGAATGTGGTAGTAGCTTCACCAAGGCTACTATGATTAAGTAGGGAACACAGATGGGAACAAATCACAGGTGGAATTGAATGGAAGCGACTGATAAATTAGAATGCTGTTTCATAATCTTATGAACATAGACATTCCGGTCCATACGGACAACCGTGGGTGTCTTATGAGATGATGACTTATATATGAAATGCCAAATTTAAATCTCTATCACTACTTTTTCAAAAGGGTCAGTTTGTCTTTGGGGTTAAAGTGTTAAGAAAACAGGGTCCAACATTTTTTTGAGAATTAAATATATATGTCTATACAATATCTGAAAGTACAAATATGTTTAATATATTTGTAATTTTTTTGTAAATATTTAACATATACATATTTGACCAGATTTTATAAAACTGAAAATAATAAGAAAAAAAAACAAAACACTTACTGCTTTAGATATTTCAAACAACCGTCCTTCTTCAAAGGAAGATCTGAACGAAATAGGTGGGATGTGATAATACTTAAGGAAGGGATCATTATAATGTAAATACTTCATAGTATTTATAGGATAATACATGTTCACCAAAAACTTTAGCGTGTTTGCAAAGTTTAAACAATATTAGTTCGGAAAATGTTGGTGAAATATCGATATCGGACGTTAATTTAGAAAGCCCAACAGACAAAAATACTGACTAGCTTCAAACGGGCTGAAAACTCAAAAACCGCCAATAAATTTATACAATGACCTCTATGCGAAATACAAAATCATCCCTGGAGAGACAGCCTTCCTCTCTTCCATGAATTGCCTCAAGAAGAATACATCCTAGTAAAAAATGAGCAATCAAACATATCCTTTAGGAGCTGAACTAAGGCAAGTTAATCTGCACACAATACATGAAAGATACCCAAAGGAGGAAAGGATTGACATTTATAGTGATAAATCCTCACTGTTAGGTTTTTAAAACGGGAGCTGTTTACTTACTGCTCTTAATTTCAGCCTTCCCTGGTAATTTTGAACACCCCTAAGCAATTACGATAGACAAGTAGCTGCCGGTTTGGTGTCATATCTCAACTAGAGAAAAATAATACAGCTTTACCAACTGGGTAACATTGTGTTGTTCGTCAACTCTCAGTGCGCAATCAACAATCTCTCCTACATTTCTCAAACAGACTGCACCTGAAGAAAACAACTGAATACTCAATTGAACCAAGGATGGGATTTAAAGTTTCAATAGATCCCAAATGATGTATCCCTTCTTAACATGACAACCTATACGCAGAATCTCATCCTAATTGGCCAGCGCTTTGCTTAGTGGCAATGAAAGGAAGACAGACCCTGAACCTGGCTAAACAAGGGGCCTGTCTTCCATATCAAATGTGCTTTACTACTATGTAAAGTAACAGAAGGATACATCTGCTTACGAATCAACCAATGGAACAAAAAGCGCATTGCTACACGAGCTGTCAAGACCAGGAGAGGCTAACATCCCATGGTCCCATCTACCCTTAACCTGCCAAGGAGCCGCATGTATGGCCAGCTCCGTATGAAGACTGGTCACGACTACTAAGTGAAATATCTGCAACGCATCGGTACCAAATCAAATGTCCTCTTTGCCATCATGAGTCAATAAAAGCCCAACACTTGAAGGCCTTCCTAGTTCTGACCTTCCCTCAACATGACAACCTATACGCAGAATTTCATCTTCACTGGTCATCGCATCACAAAATGAACCATCAGCAAAAGGTGGGTACTGGCTAGTAAGCATATACAAATTTCAACTTAACTTATTTAAAATTTATTGAAGGAAATAATATCTAAAAAAATTAGTTATTAAACTGATAAAATGATTTAAAAGTCTTTAAACATTACATATACCCACTCACCTCTACACTTAGTACTGACAACATATCTAACATTCCTGCATAACTGCAGGGTATTTTCCCAAGGTACAGATGTCTCAAATGATTCAGCCACAACATTAAACTCAAGAGCTATATCCTGAAAAAATAAACGAAGGAATCAAACGATTTCAGATACTAACAACTAGATAAAATATACATCGTACGTAAAATATTCTATACATCTGAACCACTCAAAGTTAAATAATTCGCTTAAATTTAATTAATTAATACATTTCTCTGAATTCTATGAAAATATGATCATATTTTAATTTCATGTAGTACTTAAATTCTATAATACCATTAGTAGTAATATGATACCTCTATATTAGCAATTATATTAAAATGTAATTGCCGAGAAGACTCCTCTTCCATAAAGTATCGACCATATTTTAAACTTGAGGACTTGGTATTTATTGTGAAACAAGTGATTAGAAATATTCACAACCTTCGAACTATATATTATTATGTACTAAAAATAGTTCGGATAACTAGAGTCCTTAAGAGTATGAGAGCTGCGAATATTATATATTATTGTTTGGAAGTAAGCGACAATCCCTAATCAGGTATATGTGAAAAAAATGTGATTTTTACCTGTTTGAAAAAAAACATATTTTACAACTGATAAAATAATTTTATTGGTAGAGATAAATTATTAGTCATTTTTTTCTCTTACTCTTATGTAAGCAATAACAAAAGTGAGCATATATCCTCTTTCGCCATTCTTTTCACCCGCTGGAATTCCGCCAACTTCTTTTGCAATGTTGTATAATTTCTTTTCTTGATTTTCAACATCTTCTTTATTTCCTAATTAAAAGTTTCAAAATGAATTTAATGTTCATAAAATGAATAAGTGTTAAAATAATAGAATATACGAACCTTCGAAAAGTAGGGTAGCAATGCACATTTCGTTCGGTTTAAATCCCCTGATAGTAGTAATGTAAGATTTTTTTATTGATTCCAGTATAATACCCATATATCCTTGGCGAGGACGAAGTGTTTGTCCAAGTCGAAACTGATCATTATCCATTAGTCTTATGGATGCAGGTTGACATTTCTTAAATATATATAAAAATTATTCAATATCAAAAACATTTATTCCATTAAATGCATAACAATAATATACATAGTATATTTCTTTTTTTTTTTTCATTTTACCTGGTAAGCGACTTCCCTCATACAAACAACTCCAGTCTTAAAATTAGGAAACACTATAGAACCGTACTTCTTTACTTGTGGCAGAGGTCTGATTTTAAGTACAACTTCAGTAATAACACCAAGAGTACCTGAAAAATAAAATAGACGGAGAATAAATATGAATTGATAAGAAAGTTATTTAGGAGCTCTAAAAGTGTGCAAGTGTCATTCACTAAGACCACTGAGCCATAGAAAATATCATTACCTGGTAAATACTGACATGATCTCCAAAAAAGAACAACTTTAACAATATTAATGCAACCCTAGACAATATATATATATATATATAATATAATATATAATATAATATATATATATATATAATTTATGTAAATATACAATATATTGTATATTAACATATACATATATATATATATATTATATATATATATATTTATATATAAAAAAATTTCACATAAACACGTGAAATAACAATCAATGATCAAACCACAATAAGAAATGGGAAAAACAAGACTAATATCTTTCAACCGTAACAAGCGGTCTTCGTCAGAGTCAAAACCCAACTGAAACACTAGATGCAGAAAACATCTGGTGATGTCTCTTTCTGGACATTAGTCTTTTCCTGCGCTTTCACTCCTTTAAAATACCACTCTTCCAAAACCCTCACCAGATGTTTTCTGCATCTAGTGTTTCAGTTAGATTTTGACTCTGACGAAGACCGCTTGTTACGGTTGAAAACAAGACATGGGAAATCAATGGGAAAACAAGACTAAGATCTTTCAACCGTAACAAGCGGTCTTCGTCAGAGTCAAAAACCCAACTGATTGTGGTTTGATCATTGAAAACTTAATGTATAAAACTTTTATGATGATAAGAAAACTTTTCTTATTGTGGTTTGATCATTGATTGTTATTTCACGTGTTTATGTGAAAGCTTTATATATATATATATATATATCCACTTAAAATTCGAAAAAACGATCCAAACTGGACGCAAATCAGTTCACAAACGAAGAAAAGCAACACACAGAGAAAGAGACACACTTACAAACTCAAATTTTCGGATGATCCGTCTTCAGGAGAAAAGAGAGAATGGGCGACCAAGCACGCCGGAAACACAACGGCAGGAAACCCATGGGGAAACCCCATGGAGACACTATCGGTTTCCTGCCGTTGTGTTTCCGGCGTGCTTGGTCGCCCATTCTCTCTTTTCTCCTGAAGACGGATCATCCGAAAATTGGAGTTTGAAAGTGTGTCTCTTTCTCTGTTTGTTGCTTTTCTTCGTTTGTGAACTCATATATATATATATATATATATATATATATATATATATATATATATTTCGCGCTCCGTTCTTCGACGTGGGGAGATCTCTCTCACTTCGTCCTCTCTTCCAGTCTACTCTCCTTATGACGAACAACAGTTCGAAATATTGAATTCTGTAAGTTTTCTTTGTATTCTCTTTTCTGTATCGTGCTTTGTGTAATTTAAAGTTATATATATATATATATATACAATTGACTAATATATACTTATTAGTCAATCCATTGACTAATATAGATGGACAATAAAAGCCCATTTACTACAATTTCTCTATACTAGCAAAAATGTACCTGAACATGGAGACACTATCGGTTCACATATTACTTTGCCTTTTGTTAATTATTAATTAACAACAACTGTAGTCTGAAAGTTGTTAAAATCCACATTCTATTTTTCTTTGTAAAATAATTTGTAATGTAATACTTAGTTTTCCTGTTTCAAAATTTATACATCTGCCTATGAAAAAGGTTTAATCTGAACCTGAAGAACTGACCGAGTCCCGATAAAATTTATATATATATATATATATATATATATAGGTTTGCTTGCGACTTGCTTCTCAACGCCAGTACTTCGTACTTCTTCCTGATGACGACGGATATCAGTTCAAAAACGAAGGAAAGCAACACACAGAGAAAGAGACACACTTACAAACTCAAATTTTCGGATTATCCCGTCTTCAGGAGTAAAGAGAATTGGCGGCCAATCACACCGGCAACACAACGTTGTGATATATATATATATATGATTCGTTGAAATGCTGACCAATAGGAGAGTAGAGTTAGTAGGTCTATGCGTGCGGTCCCAGTAGCCCGCTGCTCAGCGAAGCCTTCGTTATTCCGCCAATGGATATAGAGGTTGCACAGTCCCTCTGTGAAAAAAGATTATTGGCAGAAAACTCGAGCCTCACTTTGCAGTGAACTCCTGTGCCTTTTCTATTATTGTTTTTTGTGGTGGTTGTGTGTTGGTTTCGTCTATTATCTGCTACGGAAATTGAATTTATTTTATTTGATACTCTCATTTGTCTTCTATGCAAAGTAGCATTTGTCTTCGTGTCAATGGGGGTAGAGGTTGCACAGTCCCTCTTTAAAGGATGTTGACTCTCGACTCCAACTTCTTCACATAGCGACCCATTCGAGTTATTGCTTTTGATATGTTTCCTCTTCAGCCGGTTTTTGCTACTATGTTTCCTCTTCGTTCGGTTGTTGTTACTGCTACTGCTATTGCTGGTTGGCTGGTTGAACTCTACTCTCCTATTGGTCAGCATTTCAACGAATCATATTTCTTTCCCCGGACAACTCATAGAAAACAATATATATATATATATATATATATATATATATATAAACACAATTTACCAATATAATGTTAAGTTGAAAGTTTTAAGTTGAAGTATAAATCACCTTCACTTCCAAGAACAATATGATTCATGTCAGGACCAGTTGATTGTCTAGGATTCAAGCCACACCTCTCCAAAGTCCCTCGCGGCGTTACCATTCGAACACTAACCAACATGTCTTCTATGTTTCCATATATGTTTTTCTTCATTCCAGATGCACGAGTGGCTACCCAACCTCCAACTCTAAGCAACAAAACAAATACTGTATGTCATTTTTGAAATATATAGTCAATGAGTTTGATATTACAACTGACAAAAAAAAAAAAAAAAATCGACCCACCTCAATTTTACAGGTATCTAGATGTCGTCACTCTTTCAAGAGTGAACAGAAAATCATGTACCTACCATTCGCAGGAAGGTTCTGAATCCAGAAAGATGAAGAAAGCTCTCACACCGCAAACCTGTCCCGACATTTGTTGAAAATGTGCTTTAGTGGTGGTCAGTCTCATAGTGATTTTGAGTGGGTAATCCACATCTCCGACACTGGCCCCCACTTTCTTTGGCCTTCTTTCTCTGAGAGTGCCTTAAAAACAGAGCGTATCGCAGAAAGAGCCAAGGACATCATGGAACTCAAGGAATCAATTCTATTGTCCTTTCCTGCAGTTTACACCTTTTAAAATACCTCTCTTCCTTCTCACTCCTCCCAACCCCTTACCAGATGTTTCTACATCTTTGGTTTCAATTGGGATTTGACTCTGACGAAGACCACTTTTTACGGTTAAAAGATCTAAGTCTTTTTTCTCATTTCTTATTGTGGTTTGAACGTTGATAGTTATTTCACATGTTTAATGTGAAATCTTACTATGTGTGAATGGCTGGGTGCTTATACAAAATGTTGCAACCACACCACAAGTAGTACAGTTTGGTGGATGTATAGTTCCTAGTATCGCTGCTATGAACCCTATTATTTTTGAGCAATACAATTATTTAGGACAAGTGCTTAGTCGTACTTTATCCCAAAGTGAGTGCTAACTTAGCCCTATCTTCTCTTCACTGTACGTATAATATTCATAGGCGATGTGGATAAATGAAAACAAAATGAAGTAAAAATGGGGATACAAATAATAAATAATAAATTACTTATAAACCATAAATAAAAAATAAACCTAATAATTACCAAATATATTACATATACATGTATTATGTATTCAATAGTGACATACGTTGAAAATTCATATGAATCAGGCTCATGTCCTGTTGTGAGCTCTTTCGATTTGAGATATCTTTCTAGGTCTTGTCCAACTATCCCTGACTGGCAGCAGAGTAGGAGGTTGTCTCTGTCCAACCAGAGAACAGTGTTCTGCAATGAACAACACCACCAATTATGAACAATCAGTATTAAAAATTAAATTATATTGGTGATAATAAGAATGATTGAAGTATCACATTTCCTAAATTTAAAACTTCATGTTATACTTAATTGTTTTTATAATAATCATACTTTTAAATAATATTTACAATCGCATTTTCTTAATTATTGATTTTCTTTCCACTACTTTGATTATTATCAGGATAACATGTTGGTTGAAATGAAAAAAATATGACTGTGATTAGACAATAAACCATATTGTCAGACAAGTTTTCTTTATGTACACATAAACAGGTTTAAAAAACAATATCTAAACTGCAGTAAGAAAATTAGTAAAATAACTGAGAGTCTTTCAACTAAAACAAGTGGTCCTCTTCAGAATCTAACTGATACTGATTCTGATGTTCGTAAATCAGAGTAGACTCTGACGAAGACCCACACACTTAAATTTTCCGTTCTAACTACTGTCGAAAAGTACGGGAAGGAGATAAACTCACCAATGCAGAGACGGTAGGGCACGCAACACACACACACACACACACACACACACACACACACACACACACACACACACCCACACAAAAGTTAGAATTATCACCAAAAAAAAAAAAAAAAACATTTTCTGGAAACTGAGTTTTTAAACGTCACTTCTGCGGAGCACTTGGTCTCCGTATATTTCATCTCCTGATGACTGTTAAAACAGAAAATTTCAGAAAGTAAAAGTTCGTTTTTCCTAAGTTCTGCGCCTTTGCTCATGTTGACATATTGGGTAAGCACATACACACAACATTATATATATATATATATATATATATTTGTATAGATAGGCAGCAAATTTTCTTTTAAACATGTTGAGTTAAATGACCTTTTTCCTGATAACGTTAGTTTTGGAATTACCCCAAGCTGAAAGGAAAATAAAGTTAATTTGGGAAACTCCAAGTAGAAAGGAAAATACCCAGAAAGTTAGAAAATTGTGAAGGTAATAAATCAGTCTTCATTCGTTTATCTAGTTGTGTTATGTTCATCAATCTTTAGATATTGTTTATATGTCTCTGGCAAAGTTAATTTGGGAATTACCCCAAGCCAAAAGGAAAATAGTCAAAAAGTTAGAAACGGTTAGCAAAAAAGTCGTAAATGCAGACACTTCCGCATATTTCAATGCAATATATATATATATATATATATATATACACGAGTTCGAGATTAACAAAGAGCAACACACAAAGTAGGGAAACACACTTACAGACTCAAATTTTCGGGTAATCCGTCTTCAGAAGAAAAGAGAATGGGAGACCAAGCACGTTGTAGGCGCAACGGCAAGTAACCAACCCGGCAACCGCCAGTGCTGTCAACCGTACCCGGTCTTAAAGTATAAAATTAGGAGAAGATATAAACAGAAGCTCAGATAAGCAGTACTGGTTGGGTAAAACTATAAAAAAAAAAAAATAAAATAGGATAAAACAAACTAGTAGTAAGTGAAGAAGACAAAATAGATATACACAAAATATACGAAAGAGGAAAAAAGAAATAAGTACTAGAGAATAAAGAATACTGGAAAAAAAGTACAAAAAAAATTATCTTTTAAGGTTAAGTCCAGGTGCACTGCGCGCCCCGAGCAACCAGAAAGAGCCTCTGAGGAGGCTCACATCTGGTTGCTCGGGGCGCGCAGTGCACCTGGACTTAACCTTAAAAGATAATTTTTTTTGTACTTTTTTTCCAGTATTCTTTATTCTCTAGTACTTATTTCTTTTTTCCTCTTCGTATATTTTGTGTATATCTATTTTGTCTTCTTCACTTACTACTAGTTTGTTTTATCCTATTTTATTTTTCTAAATTCTTATTCTTAACTAGTTTCCCATACTTACCCTTTTATTCAGTCTCTATCTTTTATTTACTAAAACAACCAATGCAAGTTTTTTGTATTGTATTTATTTTATTTATTTATTTTTTCTTCTTTTCTCTATCATTATTTTTGTTTCTTATAGTTTGTTTTTATCTTATATTGTTTATAATTTTTCACCTACTTATAGTTTTACCCAACCAGTACTGCTTATCTGAGCTTCTGTTTATATCTTCTCCTAATTTTATACTTTAAGACCGGGTACGGTTGACAGCACTGGCGGTTGCCGGGTTGGTTACTTGCCGTTGCGCCTACAACGTGCTTGGTCTCCCATTCTCTTTTCTTCTGAAGACGGATTACCCGAAAATTTGAGTCTGTAAGTGTCTTTCCCTACTTTGTGTGTTGCTCTTTGTTAATCTCGAACTCGTATTGTGTCCAGTTTGGATCGTATTTCGTTTTATCAGTGAATATATATATATATATACATATATAACAAATTCAATAATATATCAACCGTTGGATAGAATAGGTGTATAATGTAATCGGGATTCGGTCAATTTTCCAGGATCAAATCCCGATTACATTATACACCTATTATATATATATATATATATATTTATATTGATAAAAGTATCGACCTTGGAATAGATACAAAACTAATGTTTAGTATATATATAATCATTTACTCTAACAAGGACCTCTTATTACGGCTGAAAGATCTTAGTCTTTTTTTCCTATTTTTATACTGTGGTTTGATCATTGATTATTATTTCACATGTTTATGAAAAATCTTGTATATATACATACATATGTTTATTTCACTCAAAATTCGAAAAAAACGATTCAAACTGGACGCAAATCAGCTCAAAAACGAAGAAAAGTAACACACAGAGAAAGAGACACACTTACAAACTCAAATTTTCAGATGATCCGTCTTCAAGAGAAAAGAGAATGGGCGACCAAGCACGCTGGAAACACAACGGCAGGAAACCATCCCGGCAACCCAACGGGTTATAACGGCTAGGGTTGCCGGGACGGTTTCCTGCCATTGTGTTTCCGGCGTGCATGGTCGCCCATTCTCTTTTCTCCTGAAAACGGATCATCTGAAAATTTGAGTTTGTAAGTGTGTCTCTTTCTCTGTGTTACTTTTCTTCTTTTTTGAGCTGATTTGCGTCCAGTTTGGATCGTTTTTTTTCGAATTTTGAAATATATATATATAATAATTTATTAAAACGGTTTAACAAACTATATGAAATAAATTACTAAAGAGAAAACAAAGACAGAAATACAAAAATTCACTACGAAGTATGGTAGTGAGTTTTTATTTCCTTCGGTGAATTTATTTTATCACATTCAATCTTCGATTTATGAAAACATCCAACTTTACTAAAATATATCTAATAAGTCTTTTTTTTTTGCAATAATTATACATAAAAAAGGATTGGAAGGTTAAAATAAATAATACCATCTGAGAAGTATCTAAAGAGAGAATTGGTCTTGATTCAAGTTGTGGACACGATACAGCTCCAGATACACTAGTTCCTCCTCCATAAGGGATAATCACTATATTACTTGAGTCACATAATTCTACGATTTCAACTACTTCTTTGTGTGATGCTAAAAGAAATCAATAAGTGCAACTAATTAATGTTTCACCAGTCAATTTGTATCAAATTACTACAATCAAAATGATCATTCTAACATTGATATTCCATATTTAGCCATCATTTCAAATCAATTTTCACAAATTAGCAAAGAAGATTTCAATTTTTTACATATTCATTTTTAGCAATAAATACGCTTTAACCCTTTAACTGTCAACAGTGACATTTTTTCGGCTACGAAAA
This sequence comes from Hermatobates lingyangjiaoensis, assembly GCA_026182355.1. Classification (NCBI taxonomy): domain Eukaryota; kingdom Metazoa; phylum Arthropoda; class Insecta; order Hemiptera; family Hermatobatidae; genus Hermatobates; species Hermatobates lingyangjiaoensis. Next base: position 5,311,351 of record JAPFBL010000012.1, on the reverse strand, counting down.
ACACATTTTAACCCATGAAAAATGAAATTCATAACTCACACCATTTCAACCATATTTTTATACTACATTTTTGTTGATACTTCTTTTTCTGTTGATTGGGAAGATTGGAAATATTGTTAGGGTAACTGAAATGTTTTTTGCATGGAGTGGAGTAAGTGCGATTTTGTGGTGAAAATCGTTTGAACTCTTTTTAGCATTTATGCGAAATTCCCAATCAAAGGGTTAAAGTCAATTCGGTAATAGTAATTCGTATACTTATGCAAGAAGGTTCCATCAGAAGTTCTGGATAGTATTAACTATTCAGAAACAATTGAAAAACCTTAATTCTTAGTTTACTTAAGATCTCACAAGTAAAAGAAAGCACGACCATGTGTCCTAAACTTTGACATGATTACGTGTCAAACCATAATAAAAAAGTAGAAATGTATAACAATTACGGTAAATATACCATAATAAGTACTCCAAATAACAGATAATTAGCCTCTGCATATATAGTTGGTCTTTTCCTTTCTCATCTTCTCCTTCATTAAAATAAAAATATATCATAGTTCTGTGATTTTCGGTGAATATTATTGAGAAAAATATGGAAAACAATTTATATTACGGTTCTGAAGAAACATTCCGTTATGAAAACAAGTAAAGTTCTATTTAATTTAATTAATGCTAAATACAATATTTTTCTTTAAAATAAAGTACATTCAATTTTATGTTTTATACTTAGCGAGTAACTTCGGTTGTCTTTCGAAAATATAAAACCTGTAAGATATTAGTTTGAAGTTAAAAAAAATATAATAAGATATTAGTTTGAAGTTAAAAATCTTTGCAGAAAATACAGTTGTTATATCGAGAACAACGTCGGACAAATAATATCAAACAATAAAAAAAAATATATTGCTGTACTGTATGGTTTAATACACCGAAATAAGAATTAAGAGTTACTTGAAATAACTTTAGATAAATATCTAATAAAGTGAATTTCATAACATCTTTTGAGGTCAGAATGAATATAATTACTTTGATTTGCAAAAATACTCTAAACAAATAAATTTAAGAAACCTTGAGAGTTCACTAAACCTATAAACAAAACAATGATAGGAATTAACTGCAACTCACTTCTTAGGATTCACATGTTGTTCTAAAAATAAATGGACTTTCAGTTAAGTCTTTCTAATTAGCTGAATTAAGAAGATTTCAGGTACCTTAGTACTTAAAACTATTTTTTGTCTGAGAAAACAAACCATTTAAAAAAAAATTCAGGATTTAAGTATTTATTATGATATAAAGACTTGAATAGAGAATATAATTTCTAAAAATATTTTTAAATTACTTACTTGGCCAAACAACAATATCTGGCATTCTAGGTAAAGTGCCATTTCTAAAATTGACCTGATATATATCATGAAGAGTTTGCCCGTGAGATCTGACGAATCTTTCTAAGCCATTCACAGAATAATCAACCCCTTTGCCTCGTAATTTTTCAATAAATTCTGAAAACAATATTTAATATATTATAAATTTACCTGAAATCAATTGTAATAAATTAATTTTGATGTTTCTATTGTTGATCACACAAACAACATAATCAACAAAAACAATCTCATAATCCGTAGTTTTAATGGCCGGTTCATTATACTAGCATTTTTTAGCATCCGAAATTCATGAAATTTGGATCTTGCAATACTAATATTGTTATCAAATAAAAATATCTATGGGAAAAATAGTTTCAACAGTACATAAAATATGAGGTCCTACACTCCTTCCAAAAGAGAAAAAATACCGTCTTTTGTGTGGAGAGTTTGAATTATCCATTCACCCTAATATTATTAAATACCACACAATTATGGATTGTGCTTTAAAGAGTTAAGTAATAATATTTTCGAGATGGTCTACTTGAGTGAATCCTGGTACCTTAGACCAGTGTTTCTCAAACTTTTTTATTTCAGCGCATACCTATGAAATAACCAAATCTTTCGGGTGCATCACTGATTTGAATATAGAAAATTTAGTCCTGAAATTTGAATATAGGAAAATTATAGAAAATTAAAAGGAATATTTTTTTAAGAGTGGGAGAGGGAGAGGGAGAGAGAGAAAGAGACAGATCAGTAACAAATGATTTAAAACCCCAAGAAAAGGAAAAGAGAAAGTATTATCCGTTGTTGCTTAAAAATTAAATGAAGTAACCTTACAGTTCAAAATATCAAGTTGCGGAGACTTGAAAACCATTGGTGTTTCTAAAGTTTTAAGAATGCAAATTTTTAAAATATAAATCTGTCATATAAATTTAATCTTCCATTATCCTGGCTACCTTCCAGGGCGCACTGTTTGAGAACCACTGCCTTATACCAACTGTTATAAATCTAAAATGTGTGGCACCGTCAAAGGGACTCAATAACTGTGGGTTTGACTGAAACGTTTGATTATAAAACGATTCACTGTACAGCATATGTTGCCTAGGAACTCACGCAGGAACCAAACAAATTCGATGAGTACTTTTTGAACGGCCAGCACACACCTATAGCACCTCCTTTACCAGTCAAATAATCTATTATAACAATAAACAATCACTTTTAATAATTGTTGATAGTGAATTGGAAAGACGGTATAAAAATAGTGTTAGTACTGGTTGGTCTTTGTTTGCCTTGATTACCATTACTAATGATTGAGGCTGGATACTCCAAAGCATTAGGTGGATCATCAAGTTGATTTCTCTTTGTTATGTCAATGTTGAACACCTGTTTGACCCATTCTGTGAAGTATGGCAGTTCTGTATCTCCAATGGGATACCTAAAAGCAAAACTTGATAATACCAGCTAAAATAATTTACGTTGCACATGCATTAAGCGTTATTAACGCAGAATATATATATATATATCTGCCTCAGGTCCTGAGGCAGATTGATCAGACTAATTCGAAAGTTACTCTGAGAGCTTCAGAAGAAGCACTTATTAGTCTTCTGGGCGGTAGATCGGCTCCTGGGCTTAACCTCAATCGTTGATTTTTTTTTTTTTTAAGTTGTTATCAGCTTTTAATTTTATTTTAGTTAAATGTTTTCATTTTTTAATTTTTATTTGGCTTTTATCTCTTTATCTTCCCTGTCTACCTTTCCTCCGAAAGTTGGCTACACTGTTTGAGTGCTTCAGTTCGAACGCCAAGTCAGTTGTTATCAGCCTTTGGAGCGATTCACTTCTTTTCCTGAAGACGAGGACATCGAAATATAGTAGTGAGTTCAGTGGTTTCCTTTCTATGTGTTCTTTTTTAAATTCTAGTTTATATATATATATCCACTTAAAATTCGAAAAAACGATCCAAACTGGACGCAAATCAGTTCACAAACGAAGAAAAGCAACACACAGAGAAAGAGACACACTTACAAACTCAGATTTTCGGATGATCCGTCTTCAGGAGAAAAGAGAGAATGGGCGACCAAGCACGCCGGAAACACAACGGCAGGAAACCCATATATATATATTGCATTGAATATAAAAAGGTATATACATATGTGTGTGTGTGTTTTAATGTGGAACTGAGCCCTCTATTCCGGCCAGTTTTAATAAAAGTGTTTACACTATTTTTTGGCTTATCGCATACCCTGGCTACACTCTTCTACTTCTGTATACATAAATAAATATAAAGAAAAAAGAAAATAAAAAGCAAATTTAAGTCAACAAGAACAAAAAAAGTATTTCTTTTTTTGTGTATCATCAAAAAAAAGACAAAAAAAATTAATCTTCAGATGTTTCCGCTATAACAGTTACAGTTAGAATCTCTTTCTAAGACACTTTTAAATAGATAACGATTAAAAAAAATTATGAGGGTATTAGGGAATACACATAACCTTTCAGAAGAATCAATAAAAGATCAACAATAAATTGGAAATGACTACATTTCAATAAAGTAATCAAAGTAGGAAGTGCTATGTTGAATAACAGGAAGTTAGAAAACAAACTTCAGACGACAAAGCAAAAACAGAAAACAACCTTGGACAACAATGCAGTAGTGGCATACGAATCACCGTCGAAAAATCGTCTCGTTTCTTGTCTGTGTCTTCAATACTGAAAGGACATTTCTTCTTGTGGTGACTCGGTCGAAATATAGTTAAGTTGGTTGTATTGCTCGTCTTCTATTCATGTATTTAGTTGATAAGTAACAATATATAAACATTTAAATTGAAAAACGAATGGTTTAAAAGAAAAAAAAATTTAAGTTCTAAAATGTTGAGGCATTCAATTTTTACGATAACCGACCTAATCACCCAACTGAACTACTTTTGACAGTTACATTACGGTAACACCACGAATAAAACTTACCACTGGCATTTAATATAATTTAGATACTATCTCATAATGATGAAAATTAAAAAAGAAGGCCGGAGACCACAATAGAGTGAACGTACGTACGTCATGAAACCATTTGTAGATCACAGTACCAGGTTGGCCGTACACCATGATTGGATTAGATCTAGACATATTTATTAGATTCAGGTTCCTTAACAACTGCCTGACAATCATAAAGACTAATGACCAATGATTTATAAAGAAAACACGTTTTCTACCACTCACATGACTATATTCTAAAATCTTTACTGAATTCCAACTCTGAACCCTTGACCCTAGAAGCAAGCAGATGCAACAGACATCAGTTTAACACAGTCCTCTTTTTAACTTATAGATGAATTATTTAGAATAAATGGACATTTTCATTTAGACTGTAATAAATGTTTCCATTACGGTCTCCAACAGTTTCCGTACCAGTGCACTTGGTTTTCTTCTATTTTATCTCTAGATGACTGCTGAAACCGAAAATTAGTGACCATAGGTTTGTGTTTTTCATTTATTTATGTATAATGTATTGAACTTTGTGGTTCGGTTCATTTCGGATCGTTTTTTTATAGTTAATGTATACGCATACAGTACATATTACATACATACATATGTAATTAAAATCAAATCAAAACGATGACACATAATAAGAAAACTCATTTCCATATTTCGAAATCTATCATTTTCACAAGAAATTCATTCCTCGAGTAGCATTTTGGAAAATCTACTCAGCATAATTTGTGTAGCCAAGTGCATAATGGAGCACTTTTGATTAGAAGTCAACGAATGATGAAATATAGAGGTAAACTGAATCAGTTTATTCTATGTAATTTTATATATACTCTTCAATCAATAGAAAACTGATCCAAAATTGATAACAAAGGGTCATAAAAATAAACTAAATACGCAAACAATAGATTGATACACCAACAATCTCAAATTTTCAACTTAAACGACTTGACACAGGGACAGTATTTAGTTTTTTTTTTTTGAGAATTTTGTATTCATATAACATTAAAAACCAACATCAAGAATAACGTAGAAAAACAAAATAAATGGTTTTGCTATAAACAACACCGTTCATTTTCTATTATTTACCAATAAACTGCAAATTTACATTATTCTATGAGTTCGAAAATGATTACAAATTTAAATGTTATAAATTGGAAATTGAGTTTTCATTATCAAAGTCTTAAATTTTCGGAATTAACAAACTTAATATTAAGCAGAAACTTTACATAATTGAGAAAACTGATCAAGAGCTAGGTGAATATCTAACAGCCTCAAATTCACCAAAGACTTCTGATTATTCATTAATATTAAAATCAATTGTAATGTACATTACAACTGCCTGATTACAATATTGACATGGAAACTGTAGGATGATAAATACTTCTTTTACACAATTTCGATTGATATAGTGACAAATCAAAAACTATTGAAAAGAATATTACTAGGGATTATTAGTAAATATATTTACCTATGGCCTGTAAAACACAGTACACCATTATTTACTATAAAACGGGAATCTTTATAGCCCCATCCATTCCACTTGAGCAAATCAGTCCTGAAAAAATAATAGATATTGATTCATAGCTGGCAACTTCATAATTTACACCATATCTGAAACTGGACGTATCGTTTACCTATTATGAGGAATTACACTTTTTACAAGTTCCATATTTTTTACATTTCCTTTTATTGATTTAGGTATAAGAAACCAATTATTGGGAAAATGTTGACTGTCTCCTTTAAAACATTTATAATAACTTCATTTAACAATAAAATACAATTTAACAAAAAAAGAATTTCTCCGCGCCTTACCTGTTGACGGCATACTGAACCGCACAACAGTTGTTTATGAGTTGGTAATTAACACATTCGATGATGATCTTCAACTAGCTAAGGTAAACAAGTTTAATCAATCTGACAGTGCATTACTCCGGAGGTGGACCCTATCACTATGCTGATGGTGTGCCAACAATGTCCTGCAATAATTTCCTCTAATTTTGTTGACATTAGTCGAAATTAAGGTACTCTCGGAAGTAGTACATCCGCAATTATAGTTGAAGTTTGATTCGATTCATGGATAAGATTCATAAACGTACAAAAATACCTTCCATATAAAATGTTGCAACACTGATAGTGGACACTTGTAACCTGCATGCTACCTTCATAAACGTCAGTTTCAAATATGAGGTGACGATTTTAAATTAGTCTTAGTGACATTGTTTTGTAAAAATGAATGAGATTTCAAGTTCTCATAATTCAGATCGACCTATCACTTTAACAGAGGACAAATGGAAGGAATTCCATATTGATGATCAGATTATCAATCTTATTCATAATTGTAAATCTAAATTAGATATTTCAAATACAAATCAATCAAAATTTGATTTACCTGATGAAATTAAAAGGAAATTAAATGATGAGTTGGGCACTGATATTGAAAATTTTAGAATCCTGCTAAAGTCAAAAATCTTGGAAAGGAACAGTGCTGCAGGAGAAGTAAGACTGTGTTTTTCTATACTCTATTCGTCCAATCTCATAATTAAGTTAAAAAAATTGTATTTGATTTATTAAATTTAATAATTATAATTGTTTGTTTCATGTATTAGTTGATTAAGTTACTGGAAGATACAGCTAGTCGAATTAGAAATTATAAAAATGACATATCTCTTCAAGAAAAAGTAGTTATCTCAAAACTAGAGGAAGTGAATTTGCAGATTTGTGAAATAAAACCAACTGCGGATAATTTCAATGATTCGTTTAAAAAATTGCATGAAATAAAAATAAGCGTTGCTTATATGACAGCACTTCGAAAAGCAAATCAACTCAGGTTTGTTTAATAATATAGACAACAGAACTACCTCATTAAATGTTATTGTATTGATAACAATAAGCAAATGTTGATTTGTTTTAGTGATAGCATTGAACATTGTTTGGAGGTATGTGATGTAGGAAAGGCGATTGATGAATATTTAACTTTAAGTGATGTTCTTCATACCATGCTTCATTCTAAATGTCAAAATCTCTTCAATTACTTAAATGACCTTATTCACCACTGGAACAGCATATTGAAACACAATCTGTCCGAGTTTGTATTCCTTGTCTATCTTTTATATACATAAAATTCTCTGTATGTAAGTCTGTCTGTTTTTCTTTCTGTTTGCTATCATTCCCAAATGTTTTATTCATGTTTAAGGGATTTGATTTCTTAATTCAAGTTATCTCTGGGAAGGTTATAGTTTATCTGTTATTTGTTATATTTTGCTGCTCGTCTGTCAGTCAATAAAAGCTTTTTTTTTTACTAAAGGCTATGGAACAATTTTATTTAGATAATGCATACGAGCATTCTCATTGCCTTTCTTTATCTATAAAACCTTGAAAAGTTTATATTCCCAAAAATCAAAAGTTGTATTTTAAAACTCTCCTTAAAATATAAGTGCCTGTGGATGGGGATTGAATCTTATACCAGTAATGGTAAAATTTTGAATGTTAATTATTATTTAATTATCAAATGATTTTGATAAATTTCTGTTGTTTGAAACTTTAAAAAACGCACATTATTACCATTTGGTAATTTATGTAATAATGCTATGTCTAAATGTAATGTTTTTTTTTCTTATATATTGTAGAGAGTTCACCTCCATCATTAAAAGTGTCCAATGGCCCTTTGTCAGCAGTAACAGCATTCTTCAAGTACCTCAATCTGACGCCATGCAAAAATTTCAGACCTACGTTGAATATCTTATATTAATACAAATGCCGTATCCTTTCATTTTTAGCATGTCACTAAGTTAAAACATATCACTAAAGTAATTATATAATAACATTATTATTAATTAGCAGCTTCCTAGATTAAATTAATAGAATATGTGAAGAAGTGCAGTTGCTTTTGAAATGACTTTCACTAATGTTAACTTTTAATTTAAAAATAACATTTTTTTTGTTTATTATAATAAATTGGTTGATTGTCTCCAGTTGGTTGAATATGTGCATAAGAAATTTTCGATCAACTAGAATTAATAAAATGCGCATAAGCTATCAATATTTCAATTTTAATGTGAAATTGTGTGTTGATGTCAAGCAAGGACCTCAGTTCTTAAGCAAGACAAATATTTTTCAATTAAGATAGTTAGCTTATTTTTATAATTGTAAATTCGTTTGATAAAATAACGGAGTCTGAAAGACGCACAATTTTTCCTCCCTTTTGTCCAATACCATTCAAATTTTGAACGTTAATTATTTAATTACTAAATGATTTTAATATATTTGTGTTGTGTAAAACTTTTAGAATGGCGCACACATGAACCAATTGGTAATATATTTAATATTGATATTTACTTAATGTAATGTTTTTTAGTTCTATTGTAGAGAGTTTACCTCCGTTATTAAAAAGTCTGATTAGGCACATGGAAATTTTCGATAAAATATATGATTATAAGTACATAAAAAATAAAAAAATAACACGAATTCACATGCAAAAATACAATATTTTTTTATGAGACATATCTTAATTAAACTCATATATACGATAAAAACTGAGGTTCGGTCTAGCGTCAAACTATTAAACACCTTTAAGCCAACGTTTCGACTATATTTGTAGATATCTTCAGGGCTACATAAATAGAAAATTTAATTACAATAACATAACATTTTATAAGTTAAATTATTTAAATTAACACTTTTTCGATCAAAATACGATCTGAAACGGACAAATAAATGTTCAATGTAGATGAATAGAGAAATTAAAAACACACACTTACGGTCTCTAATTTTCGGTTTGAATCATCTTCGGAAGAGATAAGAGAGGGTAATCAAACATTTAAAAAAAAAAATTCAATTTTGGATAGAGAATAAAAGACACTTTTTATTTCACTTTTCTGTATTTGATCATGATCCAATTTATTTTGAAGGATTTACACGTCTTCAGATCTCCTGAATCAATTTTTTAAAATTATTAGGGTGATATCTCGAGGGGGTCAGGCTAGCTCAGTGGTTACATGTTCGCCTCTGATCTGATAGGACCGGGGTTCGATCCCCACCTGGCCCTCGATTTATTCATGCGGGAGGTGAATAAATCCGAGCACGTCGTCCCTCGGAGAAGGACGTTAAACTGTCGGTCCCGAGCCTGTACGATGCCAGGTGTTCGTTAAAGATCCCTACTCTAAATACACTTGAGTTAGGAAAAAATTTAGGACTCCCACTGTAGAATCAATCTTCATTGTGTGGTATCACAAAGGGCCAATGCTCGGCCTAAGTGAGTTCCCTTGTGGAACTGCCACTGTAACCTAACCTAACTTAGGGTGATATCTGGATGGCGGTTATAAAAAACTCTATCATGCTGCTTTTCTCAAACCTTCATGCCAAAATATTTGTTTTTTCTTGGAACAGATGAACTTTTGTTTTTTTGTAAATTTGTTTAATAATATTCAATGAAGAATTATTATTTGTCGAGATTTATATATATATTTCATTGAATAACTGACCGTATTTCACTCTTGTCATTTTCTTCACCAGTTTTTCAAGGTTTCTGAATACCTTCTTCTTTTCTTCATCCAAACCGTTGGAGAATATTAATTAAGTGGGAACCGACATGTTTCGACTGGCTTAATTCTTACTTAATTAACATTCTCCAACGTTTGGATGAAGGAAAGAAGAAGGTATTCAGAAAACTTGAAAAACTGGTGAAGAAAATGACATCAGTGAAATACGGTCAGTTATTCAATGAAATATGCTTGAATGAAGGACTGCTCCCAAATTTTACATATATATATATATATATATCTTGTTAATCAATATTTAGTAACTGCATTTTTAAATTATTGAAAATATTTCATAAATTAATAACTAATTTAAATATTATTGAAACCAGAGCGACTTTTGCATTGACAATTCTTGTGTTCTTTTTTCTAAACACTTTACAATGCAGAAGGCGCTCTGGTTTTTAATAAATATTTGTATTCAAGAAGATTTGCTTCATATTTATACCAATAATTAATTCCATATATAATTAATATTTGTATTATGAAAAAAAAATTGCTTTAATTATTTTCCTTAAATCTAAAAATAGAATTGATTATCAAATGAAACCAGAAGTTTCATCATCTCTAGCTTTTCATTTTCCTACAATATCTCTCCCTATTGTTATTTTGATTCAGCCTCTAAAAAGACGGTTTATTTACCATTTTTCTGGTGATAGAAAAACAAATAGAATAGATAAGCCAGAATGGTATTTCAGTCAGGTAAGAGTCAATATGAACCCTTTTTGATTGTTCACTTCCTTTATCTAACCATTATTTCTTTTTTCAGATTCTTACATGGATAAGTGATCATGAAAAGTTCATTAATGACTGGGTACAACCTGTATATAAAGATCTTGGTATAAATCGGTCAGCAAATGTAAGTTAGTTATATTGTATGTTAGTTATCTGGAAGAGTAAGAAATATGTTTCTCTACTTTAATTCTCCTGTCTGTTCTTGTTCTCTTTCTTATAATCTTAATATCTCATTTTATGAATTCACTTGTTGGGTATGAGTAATGTATTATTATTGATTGATTACATATTATTGATATATCGTATTATTGATTTACATATTTTATGATATTTAATAATGATTGGATGAAGTTTTGAAAAATCACTTTTAAAATAAAATTATTCAGAATTACAGTTGTAATAGGAATTGTTTGATTAATGGTATAATAGGATTGTGATAGTACTCATACGTCAATTCTACGGATTTCGGATGCAATGGAGAAAATCTGGAGATTCAGACTTGTCCGAATCTGCCAGAATTGGCCCGACGTTTCCGTAGTTGACCACCAGATGACCTGTGGTCGCTTTGTTTACAGCTATGCCAGAACACGTGTCTGATCCGTGTTTTTATACCTTTTTAGACCTGTTTTGTGTGTTGTTTGTGATATATTCAACATTTTCTTATCCATTGCAGCTTCCGAAATACAGTAGAATCAAAAGCTTTGAACTACCGAGTATTTCGGACAGGTGTTACCCCTTTTTAGTTTGTAGAACTGATGTATGAGTGTAATTATAATGCAGATAACAATTATATTCAAGAAGCATATCCCTTTTTATACATATTGCTCTTTCTTTACAAATCATTTACTCTGTGAATTAATTATGTCGATAGTTGGAGCTGATGTGTGGTCTAGTCAACATATGTCTCGAAAAACTACAATCAGATTTAGAGCAAGTCCAGTATGATGATGGTTTGTTTTCACATATGGTAGACGAAGCTCTTGGATTCCATAAAGAGCTCACTGACATTCATCCTTATCCTCAGTCTCTTCCCAGTACGCCTTCAATCCTCACGCAAGCACCTATATTCATCAAGTGGATTAATATGGAGCGAAAATGTAATTCTGATATTACTAATTTAAAATTAGCTATTCAATTTATACCTATCAAAGGTTGTGACATTTTTACGATTATATATCCAACTAATTTATTTATGATACATTACTGAGTATCACTTTCTTTCATCATTAATAGATAAGTGTTTCTGTGACTTCAACCTTAAAAATTGATAATTTTTTCTGGACGCAAACCTTGTCTTGTCGGTATAGCAGAGATGATTTAACATTTTTGATCAACTGCAAAGGTTATCCACTGAAGACATGTTCACGACAGAATTGGTTTTGTGACATCTACAACTCAGGAGTGTTCATGGTCGTGGTCTTAAAGGCTTATATGTCAGTTCATTCTTTTCTTTCTCTCAGAGCCTTGATGCTTTAATAGTCTAGACGATAGGCCATCTCAAGACTAGAGTCTTGGTAACTTGGGTGGTGCAACGTTTTTCCCTGCCACATAACCTTGGTACCCAGTGGCTTATATAGTAGTTGTTTGGGCCCAAATAGTACCAACCTGGAGGCACAGTGCCTTATAAGGTCCCCTTGGTCACAGATCCTTGGTTCCTTAGTAGGTTTAACGATAGCCCATTTGTCCTGGTCACAGTGGCATATACGATACTTCATTTGTTCTGGAAATAATGTTTTCACGTATTAGAGTTCAAACAATTGTTCGTAGTTCATTTTCAATTAGTCAATTTCTTATATATATACCCAGGTTTGGTATAGCACGATATAAGTATGAAACGTCCTGTGAAAAACTGGTGAATCTAACTTATAAGAAACTTTTGTACATCATAGAAGTAAGTTTTACGAGTTTATTTATCCTATAAGGAAAATAGAGCAAACACCAGCTTAATCTCTATCCCAATGAAGTCTGTAGATGACCGACCTATTAAGTAGATAATAAACGTTTATTTAGTTGTGTTATAAGGTAGTGTAAGTTCGCCTCCACCAGGTCTACCTTGGGCGTATCGTGGAAGTTTAGTTGCCCCTATCTTCGGCTAGAGTTACTAGTTCCGGTCTTCGGCGAAAGAGCTTCCACGTAAAAGATGTATCTGTGAGTTTTGCCATAATAGGCAATATGACGAAGGTCAAAGGTACGCCTCGTTATATCAAAACAGTCAAGTTCCAGTGATCTAGGTGAACTAAACCACATCACCTCCTTCGACAACTAATACAGACAATTAAAGTTGGTTTAATATTTTAATAAATATGTCCTTTAGAAGCTTAAATATACACATTCTTCCCCATTATTATTCCACCATTGTTTATGGTTGTGAAAAACGATTACAATTTTAAAAGCTTCATCAGAAATCGCTGTCAGAAAATAAGCATATTAGAAAATAGTATATCCCAACTTATAAATCAAGACAATATCGAATGTAAAATACAAAAGTCTATGACCTTTTCATTACTCTTTGTTAAAGAAGGTTTTATTATAATATTTTGCGCTGTATATCTTATATTCGTGTATTTCATTATTACAATGTTTCACGTTATTCAGTTTAACAAACAATCAATAGACCTCTTTAATCTAGAATTATAGATTTCATGTGATGTAGCGATTATTAATATAAGGGGGTTTTCAAAATGTATGATGAGATTTGATTGCTATATTTTAATATTTTTTTGGACACATTTATTTAAATGTTTAAACACAACTACGCATATGTTGCGTAACAAGCATATGTAGTATGAGCAATACAAATAACTTTGAAAAACATGAGCAAAGAATGGAACCCACTGGTTCAACTTTTCACTTCGTTCCCTGATTATGGATCATCATGGCAGTAGGTCCCTAGGCCATCTTCTCTTGAGTCGTCTTGGGGGATTCTGGGAAGGTGAGGAAGGAGTAAGGTTTTTTGTACTAGTAGATTTGTGTGAGAGGAAAGTTTGGTATGAAACGCCTTGTAACGATCAGTGGCTAGTGCCTAAATTATTTATAAAATAAAATGTTTTTTATATTTTAATATAAAAAAAAAATAGAAAACTGGGTAAGTTACAATTTATTTTACTCATAATCAAGTTGTTTACTGTTTTGTATATTCCTACATTTTACTTAAAGAGAAAGTAATGCACTCTAGAGAATTTATGGTTTATTTTAAATAAAAACAATGACTATCTGATGTCAGATGCGAGAGAAAAGGTGGACGCGATGTTGGCCAGTGAGACGGCCTGGTCTGACGTGTCCCCTGAGGACCACATCACGGAGGTTGGCCACTGCTTCTTGGGCATGCTGTCAGCTATCACCGACAGGTTCTCTTCTCTCCCTCAACCTGGACACAGGTCTCGTACAAATCGACACTCTTCTACATGTTTGTTTGCTACATTTACTCATGAATTGTTGCCACATAGGCCTACAAGTAGTGGACAGTTTACTTTTTATCTTCATTCATTAAGGCTATTTTTAAAAAACCACTTACTACTTCTAATAAAAGTCATTTCAGGCTACTTCAAATATTTATTGTACGCTATATTAAAAGAAATTAAATAATTTAAAATATAAAGCCGATGTTACTGATATGTACTTTCGATCCATTTTTATTATTTGCATTTCAACAAATATAGATATTCTTAAAGTCTATCACGAACATAAGCATAACTCGTGGAATTGCTATTAATTAACAGATAAGGGCTGTGATTACTGAAATAGGAAACGAATAGTATATTATACCATCTTTAGATTGGAATAAGACACTTTATATGAGTTTCCTAATAATTTCGCTACTTTTTTTTGTAAATCAATATCTATCAAAACCGCTCTAGGTGATCTGACATTAAAGAATTAGTAATTACTTGCATTGAAGTCTTGATCTTTAAACTTAAGCAACATCAAAAGAAAAGGTTTTCTTGATCAAACTTACTCGAACAAAAGAAATTTTGGAATATAATCTGGTTACCTTTTTTATCTTTCCTTGTTATTCTTCAAGTCTTTAATGAAAGTGGCTTGATTGAACATGATCTTTAAAGATATTCTTCAAGATATTATTTTTGTTATCTTGATTTTGTGTCAATAAAATTAATATGAAACATGACTGATTTATATATAACAAAAAAGATATTGAAACAGATATACCTTTTAAAGCCGCTGTAAAGAATTTAAAATAATTTCGCTGTCAAGTTACTTCCCACTCCTTTTAAGTTACCTACCCATCCACCCCACCTTTGGAGTTTTGAAAAGTAATACATTCTTAATTACTCTAATCATGCGAGTTACAGAATCGATAATATGAAAAGAGAACAAAAGAAAGGTAGAGATAGAGAGCGTTACGCTTTGGGGCTGTAAGGAGGAATGGAAGCAGATTTTTAACTGACTCTGTTATCAGGTATCGAATGAGTTAAGTGAAACCTCCTTTCTCACTTCCTATCACAGCATGCATTCATTTATTTTTCCTTTTGTAATAGAGTTTGTTATAAATCTTCGCCCTTCTTTGTTGATATCCCTCATCCTCCTTGTCCCAACATTATCATGCTATATCCCTCTTGAGAAAGTGCTATTGGGGAATATGCGACCTCCTTTCACCAGTAAATCTCTCTCTCTATCTCTCTTACTATCACTCTAACGCATATCCTCATCGCTTTCTTTTCCTTATTCCTCTTATCATTTTGCCTTTGTTTCATACTTTGTAGATATCTCTCCTCCTTTCTTTTTTTTTTTTATCAATTTGTCTCTTTCTTCCTCATTATCAATCTGTATTCCTATGTTTTGATATCATAGTCAGTGAGAGACATCTTCTAACGGTTTTTTCCTCCTCTGACAAGTGTTTGTTTTTAGCTTCCTCTGTTTCTCAATTTTTATTGCTATGTCTCTCTCGCTCCCTTACTCTTGCTCTCTGTCTTCCTCCTTTGTTGGAATTGATTAGAGATTTACCACTCCTCCTCCCCTTCCATATCTTTGCCTTCTCTGTTTCTGCTTCTCTTCCTCTCACTCACTACTAACCTCATTTACAAGTAATTGGTTAGTGGTCTTCTAATAAAATTTGACAGGAATGAGAAAGACAATCTCATTTGAATTGATCATAGGAATGTATCAATAATTTTTGTGAGACAAATTAAACAAGAAAAAGACCCAATTCTAATGGTAATTTTGATTAGGATAATGAAACAGATCATAATACATTATAATAACAGATTATAATGTTATTATATTTATAATAGCAGATTAGTATAAATAATAATAATAAATATCTTTGGGCTAAATATTGCATTCTAAGCGTTGTATATAGAATTTTAAATAATTTAATATTCTACAGAAAATAATTAAGTAGTTATTACTATTGAAAGTATTATTTTTGGGTTTGTTTGCAGACTTCAGTTCCTGGATTTGGAGCTTGAGTTGATTGATGACTTGAGAGTATCGTTTCTTCAAATACTCCATTCAGAAAGGGCTGACCCTCTCGGTTCCCGTCTTCCTCAGGTTTTAAACACTGTCCACTATCTTCATACTGCTCTCCAAGATTGGGATGTCAGTCCTGTGAGTAATAATAAAAGTGAAGAAACTACTATTCTGCACAAAAATTGATAAATTTTACTTTATTCTTTGCTTTGAGATTTTCTTCTAAAGATTTTTATGGTTAAATTTATTTTATAGTATACCTCCAATTAAACAACATTTATATAGTATATATAAGTATATATGAGTCGTTATCAGCCTTTGGAGCGATTCACATCTATTCCTGATGACGAGGACATCGAAATATAGTAATGAGTTCAGTGATTTCTTTTCTGTGTGTTCTTTTGGAAGTTCTTTCCAGTTTATATATATATATAAAGATTTCACATAAACACGTGAAATAACAATCAATGATCAAACCACAATATGAAATGGGAAAACATGACTAAGATCTTTCAACCATAATAAGCGGTCTTCGTCAGAAGTTGTTTTTTTGACCCAATATATATATATATATATACATTTAACAGATGCAATATTATATCGACCGTTTGATAGTGATATCTAATCGGGTTTAGATCAATTTTTGACCGATAATAGAAAACACATCTATATATTTATATATATATATATATATATATATATATAATATATATATATATATATAATATATATATGTACGAGGTGTGTAAATAAAGTAGTGAGACTGATTTTTTTTTAAATTTTCTATTCAAATATAATTACAATGTGATATTGTCACCTTCAAAATAGTTCTCTTCGGAAGCCACACAGCGCTGGAGACGGTCCTTCCAATCATTGTAGCATTGCTGGAACTCGGATTCTGGAATGGCCTTCAGCTGGTCGGTTACAGCAGTTTGTATGTTTTGTAGTGTCCCGAAATGAGTTCCCTTGAGGTGATTTTTCAATCTCGGGAAGAGGAAAAAGTCACAAGGACTCAAGTCTGGTGAATAAGGAGGCTGAGGAACAACAGGAATGTTTTTACTGGCCAAAAACTCGTTTATTGAGATGGCAGTGTGACAGGGCGCGTTGTCGTGATGCAACACCCACTTGTCTTTGATGTTTGGCCGCACACGAAGGACTCTTTTTCGAAGTCTGTACTGTTCCCCGATCATTCTGACTGTCAAGCGTCGATCTGAACGCACAAGGTTCCGTACTCTGTTGACATTTTCGTCGGTGTTTGCACTTGAAGGCCTTCCGCTTCGTGGTTCATCTTCAATCGACTCTCTTCCTTCTGAAAATTCCTTAAACCACCGAAAAACCTGTGCCCTTGATAAAACACGTTCTCCATAGGCCTCCTGAAATTTTTCAAAAGTTTCGGTTGCATTATGTCCAAGTCTGAAGCAAAATTTGATTGCACACCGCTGCTCAACTTTGAGGTCACTCATTTTTAAAACGCTCAAGAAAAAACCATTTCACGAAAACCAACGCTACGGACAAACAAATGACTGTGGCGAGTTCAGATTCATACTGGAGGCGCATCACACGTGCACCTGACGCTACTCAAGGCCACGCATCTCCAGCGTTGCCAGACCGAAAGCGACGTTGCCAGTCTCACTACTTTATTTACACACCTCGTACTTATATTGGAAATTACGCCGAACTTAGCGGATACCTGTTTCTTAACAAGCATCTCAATTTTTCTAAATAACACTTTCGTTATTTCGTTTACACAATAAAATATATTTCCTATAGTCGACATGTTTCGAATCATAAACATTCATCTTCAGGATGAGGATAATACGTGAATAACTTCTTGGGTGAATTTTCTGGTTTATTATATGTGCAAAGTGACAACAGTGGTGGGTTGGTTTTCTTTAAGTTTGAAATGAGCTAATTTGTTGATAAATAATTCGTTTACTTGTATTATATTTGAGAGTTTAATTATTTTTTTTTGTTTTTAAATTTCAAGGTTGACACATTGAGTAACTGTTTTTTTTTTCAGTCGATGCTACTTTTAAATCATTATAAAAATCAGTTTAATAATCCGCAAGGACTGCAAGACGATTCTGAAGGTGGTATATTTGAGGTAATTATTAGATTTAGAATTAACAATTCTTTCGCAATTTATTTCTTTGTTTTAAAAATAATATAGATATTTGAATAATATCAAATTAAATATATTATTTTTAACTCACTAACAGTGAACAGCAAATATTTGTATAATTGTAATTGAATCTTGCTATCTGCTGCTCACCATGGTGCGGTGAAGTACTAAAGGATGTAATGCTGACTTTCACAATTTAGTTGGATAATATAACGACAAACTTAATGCTTATATATCTGCAAAATGAAGACAAGAAAATAATGATAAAATAGGTTACATAAGGTTGTAGTGGGAATTTCACATGAGAACACTCACAAGCTGAACATTAGCCCTTTGTGATAGATAACACTCAATAATTACGTGCCCACCTCTGAACTGATAGGAACGGGATCCTCACCTGGCCCTCGATTTATTCACGCGGGGGGTGAATAAATCTGAGGACGTCGTCCCTCGGAGAAGGACGTTAAACCGTCGGTCCCGAGCCTGTACGATGTCAGGTACTCGTTAAAGATCCCTACTCTAAATACATTTGAGTTAGGCAAAATTTAGGACTCCCACTGTAGAATCAATCTTCATTGTGTGGTATCACAAAGGGCCAATGCTTGGCCTACGCATGTTCCTTTGTGGGACTGCCACTGCAACCTAACCTAACACTCAATAATTCTACATTGGGAGTTCTAAATTTTGCTTAACTAAGTGCATTTAGAATAGGAATCTTTAACGAGTTCCTGACATCGTAGAGGCCTGATAGGACGTCTCTGAGGTACGATATCACAGATTTATTCACTTCCCATATGAATGAATCGAGGGCCACAGTGGAAACCCGGATCTACCAGTCCAATGGCGAGGACGTTGCTACTGGTCTGACCTGGTCCCCAAAGATAAAATAACTTATAGAGATTTTACAGTAATTAATGACAGTATAAAATATACAAGACATGATACTAACTTAATCAAGCTATAAAAGCAATCATTTGAAATAACTACTATCTGTTTGGACTGTGCTCAGTCTGTCCTCAAAAGCCAGTCTTTAAGACTTATAGCGTTTCATCGAACAGGTGATTTCTTTTGCATTAATAGATATTTTTTGTTCCAATGCTCACTTTTATATAATTTTAAAAGTAGAAAAATATTTAAACTGGTTACCAAGCAATAACAAATCTAGTTTAAACAATTAATTTCTCATAACTTATTCAAAATTTCATTTATTGGTTGAAATAAAAAAAAAAAGAAATGTATTAAAAGAAAAGTTCATGGAAAGCCAGAGTGCTGACTCTTTTAATAAAATTACTTTATACATAAAACACATTAAAAAATTATACTCATTTTAAGTCAGTATCAAGAATTTAGAAGATTAGTCTTTCCTAATGATGTACAATTCTGTTTATAATAGAGTAAAAATATTTTGAAAATGCGTGTATTTAGTTAAGTTTTAAACTCTAACATCATTCAAACTGGATAACCTTGTGAACAAAGAAATGTTTTTAATATTGCTTTAAAATGAACTTCTTAAAACTTCGACAGCAAATGATTTTTTCTGCGCCAATATTGAATTTATAGCATTACTCAATAATAATTTAATAGATTTGTTCTTTTTTAAAGGAATCGCTATCATTATTATTGAGGCTACAAGATGAGTTGGTTTCAAATTTATCTGATGCTATTATGATGGAAGTAAAAGCTAAGAGTCGTCCATATAGAAAAGACAAGTATGTATTTCATGAATTATATAAGTATTTAGTATTTAAAATTTCCTATCTTAATAGAATATCATTCCTACTTGGTTCTCTACCAGTGTTGTGAATAAATGGATATTAATTTCCATTTCATTTCACTCACTAGAACTATTGTAAACGCTGACGTAACATTCTTTTTTTAAAAAATTGATATCGTAACTGTTTGTATTCAGTATAACGGAAAATTTTATTCATAAGAAAGAAATTTTATTCATAATAAATGGTATTATCATGTTTTGAAATCGGTGCAAAACCTTTGTTACGAGATTCGGTGCTATAATTTGTCAAGCTCATATGATAGTTAATTCAGAAGACTTAGGAAGAAATATGAGATTTCAGTTACTTGTTATGGAAATTGTGTGTAACTTGTATTGGAAATATGGAATATGTAACTTGTTATGCAAATATAGCATATGGAATTTGTTATGGAAATATGTCATATGGAACTTGTTATGGAAAGATGGTGTATGGAAAGGACTTTTTATGGAAATATAATATTTAGGAGTTGTTATGGAAATATACCACAGTCATGAAGGTACTGACATTTTTTTATTTTTGACCTAAAATTGTATAATCTATTAAAAGAGCAAAATTTCAAAGTCTTTTGATTTGTAATCAATGGAAATAGAAAGTATTAATTGAAAGCATTCCTTTATTTTTACTTTCTGATAAAAAAAACCATAAACCACAAATATGCAATTTTTGAAAATATAAAGTGAATCAAAAGAAATATTATTTAATTTTTCTATTAATTATAAAAGTAAAACACAACTAAATTTATAAAAAAAAGCCAATGGTGCTTAATGTTTGGATGATTTATTTTCATTAAGAATAATCTTTTCAACGTAAAATCATGGACAACTTTACTGCTAAGATCGATTGTGCTTAAAAAAATATGCTCAGTGGAGCATTACCAAAGATATTTTATTATTTAAGAAGAAAAATGTTCTATTTTAACATGCTACTTACTTTGGAAACTGAAATACTCAAACAAATGTATTATATATAAAAAATATCAGTTATTTAGTTTTATGAACCACATAAAGAGTATTGAGTTTTCTAATAAGGAAGGAAATAATTGGAATTATGTAATAACTACTTAATGGACACTTTTCAGTCTAGTCCTAACAAATTTCATTTAGAAGTATACCGGTTACAATTTTTCTCGTACACAACTCCTCCTACCAGTCCTAAGAAACCTTCATTATACACGACATTTCATTTTTAGAAAAATAAATAAACAATAAGTATTTTTTTTATTTGGGTGAAAAAAACTGTTGCTTGGCTATATTTTCATTCAAAAATTCTTGATTGGTTTTACTGTTTTGGTTTTGTCACTAACTGTAGGTATACGTAGCCTGCATCAAGTTGACAATATTAAGTTTCTCGGCAGACAATAATTTCGTTTACCCTTTCATGAATTAATTTTTAATTTACTTTTGTACATATATACTTCATTTTATCAGTTTCGTAAAGGGATGAATGTTTGAAGTCATTTCATGACAAGAAGCTTTTTTTTTCTATTCCTGAAAGACATAAAATTCGTTTTTGCTTGTAATGTGAATAAATAGATGTTTATTCCCATTTAATGTCACTCATATGAACTATTGCAAACGCTGACGTCACATTTTTGTCATTACTTGTTCAATCCGTAATATTATGGTATTTAATCTGATGGGGTTTTTTTCAAAAACAATTGTCTCTATACAATACAGCTTTATGTTAAAAACTAAAAACGCGTTTCGAGCACTTAGTGTTCTTCTTTAGGTTTACATTTGCACTGTTGAGAGTGTTATTGAAACAGGGGCCTAGGAAGGAAGCTAAGTCCTTCAGTCTATGTTCAGTTAAGTTCAATCCCTGTTGCCATAACACCCTCAACAGTGCAGATGTAAAGCTGAAGAAGAACACTAAGTGTTCAGTTAAGTTCAATCCCTGTTGCCATAACACCCTCAACAGTGCAGATGTAAAGCTGAAGAAGAACACTAAGTGTTCAGTTAAGTTCAATCTCTGTTGCCATAACACCCTCAACAGTGCAGATGTAAACCTGAAGATGAACACTAAGTGTTCGAAACGGGTTGTTAGTTTTTAACATAAAGCTCTTTGGGTACAGACTTAATTGTTTTTGAAATCCCCCATACGTTAACCACTCTGCCTTTTTTTGGATTATAGCATTTTAGGTTTGCCTAATTCAAAATTGAAGAAGATTACTAAATAAAGATGTAACTCTTAGCTCTTTTAGTCTTGCATGATATGCGTAGTCAGTCATAGTGAGTGACTGATAATAGACAAGGTCGTTCACATCATGTGGAAAATTTTGGACTTTACACATTACATAGGACATAATTTCAACTAAATTTCTATTGACATTTCAGTTAAGGATTTACCTAATGTCCAATACGTAATCTACAGTAAATCTAAGTTGTGAATTTATCTCATGTGATATTTGTATTACATTTTCAAATCTAAAAGTATTGTAATTGTAGTAAAGGAACTTTTCCATAGTGTGGCAATTCGATCAGCTATGGTCCAAGAATGTTCGGTTTGTACATATAGTTTTATAACAAAAATTCATGTTGGTAACCATGGCGAAAAGGACCTTCCTCCAAATTTTCCAGAATGAATTTGCCTGCCTTACAGGTAAGACTGCATTTGCCTGCCTTACCTATCAAACCAGAAAGACCGAATGTTTCATGAAGAATTGCATTTAGTTTCTGCATTAGATGGCAAATTTTTGTAAATCTTTGATTCAGCTCATTAAAGCAAAGATTGTTTAATCTTGTTTCAAAATAAAATATTAAAATATTGTTTAGAATGTTACAGCTAAGAATCTTTTACAATTGTGAATATACAACATGATTGGAGATGGAAATCCATTGATTAACTTACAAATAATCAAGCCAAAACCTTCCTACCTATACAAATTTCCTTGTCCAAGCACTAAATCAAAGTGTTCATCATATTTGACTAGGTATGAACGGCTAAACCATTGTAAGGACATCAGAAATCCAGTGGTTTAGATGTTGAGTTTTATTTCACATGTTTACTATGAAATCGTGTTATTGACTAGTCAAACCTTCCCATGACCTTTAACTATAAGTAGCATTAGACCTACAAGGCTATATGATCGTGAAATAGCTTCTTCGTTTTACAGATGAATTTACTAATTGAGAGTATTTATTAATTGTCCCACTTAGAATAGCACAATAATTCATTAGCAATGAGCGGGCTACTGAATCGTAAAGACGTGTGCAACAGTGCTCAACAGTACTCGATGGTCGTTGGATACAATAGTATTTATTGTTTCACTGAAGCCATTGTATTTCAGTTGGAGTGACATGACAGAACATGATTTAGAGTGCAGTACTCTAACACCTTCAGCTTGCCTCATGTATCAAGTACTGTCTGATAAACTATACCAAATAAGTGAAAAACTTGCTGCCAAACTGTTTCAACAATTGTGGAAATCAGTTGCTAGCCACCTCAATACTGTAAGTATAATTTGATTTACAAAGCAGTATTAGGTATTAACCTGTTTGTTTTGTATAAACACATTTTTTTTTATAGTATTTATTTGAAGAACTACTTCTTGAAAATTCGTTCAGCACTTTCGGAGGTAAAGTTCTTCAAAGAGATGTAATGAAGTGTCTCCTCCCTCTGTTTCAACAATATACGAAGTCCTCTCCATCGTCTTTCTTCTTCCAGTATGTTCTTATTATTTTTTTATGAACTATACCAGGGTTTGGGGAACTCTTGATTTTGGTATTTTAATTCAAGTAACTCTTTTTTCACTATGGTTACTGTTTTATTTAATAATTCTAGCTATAATTATTTTCCTAAAAAGTGAAAAAAACTGGTACTGGTACTTACATATAGTTTAAAGTTACGAGTATTAAGTCACAATATAATCAGAAATTCTAAAAAATCGTAGTTTTGCGGTCAAGTTCTCATTGTTATCAAGATAAATGCTCTCTCTTTTTTTGGTTTCCTATAAACAATGCTTAATTTATTAACATATAATAGTAAGTGTACGATTTTCTTTCTTTGTTTAAATAGTATACATTTTTAATTAAACAAGAAGAGCTCTATGGACTCCAAATAGTTTAGTAGAACTGATATTTTGTTAAAATAGTTCTTAAACATTATTAGTAATTATTGATAATTATTAATCGAAATGTGTTACCTCCCCTCTAGCAGTATATGGACAAATTCGATTCATTTTTTTCTGGATTAGCAGTTTTGGAATTGTAGTTTAAGTTTTGAAAATTTATATGTTGATAAATTAGACTTTCCAAGTATTTAAAACCTTTTTAGTTTATTGAAAAGTTTTGCATCCTTAATTTAATTAACACATGAACTAAATATGCGTATTAATTAATAAAACTTAGGTATGATGATTATGAATGAGGTAGAAATATGAACTATATAAAACCAGGAGTGTTTGATACAGTTGTCTAGGGCTCCTTGATAGTTCAACAACATTTAAAAAATGACTAGATTTTTTTAGGAATTTTTAACAAATTGCCTAAATATTTTTGTTATACTCTCTCTATATTTAAATTATCAGGGGGTTGCATTAAAGAATCCCTCACTAATGATATTACCTGAAATGGAAACAATTTATTTCAAAATATTTATATACATCTTGCAAGTCGTTTCATGCCTTGTGGAGTTTGATGTGCGATGGTTTTTTTTGGAAATCGATCGACCAGCATTATGATACATTATGGTTTTTTATTATAATAATGTATATAATAGCCTGTGCAGTGCATTACTAGAAACATTATTTGATTTTTCTTTAAAAAATCATATAATAAATATTTTTTTCTTTGGCCAGTACATAAAGAGTAAACTCTGCTAAACTTTGTAGTTATCTGCTCCTCATTTTTTACCCATCAAGTGCTCCAACTGGGTAATTTTTTTCTTCAATTTTAAGTAAATGTATAGTGACTGCTTTTCCATCTCGATCGTATTAAACCTACCTTTACAGAATAGTGCTTTATAATATCTATCCCCTCTCCGCCCTATCCATTCCGGTATTTCTGTGAATTCCTATGGACCAAATTTGTAAGAAACTGTAAAAGTGTAGAATTCACCTTAACCAGTTCCTACATATGTGTTTAATGATGTCGTTTCTCTGTGCTTCATTATTATTTTAATTTAATTTATTTTAACTTATGGCTTTTTCTTAATTACATTATATGTAAATAATATGTTGAATATATCAGTAAAAAATCGTGGTATTATAAAGATTATGAAACTCTATTTTTTTTGCAAAGGAATTGTATTTTGGTTATTCTTTTTGCGTTGGGTTGTTAAGAACTACTTCGTAGGAAATAAACAGAAAAAAAATTAATTGTATATACATGAGAATCTGATAATTGAAATAAGCATTGACAGTTATTGTTAGAGTTCTGTTATTGTTAATCTGGTGATATTTTTTTTTTTTTTTTAGACTCCAAGAAGCATGTTCAATCCTCTCGCTCCCTAATATTCCCCTAGCTGTCAAGAAGGCTGCAATTGTTGGTGAAAATACTGCACTCTTTCAAAGTTTGCCTGTTGAAATGTCTCATTTAAATCAAGAGCAAATCTCTCTTATAATCAAAAGAAGATCAGACACGGTGATGCAGTTAATGTAAAAGTCTGCTTCATTATGTCAGTATTTTCGAACTTTGATCATTTTTTGTTCAGCTCAATGCTTTTTGTTAGATGTAATAGTTTATTTTACTTAATATTCATAATTTATTCACCATACATGTTTTTATTGTTGGTATAAATGTCTACCTGAGCTTTCTATTCTTTGTATAATTTGTAAATATAATATAGATACCTGTTATCTAATAGAACCATAAAAAAGAAGCAATATTTGGGAAATAATGTCCTGTTTTCAAAATTCAAATCAAACTCTTATGGCTAACCTTTCGGTTGCAATTAAATATTTGTTTATAAGTAGAGTGATAACATTAAAAAACATACATGAGTTTATACATTACTTATGTCATAAATAATTGTTACATTACTCATGTCATAAGTAATTTTTGTAATATAAAAACAATTGTACTGGGCCTATGAAAGGGGTTTCATGTAATATCGAAATATTAATTATTAAAGTTGATTCAAACATGGAAAATACACTGAATCTCTATTTTATATATATATATATATATATAACATGGTCTCAGTATTGAAAGTTATCATAGTGTATTGTTTCATTCTTGTTTCTCTCTATGGTCTATATATAAATTGTGTAAATGATGTATAACCTCTAGCAGAACATAGCAAAATTAATTTGGTTGTCAGTTGATCAGTTGAAATAATGTAAATTTCATTTTCTTAGTTAATAAATTCTTACTTCTGCCTATGAAAAAGGTTTTAAATAAAACCGAAACGTTGGCAACGAGAGTTTAATTTTTTATCCTGGAAAATTGACTGAACCCCGATTAGAGAACACACCTCTATATATATAATTAAAAGAAACGGTCCAGCGGACTTTTTTAAAATAAAATAAGTTCAAAACGAAGGAAACACACAGAAAGACACAGACATAACTCACATCGATATTTCGACCATCGTCGTCATCAGGAGGTGCGAAGAGTCCCGCAGGACCGCCCTGTCTTCCTGCGGGACTCTTCGCACCTCCTGATGACGACGATGGTCGAAATATCGATGTGAGTTATGTCTGTGTCTTTCTGTGTGTTTCCTTCGTTTTGAACTTATTTTATTTTATATATATATGCAAAACTATAGTTTATTGGGACTCGGTCAGTTCTTCAGCTTCAAATTAAACTCTCATGGTCAACGTTTCGGTCTTTATTTAAAACCTTTTTCATAGGCAGAAGTATAAATTTTGAAACAGAAAAACCAAGTATTACATTACAAAATATTTTACAAAGAAAAATAATA
This sequence comes from Hermatobates lingyangjiaoensis, assembly GCA_026182355.1. Lineage (NCBI taxonomy): Eukaryota > Metazoa > Arthropoda > Insecta > Hemiptera > Hermatobatidae > Hermatobates > Hermatobates lingyangjiaoensis. Next base: position 5,284,566 of record JAPFBL010000012.1, on the reverse strand, counting down.
TATGGATTTTAACAACAACTGTAGTTTGAATGAACTCGTGACACTGAACTTTCAGTTCTGACACTGAACAGTTCAGTGTCACGTGTTCATTCAGACTACAGTTGTTAAAATCCACATATTATTTTTCTTTGTAAAATATTTTGTAATGTAATACTTAGTTTTTCGGTTTCAAAATTTAGACTTCTACCTATGAAAAAGGTTTTAAATAAAGACCGAAACGTTGGCAATGAGAGTTCAATTTGAACCTGAAGAACTGACTGAGTCCCGATAAACTATAGTTTTGTTTCTATTCTACGGTCGATACTTTTATCAATATATATGAAATTAAATCACAAGGAAAAAAAAGAATACAATATGTGGAAAAGAATTTCCTTGTGGTTTAATTTCATTGATTGCATCACGTGTTTATTTATTGTGATTTTTCTGTATATATATATGTTCAAACCGCAATAAGAAAAGGGGGGAAATACGAAGATCTTTCAAACGTAACAAGCAGTCGTCGTCACAGTCAAAAACATAACTGATGAGTTGGGTTTTTTTTACTCTGATGAAGACCGCTTGTTACGGTTGAAAGATCATAGTATGTTTTCCCTCTTCTTATTGCGGTTTGAACATTGATTGTTGTTTCACGTGTTATATATATATATACCTCATTAAATATCTTGCCAACATTAAGTTTAGTATGTTTCCTACATACCTTTTCAAGATTTCGAATGCTACTTTTCTCTCTTTGTGGTATCATATAAAGATGGAAAAGTAGCATTCGAAACCTTGAAAAGGTATGTAGGAAACATACTAAACTTAATGTTGGCAAGATATTTAATGAGGTATGTTTAAAAGAAGGTCTGCGCCCAAAGTATACCTATATATATATATATATATATATATAATATATATATATTGAAAACAGAAAGAAACAATACGTTATGACTCACCTTCATTATTGTGACCTAATGAATGACTGACGTCAGACCCATTTGGTTTTCACAAACCTAAAATTACACAGAACATCAAATGTAACAATCCACATGTTATGTTCGCTATTTCAAACAACTATTACGTTATCCGGATAAGATCAGAAGTGAAGAAGAAATAGTGGTCAGACTGGCATGTTTTGTGGCATTTAATTTGTTTTTAGAAGTCAAGAAGGATGTTTATCCATGCCTTCGGGTTTACGGTTACCCGACTGACCACATCCATCCCACTTCATATTCCCTTGTGATCTTCTCCGGAAGACGAATTGTGCTCGAAATAGATCACAGTAAGTGTTTACGGATCTGTATAATTTCTAGTGAATGTAAACATATATACAAGTTATTTTTTTTTTCATTAGTTGAAGCAGTTAATGGCTTCTGCATTGTATCATTCCTTGAATTAATTAAAACATACTATAGATACTTAACACATATGCAGTTAGCTTCTACAAATTTTGACGATTGGTTCATTTGTGAGTTTTTAGTGTTTTTTTGTCTATTATTATATAAGATTTACTTATAGAAATTTTTCCCAGAAAAGATTTTTTATGGAAATCTAAGCTTTTGAGAAGTTTATCTGACAGATTTAAGCTTAAAGGGTAAAGTCAAAATTATTAAGGGGTAAGTTTAAGTATTGCATGTAAAAACTTTATTTTTAATTTCACTCACCACAAGGATTCGGTATGTCCTAAAATATTGAAACAATAATATGTGCCAATATACTATGTTCATGTTTCACAAAGGCCGTACCCGTGTTATTAATTTTTTCTTATTAGTTATACCATTTGGACAGAAAAATATGTTCATACTTATTAAGGCCAGATGTTTATTACATAAATAAAAATGAAGTAAGAAACAAAAAACTAAACAACAGAAGTGGCATTGCATCAAGAATATGGTCAAAACTATATTTTTTTTTTAAATATATGTATAGAAAAATATAAAACTATAATATTTTTAAATTCAGCGAAGGTGTTCTTGAGGATTTTGGTCATAAAAATACAACTCCTGATTATAAGCCGACATTTCGTCAAAAGTTGTTCGGCATTTTCAAGGCTAAAAAAAATTTATTAACGACATAAATAAAGCAAGATAAATATATCCGCGAATACCAACCAACAGAAATCAAACCGAACAAATAAAAAATTCAGTAACAAGAGAACCACAAAAGGATCATAGAATACCTAGTGTTATTATTCATTATTTAAAAACAGACATTTGTTATTTAAACCTAATTACTTATTATTATTTATTCAGAAACACCAAAATCCAAATTTCAAAGAGATAAACACGTTATTGCAAAACTAATTCTGTGAGGATACCTCTATACAGAGCATTCAAGAAAAACACACAGAAAATTACAAAACAATGAAAAAAAGAGTCAAAAAATAAACGAAATTAGGGGAAAACAAAAACTTACAAACATTATTACCTTGTTTTATAGGAAACACTATTTAGCGGTCCATGCTGTTATCTAGCTGCGTCATAACAGATACGCAATATACAGGAAGGTTACATAACCATAAAACGTCGGCTTATAATCAGGAGTTGACTTTTTATAACCAAAATCCTTAAGAACCCCTTCGGTGAATTTGAAATATCAGTAATCGAGAAGCCATATCAATATAATTTTTTTTTTTCTGTAAGTCTACGAATGTGCACTGATTATTGTTACCTCTAACCCAACCCAACAGTCTTGTCACTTTTACCCAAGCATGACTTACAATACCTTATATATTAGTTATTTGTTAATAAAACTGGTTCTGATTTGTAGAATAAGTCAATATTTGGATGTGATAATAAGTTAAATTATTAATTTAATATTATATTTAACTTTTGAAAGAGTGGTTCTTCTGTCAGGCCGGTCATTCCTCTCTTGGCAACTCCCCATTCCCCGCCCACTATGAGAATTTCCCACAGGTTAAAGGCCACTAGCTTAGACGAACTTTCATATGAAAGAAAGAAATTTAAATGTTAAGGTGAAGTATAATCTAAAGAATTCTGTCGTTATTTCTGTGATTACTAAAGATATTTAAAAAAAATTCAAACTGAAATATCACTTTCAGAACTGTTTATTTCTCTCTGTACTCCGTTGAACGTTGGCACATATTACTTGAAGAATAATTTACCTCTTTGATATTGCATTGGTTTCCATCAATCATTTTTGTGGAGCTTTTCTTTAATATCACCCACTATGCGTTAGTTTTAGTTTTATGTTTTAGTGTAAGTACTGCTATTTATCAACTTAAATTACGGTACAACTTATATGTTAGCTTGTTCAAACTTATTGAACATATGAGGGAAACGTATATTTTGAACACTGTAAACGCTTTTCAAACATTATGAAATGCATGTGTGAAGTATATAACTAAGTAAAATTTGAACATTTAATTCTTCTAAGAGTTAAAAAATAAGCCTTGTTCTCAACGACTAGTTCATGGAGTGATGTTTTTGTACCATCTGTGTTACAATCTTCTGATTAATAACTTCAAAAATTTACTTAATGTTCAATTCTTGCTATTCTATGCCCAGGCAATTGCAGTACTAGATGTTAAGGGGTTGCTCTGCCTTTGATTCTATTATTTAGAGAAACTAAAGTATTATTGGACTCTCACAATATATAGTTACCCTAATTAAATAGTTTTACCTTAATAGTTTCAATTAATAGTTACTTTGTTACTAACATTAACTCAGTAGTCGTTAAAGCGGCACAGCTCTCTCTGGACTGTGTACTCGTGGCACACTTCATAAAATGAGCCTTTCTGACTGAAGTATAAGTGTTGTTGTGTTATTATGGAGTGTTATTGTCCTAATGGAGTAAAAGCTCGTTTATCGATGGTGAACATACTAATACCTCTTTTGATTTATTACATTTATTTTAGTCTTTCGGATATACAAATATAAATCAGATCAGGCTGATTTTTCGAACGTGGAGTCCTCTCTTAACGTTATGGAATGTACGTTACAGTAACTCCCAAGAAAAACAAAAATCGGGGTGGTCAATTTATTTTCTAATTTATATGGTTTTTTTTTTTATAGATGGTTAGAAAATGAATTTGTTTCATAGATGTAGTTCCAAGAATGCCTCTTAGAGTCGAATCTAAATATATACCTTGTTCCTATTTTCACAGACTTATATTTAATAATGCTAGTTTTACCTATTTTTACTAATTTTACTAATCCAAAAATATGTTGAAAACAGCAATAATCTTTATTGAAATTTTGCGTATAATATGAAAAAAAAATCAAATTTGGACGTAAACGTGAATATTATAAAATTTTGTAGTGTTGGAACATTACGTCAAATTAGTAAGGCATTGTGGCTGATATTTTATTACTAATGTGTAAATTTTATAACGGTAGACCGATACGTGATTGCTACATTTTTTATTGTGATATTGTTTTCTTTTTTTTTAATTGTGGATCTTCTTTGACCCTCTGTGGACCCCTGGGAGTCTATGGGAACTACGTTGAGAATCCCTAATATCTCTGTACTTTTACTGGTTGAGTAGTTTATGGTAACTTGTTTTATAGAATATAGTTTGATCAGCAATTATTGTATTAGCTCTAAACCATTATTGGTAGTTGATTTCAGAACTTATTTCAACATTCATTAAATAAATTAATTCACAATACTATTTCTTTAAAAACGATTCTCATAGCTGAAAGTGGAACTGCTGTACGCTCTGTTATTGTAGGAATTTAAAGTTTTTGATCCCTAGACTGAATGATGTACGTATTCGTTACAGACCATTGCTCCAAGTGAACATGAGTAAGGCATTATTTATTTAAAGCTAATGTGAGTCAAACCGGTTTCGAGGTACATTCTGGGCTGCAAAATGGTCTATTGAAGGCCTGCCGCCTAGTCTGTGACCTCTACACCCACTTTACTACTAGTCAGAAACACACAGCACATGCCATTGCAAAATAAAAGCTAGCATTTACTTCCTATCTGCTTTGTTTCACCTTGTTTAATATATGCGTTATAACAGTGAATTTAATTTGTGAACGCAATGATATTTTTCTAACATTTTGCGACTACAATTTTCACTATGGTTGTATTATAATAAGTGCAAGTTAATTGTATAAACATAGTGTTATTTTTCTCTCTTATCTGTTAATTACGAGCTTCTTATATGGGCTTTTAAAGTGTATTTTTGTGTATATTGTTATGATTTAATTGTATATTCAAGATATATTTGTAAATACTGTGAAAATAAAAATAATGTTATTACTGTTTGTTTTTAATTATTCATGTTTGGACTTACTGAAATCTCTTGTAGTTTAGAAGTTTGCGTACTTGACATTAATACCAATTGAATCAATGATGGTAATCATCTTCCATTCATTGTGTGAGAAGTGGGACATCTTGTGTTATACCGATCTTCAGAGGGAAACGTAAATCAGTCTTTTCGTATTTAAGCATTGGAGTTGGAAAGTTGTTGGAGACAATAACAAAAATAGATATCTGGTGATGGGAGTATATTTTTTGGTCTTCGGTGTTTCCTCAACTGGATGCCTCTCGAAGAGGAAGAGTTGATCTATATACGAGGGTCGTCCAGAAAATAAGTTCCGTTTTGGTCTGTAGGGCGGTAGGAGTGGTTTTTGCCAAATCCGGCAACACTGCTCGAAAGAGGAGAGGTGGGGGAATAGAATGAGAGGTGGGGGACCTCAGTCGGTCAATTACCAACGTCAGGGCAGGTAGTTGAAATGGAGCCCTCCATGTCACGTCCCGCCACCTCGAACCCGTTCCCTCTCGAGTTGTTTTGCGCGGAGTGATTCAATTTCTTTATGCACAGGGTTTCAAATCAGTTCAAATTCACGAACAGCTCATTTCTGTTTATGGAGAAGGTGTAATGAGTGAATCAATGGTGAGGAGATGGGTACGTGAATTTAAGGCGGGAAGACATTCACTTGAGGATGAAAGTGGGAGAGGCAGACCCTCAGTTGTGACGGACGAAATTGTCGCAGAAATCGACAATGCAATTCGCAAAGATCGTCGTTCAACCCTGGATGAACTCCACCTGAGTTTCCCAGACATCTCACGATCCCTCATCCATGAGATCGTCTCGGAAAAACTTGACATTCGGAAAGTTTCCGCCCGGTGGGTCCCTAGAGAGCTGAATGTCTTCCCGCCTTAAATTCACGTACCCATCTCCTCACTCATTACACCTTCTCCATAAACAGAAATGAGCTGTTCGTGAATTTGAACTGATTTGAAACCCTGTGCATAAAGAAATTGAATCACTCCGCGCAAAACAACTCGAGAGGGAACGGGACCGAGGTGGCGGGACGTGACATGGAGGGCTCCATTTCAACTACCTGCCCTGACGTTGGTAATTGACCGACTGAGGTCCCCCACCTCTCATTCTATTCCCCCACCTCTCCTCTTTCGAGCGGTGTTGCCGGATTTGGCAAAAACCACTCCTACCGCCCTACAGACCAAAACGGAACTTATTTTCTGGACGACCTACGTAAATAAAAGAAAGGCTTTGTACATTGCTTAGAACTGCTTCACTTCAAGTTACCTTTACGTTGTATACTATAAAGAAACCGAAACAACCCTGAGAAAAATTACCTTTACGTTATATACTATAAAGAAACCGAAACAACCCTGAGAAAAATTACCTTTACGTTATATACTATAAAGAAACCGAAACAACCCTGAGAAAAATTTCTATCTGTTTGTTTGTCCAAAAATTTTGCCACAAGCAAACTCAACCACCATAAGTCATACCAAGCTGAAACTTTGACAACAGATTTGTTTATCCCTTCATCAGGTACCTAAAAAGACCTGCATATTTTTTAAATAAATATATTTTTTTTCTCTAATGTATAAAACGTAAAGATAACTTGAAACGAGTCAGTTCTAAGCAATGTATAGACAAAACCGCTTTATAAACAAACTAGGGGACCTGTGTCAATCAGTGTTAAGAAATTATACTGACAATTAATAAAATACATTTACTGAGTGTGATTAACAGAAATAACTGTTATTACTGTTTCGTGTTATTTCATGAAACAAAGATTCTCATAAGGACCCACGCTTTTGATATATTATTCTTAGAATGATTCCAGATATACACACAGTAAATATATTTAGTAAAACAACAAATCATTTGAAAGTGAAAAATTCCATTAATTTCATTAGATAAATAGAATATCAATTCAAGTTATATATTCATACCTGTAAATTGAAATATTCCATTTATCTTACACAACATTAATGAGATTAATGTGTCTTTGTAATGTTACCGTAGAACAGGAGTGCTCACACTTTTTCAGTATGCGAGCTACTTATAAAATGACCAAGTCAAAATGATCTACCGACCATAAAAGCGTATGTTAATTTTTAAAATTTATTGACACATTTATACTTGCATTTATTGCATCAGCCAATATTGCAACAAAATAAGCTCTCAACATGTTTTTGTGATTACATATAATAATAATAAAAAAATTTTTTTGGTTAAGGAGGTGAAATGCATTTCGCAATTGTGTGGGCTCATATTAATATAAATATAATCAATAATACACTGACAATTTATAATAATAATAATTATAAATAAAAAAATTAAATAATAATACAGCTGTTTTTTGTAGCTTTTCATTGTGCTCAAAGACAGAAGCTTTGCAGGAGGTTCAAAAACACACACACACACACCACAGGAGGATAGATAGATAGATAGAGAGGAGATAGCTGACTGTCACCCTGGTTCTTTTTTTTTTCAAAGTTGTATGCGATCTACCACTATTGGCCTCGCGATCGACTGGTAGATCGCGATCGACGTATTGAGCACCCCTGCCGTAGAACAATCGTATTTAAACTGATATTTGTGTTCATGTTCTAAAATTATTCATTTCAAACCTTTAATGTAATAGTTTACTACATATACTTTTGGAATGTCATACATCTGTTTATTGCTTAAGTTCCAAACACGATTGTTAAATCGAAACGTTTGCTTTGAAAGTTTGATTTGAACCTGGAAAACTGACAGATTCCTGATAAATATAATTTGTTTTTATATATATATATATATAAAGACAAGAATTAACAGCAAATGCGTGAACTAAAAAAAAAAACATCGTCTAAACAACAATAAGAATTCCAGAAATGGGACAGAGATCTTTCGTAGAAAACTCGTCAGGTTTATACTACAATATAACTAGATTTTAGATCTAGAGTCATCATAAACTTTACTTGCTTGAGTTGAGAGAATTCATATTTAATTCTTCTTTCTTTTTAATGCCATTATTCGTAAAGCAATATATTATTCCTGATTTTTTTAGTATTTATTTGAATAATTCGTCATAAACTGGAAATAACAGGTATGAAAATTTTCACATGTGTGCAAACATTTAAACAAGAACATCAGAGTTTTATAAGTATATAGATATTGACCCGTCGTTGTCATCTAAATGGGAAATGAAAAAGAATAGAGTTATCTGGAAGAAGTAAAGAGGTAATCAAGACGGATGGAGCCCGATGTATAGTGCACGATCGAGCCGACTTTCCGGATTTCAGTCATCTACTTTTACTAGATTGAGAGTCCATAACTGATAACTTGGTTTCTAACATGACACTCATGTACTCCTGTTCAGTTAAACTGAAGTATCATAATAAATTAAATCTTAATTTAAAAATTAATTAAATTATGATTCATTGGACCCCCTTCCAAGACTAGCCAAACATCTTGATTTTAATATAATGTTTTCTAATCGTAATAACGTGGGCAATATGTTAATAAAAAAACTCTCCCAGGGAACTAGAGTCCGGTGGTATTTATAAATTTTCGTGCAAAAATTGCAATAAAAATTATTTATTTATTTAGTTGTAAATCTTTAATGACACGTTTAAAACAACACCAATACAACGTAAGTAGACAGGAAAAAGTAGCGCCTTATTCTTGCATACAATTAATGAAAATCACCATATTGATTGGACCGGAGATAAATTTATTACCTATAAAAAAGCAATGTTGTTAGGAAAGATTATCGAATCCCCTCTGATTAAATTTAACAGATCAAATATTATAAACATTAGTAACAGTCTTTTCAAACTTGGATCTTTCGTGACGAGGGCAATAGCCTCTTCTAAGAGGGTTGGCAGCTAGTGTATACTTTTTTACTCTTTCTTACTGTACTCCTTTTTCCCCAAACATCCCTCTCTGGACTATTGTCCTTTCCTGCACTTTACACCCATTTAAAATACCACTTTTCTCTCCCACTCCTCTCAACCCCTCACCAGATGTTTTGGATGTAGTGTTTCAGTAGGGTTTTTGGCTCTGACGAAGACCGCTTATTACGGTTGAAAGATCTTAGTCTTCTTTTTCCCATTTCATATTGTAGTTTGATCATTGATTATTTTTGACGTGTTTATTGTGAAATCTTTATATATATATATATATATATATATATATAAAAGATTTCACATAAACACGTAAAATAACAATCAATGATCAAACCACGATAAGAAACGGGAAAACAAGACTAAGATCTTTCAACTGGACATTAGTCCTTTCCAGCGCTTTCACCCTTTTAAAATACCACTCTTCCCTCCCACTCTTCTCAACCCCTCACCAGATGTTTTCTGCATCTAGTGTTTCAGTTGAGTTTTTGACTCTGACGAAGACCGCTTGTTACGGTTGAAAGATCTTAGTCTTGTTTACCCATTTCTTATTGTGGTTTGATCATTGATATATATATATATATATATATATATATATATGTGTGTGTGTGTGTGTGTGTGTGTGTGTAGAAAAAACTCTAAGTGAATAAACAAATGGCACCTTGTAATACTTGTGAGGCATCCAATGCATTTAAGTGGGTTTTTTTGTCTCATAGTTTAAAGGGGCATGTCGAAAGAACATCTCTTCCTTCCTTGATGCTACGCTCTGCTGTCGAATTCTGGCATCGTTCGCACCAGTGTCCATGTTAATACCTATACAATTTAGTTCTACCCAATCTACATCTGCTGTCACCTCCGGCTGCTTTTCTTAATTGCTAAAGATCCTTATTTGACCCCCACCATGTGTTTCACAGAAGGAAAAAAAAACTTACAGAAACAATATCACTTCCTCCACTGGAGACAAATAGACAATAGGCTGCCTGCTTTCTGACAATTTTGTCATGCAATACTGAATAGACCATCGTGGGAAGCAGCCAATCCCTGAAACCATACAAAAACATGTATTCTGATTTATTTATTTTTAGATAGTAGGAATTTCTGTTGATCCTCATAGTACGAGTGTCTCATTAAATTCTAATGTAGTGCAATCTGTTATTATGTGGTATTTACTCATTGTAGGGTAAAAATCTAATGAAATGGTCTCCACATATAAAACTTTTAATGATATAAACAACGCGTTTCGAACACGTAGTGTTCTTCTTCAGGCATTAACTAAAAAATACAATGACACCAGAGAGTTATCTATAGTACTATACTTTGTTATACTTTGTACTATAGATAACTCTCTGGTGTCATTGTATTTTTTAGTTAATGCCTGAAGAAGAACACTACGTGTTCGAAACGCGTTGTTTATATCATTAAAAGTTTTATATGTGGAGACCATTTCATTAGATTTTTACCCTACAATGTCTCATTAAACGAATAACTCACTCATGTCGAATGACAAGAAGTCATTTGTAAGAATATTTGTGTCATAAGATGAGTGAAAATTCGCAGTATAAACAGCCTATTTCCTCACACCCACATGGTCTCCGTTTTATGTTTTAGTAGATTAATAAAACATTTCTTCCATGAAATTGTATTATTCATATTACATATACAATATTGTTTATTTTTCTAATTACCCCTTTTCTGTTAAAAAAATAAAATTATCATCAAGTATTTTGAGGATGGAACGGACTATTTACTTCCATATTAATTTCAATATGATAAATGATATGTGTAAATCGCAATGTGAGCCTGGTTTTGGAACAAACTGAACTCGCACTGCGAGATTCTACTGGATATAATTTATACATTTAATTATTTTCCATAACTAGTCATCTACAAAGTTTTTTTCTAAATTTGCTATCAAATAATCGAATACAAAAAAATACCATTGTTTGATCCAGTATTCTCAAACACTATACTGCAGCATACCAGTGTTCTTTGAGAAATCAAGTGTCTGTGACATACTAGTGTTCCTTGAAAAATCATCTGCTGTGCCATGGAAAATGTACGTTATCATAATTTGTTGTACGAAATCATTTATCATATTTTTTAGGACTATATTGATACGAACTAAAGCATTTCGATAAAAATAAAAGAAAAAACACACTTTATATTTTTAGCATCGTTTCGATCTAGTTTTGTCACTTTTCGGGATTATAACATCAATACTTCACTAATTAACATAAACCGAAATTTCCTTCTAAGATTTTATGAAAAAAAGTAACTAAACTCTTTAATTTTTAATCTTATAGTTTACTATAGAGTATGTCTTGTATTTAAAGGCCAGAAATAGTTGAACAGGTAGCATGCTGCTCTATACACCTGAGGCAGGTGTAGTCGAACAGATACTATACTTTCTTTTAGTTCTGAGTCAGATTTAGGCTAACAGGTTGCGAAATTGCTTTTAGTGCTGAGTAAGGTTTAGTGCTGTGTAGTTTAACAGGTAGTATACTTGCTCTTAGTACTGATAGAGGTGTTAATCAACAGGTAGCTTGCTTACTCTTAATACTGAGTTAGGAGTAGGTTAATGGTAGCATGCTGCCCTTAGTACGGAACCAAGTGTTGTCTAACAGATAGCTTGCTTGCCCTTAGTAAGGAGCCATGTGTTGTCTAATAGGTAGCTTACTTGCCCTTAGTACGGAGCCAGGTGTTGCCTATCAGGTAGCTTGCTTGCCCTTAGTACGGAGCCAGGTGTTGCGTGACTGGTGGCTTGCTTGCCCTTAGTACGGAGCCAGGTGTTGTCTGACAGGTAGCTTGCTTACTCTTAATACTGAGTTAGGTGTAGCCTAATGGTAGCTTGCTTGCCTTTAGTACTGAACCAAGTGTTGTCTAACAGGTAGCTTGTTTGCCCTTAGTACTGAGCCAGGTGTTGTCTAACAGGTAGCGTGCTTGCCCTTAGTACTGTGCCAGGTGCTGCTCAGACACTAACAAGGCAGTGTAGTCGAACAGACTACTATACTCTTTTAGTTCTGAGTCAGATTTAGGCTACAGCTTGCGAAATTGCTTTTAGTGCTGAGTCAGGTTTAGTGCGTGTGTAGTACGGGTGGCTATGCTTGCTCTTAGTACTGATAGCAGGTGTTAATCTGACAGGTAGCTTGCTTACTCTTAATACTGAGTTAGGAGTAGGTTAATGGTAGCATGCTGCCCTTAGTACGGAACCAAGTGTTTTCTAACAGGTAGCTTGCTTGCCCTTAGTACGGAGCCAGGTGTTGTCTAACAGGTAGCTTGCTTGCCCTTAGTACTGAGCCAGGTGTTGTCTAACAGGTAGCTTGCTTGCCCTTAGTACTGAAGCCAAGGTGTTGCGTGACGAGGTGGCTTGCTTGCCTCTTAGCTACGGAGCCAGGTGTTGTCTGACAGGTAGCTTGCTTGCTCTTAAGTACAATAAGAGTGTAGTCTAACAGGTAGCTTGCTTGCCCTTTAGTACTGAACAGGTGTCGTCTAACAGCTAGCTTGCTTGCCCTTAGTACCGAGCCAGTTGTTGTCTAATAGGTAGCGTGTTTGCCCTTAGTACTGTGCCAGGTGCTGCTCAGACACTAACAACCAGTTGTCAAAGACTCTAACAGGTAGCTTGCTTGCCCTTAGTACGGAGCCAGTTGTTGTCTAATAGGTAGCGTGTTTGCCATTAGTACTGAGCCAGGTGTCGTCTAACAGCTAGCTTGCTTGCCCTTAGTACCGAGCCAGTTGTTGTCTAATAGGTAGCGTGTTTGCCATTAGTACTGAGCCAGGTGTCATGCGTGACGGGTGGCTTGCTTGCCCTTAGTACCGGAGCCAGTTGTTGTCGTGATAGGTAGCTTGCTTTGCCCTTAGTACTGAGCCAGGTGTCGTCTAACAGCTAGCTTGCTTGCCCTTAGTACCGAGCCAGTTGTTGTCTAATAGGTAGCGTGTTTGCCATTAGTACTGAGCCAGGTGTTGTCTAATAGCTAGCTTGTTTGCCCTTAGTACGGAGCCAGTTGTTGTCTAATAGGTAGCGTGTTTGCCATTAGTACTGAGCCAGGTGTTGCACAGACAATAACGACAGTTGTCAAAGACACTAAAAAGTTGCTTGTTTGCCCTTAATACGGAGCCAGGTGTTATCTAACAGGTAGTTTGCTCGCCCTTAGTACGGAGCCAGGTGTTGCGTGACGGTGGCTTGCTTGCCCTTAGTACGGAGCCAGGTGCTGTCTAACACCTAGCGTGCTTGCCTGTAGTACTGATAATTGGAGGTTTGAATCTTAGAAGTCTTCTGTAGACTGCCCCTCTAAGAACATGTAAACCTTTCGGCCTCGAGAGTTTATGATGTCAGGTACTCAATTAAGGTATATACTCTAATAAACCCGAGTGGTAAAAATCAGGATTTCTAATACAGAATCAATACGATGTTGTAACAAGACTATATGAAATGAGTCAGGCTTTTGGGCTCTACAACTAAAGCTTTTACACTTGCTCCTTAGAATGTAAAATATGTTTTATTTGTAAAACTTATAAGAAATTAATAGAGGAAATAAGTTTCTAGCGTAAAATTAATTTCGACTAAACGTTGACATTAAAATGAATTGTATATGTTTAAAATAAAGTATGATAGGATAACAAGGATTGATTCTTTCATTTAGAATAATTTAGTTAATGTAAATAAATCCTTGTGTCTGAGAGGTCTGCGCTACACTCTAACGGTACTCTTTCTATTAATCCTCTGAAAATGTACATTTATAACATTTCTTTTTGTTTGAACTATTCAACAAACTAAAAACTGTGGCTTAATCAATAGAACATTTTATGGAAAAGTTTATACTCTATAATACCGTTTAAATATTTAAGAACAATCGTTACTTGTGCAGTCTGTTATAGTGCGGTATTTACCTACATTGGAAGTTTTCAATAAATTATGTCTGCACACAAAAAAATTGTTAATATAAAAATTGACAACGCGTTTCGAATACTTTGCGTTCTCCTTTAGGTATACATCTAAAAAATATGCATGTTTGTGAGCTATAAGAATATCAGAGTGAATTATTTGAATGTATTGTATTCAATTTCAAATGATTCAGTCTGATGTTCTTAAAGCTTACTGCATATTTTTTAGATGTAAACCTGAAGAAAAACACTAAGTGTTGGAAAAGCGTTGTTAGTTTCATTTTAAACTCTTTTCTATTTTGTGGAGACTTAAATTTTCGATTATGTTTTAAATTTCTCAATTTAAAACACAGACTTTCAATTTGCATCCTTTAAAAATTTGTTGTATACTTTGGAATAGCATGTAATGATTTACTCTGGGGAGATTTTTTTTTTCATTGTTGAAGGTGATCAATAAATTAGAAGCTACAGATGAAGAAGAACTACTTCTAATCCTTGCACTTTAAAGAACTGTCGTACATCATTTTACGTGACGTGTCCCTCGAACAATTTACTCGTTTTTAGTCCAGCTTTAAATTGTATTTTAATTTGTTACTCATAAGAAGTCAGTGTTGACATTTTAATTATTTTATTCTTTCTTCTAAAGACGTATTTAGTAAACTTGTGGGCATTACAAAGGTCAGTTTAATTTATGCAGGAATAAAGATTTCCGCATTTATTATTAGAGCTGATGTGTAATTCTTCTCAACAGCACGGTAAATTACTTTTAAAGTATAAGTTGTATTAAAATATGCAAATACAATAACCTTGATTGTTTTTACCAATTGTGATGTTTTCTCGAACTTTACTTTGATCTGGTTGAAGATTTGTATCACTCTGTTTTAAATCCTGTTCCATGTCTCTTGCATTTCCTTGACGCAACTATATCATAATTTATAACAGGAATTTGTAATCTTTTATTAACTTTGGAAAACTATAATATCCATTTGAACATCCATGCAATCCAAAAATACATTTGCTAACAGACCATAGAACTACTCTCCTCCGCCGGTACAAGTGTTTCTGGATACCCAACTCGACGTTATACGAACTGAAACCTCTGAAACGGTTGAAGGTATTAGCGTTTCTAAAAGAATGAAGACTTACAGGTGTCCATAAACTGTACTTCATCCAATTCTGCTGCTTGATTAATAATCAGATGACATTCCTAATTTCTTACATTATTTTTGGTGATTTGCTTAATGTCGTTGAATGAATATTACAAACATAAATTATTAGTTATGACATTTTGTCAAAATTTAAGGTTCGTAATTTTATTTACTATATTATTATATAAATTGATGCTAATATTATCTGATTCATTGCATTCTTCAATCATACACATTGAATAGAAGTACAGATAATCTATTTTATAATTTTATAACTTAAAATCTTTTTATAATGTAAAAAAAAGTATTACAAAGGCAATTGAAATATTTTCAGAAGGTTTTTTTTTATTTTAACAGGCGTTAATAATGCTTTTATTCATATTAGTGTGTTTTAGATACTCTGTTTATAGAAGAAGAGTGATTTACAGAAACCCTACAAAAGGCTATATCTCAAGAGAAGTTTGTTTCTTTGTTCTCCAACACCCACACTTATAAAGGCTTTTACCTTTTAGTGCTGTTCTAGGTGTGACAATTGTGGCTAATGTATAATTTGGCACTTATATTAAGCATGGGTGAGCCATGCCATATGTTGATTCTACATTGGGAATCTTAAATTTTGACTAACTCAAGACTGTTTAGAATAGGAATCTTTAAACAGTACTTGATATCGTAGAGGCTCGGAACAGATGGGTTTATATTCTCTCAGTGGGAGGACGTGCTCAGATTTATTCACCTCCCATGTAAATAAATCGAGAATATGAAGGGTATACGAACCCCGAACATACCAGTTCAGAGGTGAGTAAGTTAACCACTGAACTAACCTGGCCCTCTTCATCTCATGAAAAATCACACTGTGTATCGTAGTTTATTGAGACAAAATCGGATGTTCGTAGTCACACAAAACTACAGAAATAAGTATGATAGAGAGCCACTATTACATCCTTCAATTCGTGCATGACACAAGAAATTTATGGTGACAGGGACAATGTTGGATAAAGGAAGGAGCGGCCAACCAATAATAACTGAGGGAAACAACAAAGAGTTAGAAGTGGTTTGAAGATGTATAGTAAGAAGGGAGGTTTTCAATCTCGTCTAACACTCGATGTTTCGCTTAGAAGTTCCTCGTCCCTCGTTCCTCTTTTATCAAACACTATCACCGCGCGAATTTCTTATGCCATGCACGAATTGAAGGTCGCAATGTAGATCTATATCACACTTAATTCTGTAGTTTTGTTGAGTATGAACATATAATTTTATCTCAATAAACAATGATGCTCATTATGCTTTCTCTTAAAGTGTAGCCATTTTATAGGAAATCAGTTTTCTTACAACAACAGATAATCTAAAGCACAAAATTTTAACATGAATAAAATGTCAATAACACTTATTAAAATAAAAGTAATTTTGTTAAGATATCTCATCAACTGCAATTATAATATTTTTTTTTATTATCATCTTCAATGAAAAGGTGTTCTCTATACATTGCTTATAACTGACTCCTTTCAAGTAATCTTACCTTTCAGAAAAACCACCCTAATAAAAATTTCTGATCAATCAAAAATGTTGTCACAAGCAAACTCAGCCACCATAAGTTATAGAAAGCTGAAACTTTGCTAGTAGACTTCTGTATGTCTACTTTTAAACGCTAATATTTGAATCGATTCGAAATTCAAATCAGGAGAGTAGTCATAAACTTTTAAACTAACTTTGGATAGCGACACAGACATATTAACTAATTGCTACAGTATCAGCCACCTAAAAATACAAGTATATTTTTAGAGTAGACATATTTTTTTCTTCACTAAGGTATAAAAGGTAAAGATAACTTGAAATGAGTAACTAAACAATGTACAGACAAAACCTATATAGATATAATGGTATTTTTAGTTGCTTGATACTGTAGCAAGTACGTATTGTATTGCTAGTTGATTTTAGTTTCTTTTGCGTTTATCATAATTTACTTGCTATAAAGAAGTGAGTCCTACCCGCTTACTAAATAAGAATTATGCCTAGAATAAGATGAAATTTTAGCTCAGTATCTAAAACTGCAAAACTTAAAAGAAACTCCAGATCTAATGACAGAACTGACATATTAAAAGAGATATTTTAATTATGTATGTGTTATAAACCTAATAATATACAGTCCCTTACATTATTAGGAACTGTACTAATAATGCTATTCTATAATTTCTTATATTTTGGAATATCACTTATCATCTCTAATTTTTTTTTTAAATACTCTTCAAAGAGGGGGGTAGATATCATTAACATTTTCACTTTAAGCAAGCAAAATTGTTAATAATATACTATTTATGTGATGGAACATTTAGTTGATTGAATCCAAAGTCTTTAATGTGTTGCTAAGGATTCTAATTATGTTTCATGTGTTAAGTATGAGACCTCAAAAGATGATAACTCAACATACGAGGTGTGTAAATAAAGTAGTGAGACTGGCAACGTCGCTTTCGATCTGGCAACGCTGGAGACGCGTTGCCTTGAGTAGCGTCAGGTGCACGTGTGATGCGCCTCCAGTATGAATCTGAACTCGCCACAGTCATTTGTTTGTCCGTAGCGTTGGTTTTCGTGAAATGGTTTTTTCTTGAGCGTTTTAAAAATGAGTGACCTCAAAGTTGAGCAGCGGTGTGCAATCAAATTTTGCTTCAGACTTGGACATAATGCAACCGAAACTTTTGAAAAACTTCAGGAGGCCTATGGAGAACGTGTTTTATCAAGGGCACAGGTTTTTCGGTGGTTTAAGGAATTTTCAGAAGGAAGAGAGTCGATTGAAGACGAACCACAAGTGGGTGTTGCATCACCACAACGCGCCCTGTCACACTGCCATCTCAATAAACGAGTTTTTGGCCAGTAAAAACATTCCTGTTGCTCCTCAGCCTCCTTATTCACCAAACTTGAGTCCTTGTGACTTTTTCCTCTTCCCGAGATTGATAAATCACCTCAAGGGAACTCATTTCGGGACACTACAAAACATACAAACTGCTGTAACCGACCAGCTGAAGGCCATTCCAGAATCCGAGTTCCAGCAATGCTACAATGATTGGAAGGACCGTCTCCAGCGCTGTGTGGCTTCCGAAGGGAACTATTTTGAAGGTGACAATATCACATTGTAATTATATTTGAATAGAAAATTTAAAAAAAATCATTCTCACTACTTTATTTACACACCTCGTATGGGAACAAATGTAGTTGGCTATACTTTCAGTTAAGATAGACAAAGTCACAACTATTATCATAAAAAGATTGATGTATAAATACTAAAATTAGTGTTATACTTTCCTGCTAGTATCTTATTTAATTTAAATATTGCACTGCATTAGAATTATTTAAATAAAACAATTCCAAAAACTTTAATCTTCCTCAATAACTCTCTATTGATGCCTGTGGTCTACATGATATTGTTCATACTAAGTTCTCAACATTATAATCTTATACCAAGGTTTCTAAAGTTTTGACTAATCTATAAAATGTATCTACAGAAGGTATTTACTGCTCTGAAATCCTTGATCTCATTACTTTCAATGTTCCTTCTTATCAACTCCGTAATCATACATCTATTCTTGAAAACAATCTCTTCAAATAATTATACATATTTATCACCAATTAACAGAATCAATCCTATAACAATCCTCCGCTTGAAATTATCCATTTTACCATAAGATAAATAATTCCCATTCATATCAGTAAATAATAAATAAATGTAATAATAATTCAATTTATAATAAATAAATATAAATAGGCAATATATATATATATCAATGATTAAACCACAATAAGAATGGGAAAACAAGACTAAGATCTTTCAACCGTAACAAGCGGTCTTCGTCAGAATCAAAAACCCAACTGGCACTTATGAAGCGACAGTTGGGTTTTTGACTCTGACAAAGACCACTTGTTACGGTTGAAAGATCTTAGTCTTGTTTTTCCATTTCTTATTGTGGCTTGATATTGTAAACAGGAAAACGATCCAAAAGGACACAAACGTTTCTCGGTGAATCACAAACACAGAACTAAGGAACAAACACACTTACTGTCTCTAATTTTTGGTTGAACTGTCATCAGGAGAGTTGAGATAGGGAGACCAAGCGCACTTGTGAAGCGACAGTTTGAGACTAACAGTGTTGTATCATTTTGCGATACCATACAATGAAGATTGATTCTACATTAGGAATTTTTAGTTTTTCTTTTTTTCAAATGTATTTAGAGTAGAGATCCTTATCGAGTACGTCTTAATGTCCTCTCTAAGGGACTACCAGCACAGATTTATTCACCTACCGCATGAATAAATCAAGGTGCAGAGTGGGTGTTGAACCTCGGACCTATCAGTCCAGAGGCTAGTACGTTGCCACTGGACTAACCTGGTTCCCTGTAACATTAATTACTACAGTTTATTGTTTTTTGAAATTGAAGTGTTTTACGAAAATTTAGTGATTCACTAAATGTTTGTCACTACTTAGGTAATTTTACTGTTTTATTTTTTTTATTTTATTTCTATTTCATTTTCCTTCAAGGTTTTATGCTCCTTTATATTAGCAATCTACAATGAGGTCATTACGCTGTTGTAAGTACGGTCTATCGGCTAAACGCCTTATATGCCATGGTCGCATAACAAGTCCCACGTATCAAAACAAGTCTACTGCTTGTTTCCGTTTATTTTTTCTGCTAGGTTAAAAAAAAAATCAATTTATTACTCATGAAAATGAACCATCCAAAATTAAAAAAAAAGTATAAGTTTGATGAGGACTCTCTTTACCTGTTATTTATTTCAATGTTGAAGAATATAAGACATAAGTAAAAAAAGTAAATGGTAAGAGAATGTAAAGTTTTAGAGCTCTAAAGATTCGTTTATAAATGAGTAATGAAATTTATTCACCACAACTTGAATACAGAATTTATTTTGATGAATTCTATGTTTTTCCTTAGTTGATGTATCATTGAAGGAATGTAATCAAAATGAAACGAAGTAATAATTCAGAGCATCGTTTCCCTCTCTCTATAGAAAATAGATTTATCGTTTGATAAATTGGTAGGAAAGGAGAAAGATTTTGAAGGTTTATCTTTCTGATGACGAGGTCATCGAAATTGCAGTAAGTTTCTGTTTCATTTCTGTATGTTCTTTCTGTGAATATAGTATATGTATAAATATTTATACATATAAAAGTTTGTATCTATATATATGTAACATATATAAATATATATATTTATTTATGTGGTAAACGAAATGTGATCCAGAAGAACTGATAAGACTTAAAATAAACTGTGCCAAATAGAAAAAAACGTAAAAAAGGACTCAATTTTCAATATTTCGTCCAGTATTTACTGTCATTATTATTTAAATAACAGTTAACTGTCGTTCCTCCGTCAATTCACTTCTTCTCCTCAGGACGACCACCATAACGGTCGAATTATTGAAAAGTGAGTCTTTTGTTACGTTTCTTTCCATGTGCCACAGTTTACTTCAAGTATATATTTATACTTGAAGTAATACTTAAATATTAATATTTAATATGAATATTCGTTTGTTAGTTAACTTTATATAACAATTTTGTTCCAAATAGGAATTGAATACAAATAAAATTACTGTTCTGATTTATACTCGTATTGTCAAAGCATTAATCATTTTGATTACTTGGAATTAAACATAGTTACAACAGAAAAATTATTATTGGTATAGTTGCGTTTGATAGTAATGATATTGTAATGAAGTTTGAGTTGTTGATTTTATTAATTTGAAAATGTAGAACATATGAATGTTTAATTGATACTAAAGTTTTATTCCAACTTTGATGAGTGTTGTAAAGCCAATCTACAAAAGTCTTCCACTGGGTAGGACTCGACGGTAGGAATAATCGTTTGGTTAGCGCATTGCTCAAGTAACACGCACGTTGTATGTTCTTGAAGCCTCCTGGATGGAAAAGGTAATTTTCAACCTTTTTCGTACCACAGACCGATTTCATGCTTAATATATTCACGGACTTACTTACAAAGTTAGGTGAATAAGAACGACAAAGTTTATTGATTTGATGAATGTAAAAAGAAAAAAACGCACTTATTGAGTACTAATACAAAAAACAAAATTTTGTTTAGGCCATATCTTCATAATAGAACGTGAAGCCATCTATGAAAATGGAGGGAAGAACACAACTTATCATTTAGCTAGTTTTTTGTATTTATTTACCTGTATTATATGTAAAAAAGTGACACAGATGAAGATAGTGTTATACTTTCAAATAAAATATAATTAAAACGAAAATTGTGGTTTTTTTTTTACTGGTTTTTGCTTGTTTCAGTAGGGAATGACAGGACAGCTACTGCTCCTTGTGATCCAACCAACGACCAACGATTCTTTCCGCGCACTGTTGTGCACGTTGTATTAGCAGGACCTACTACTGCTGAATTATTGTCCTGCTGTGGTGGTGGGGTCAGTAAGTAAATGTCTGTACTTTTTTTTTTTTTTTAAATTTTAATTATGTGGTACGTCCGTTTACGTCATTTCGTGGTCGTTTGGTCTCATTGTGTCGTGTCTTGTCAGTCTTTTTCAAGGGTTTGGCCTTCTATTTTAATACAGCTTCTAATGTGGATGTGTTTGGGGAATTATTTGGGATAGGCTTTGGATAAGGGGGTTTGGATGGGTTGGAATTTTCGTGTCCTCATTGGTCACCAGTCTACTCGTGAATTGTCAATTGTTTCTAACCTGTCCTTGTGATGGTAATTGAGAACCAATGGCCTACACTACACATTCACACTCATGTGTTCACTGGTTGAAAAGACTGGGAAGGGGTTACTTGTGACCCAGTAATTGACCTACAATAAAAATCAAAACAACTCTAAAACTCTTCTACCATGTATATCAGATATAAATATATTAAATTATTGTTTTCAAAATAAACACTCAACTAAATATGTATTGGTTGTCGTCTTTGATATTTTGGAGTTTTACTGGTCTTCATAACTAATACAGATAATTCAATAAAAACTCAACTTGTGATTCATTCCTCTTAAGTAATTTATGAAATGCTACCGGATCTTTTATCTTTATCCTCAGGCAATGTTCGGCCTCACACAACATACTTTCATATCTGCCCCTGTTACGCAGCCCTAATACATGCGTCACACATTATATTTCATAAGTTTCAAATTAGTGATTCACTAGAAGACAGTGATAACAAAAGCTTTTATTTTGCACGTTCAATTTTTGTAACATAGTGTTCCTTAAGTTGAAAACGGCAACTATAACAAAGTCCTAATAAAAATATTGATCAATCAATAAATTTCATTGATATAAATATATCTATCAGTATGCAAAGTATTATAACTGCTTAGTTAAAACTATTATACATTTAGTGATCTTCTTTTTTGTTTAATTGTTTTTTTTTTTTTTTAGTTTGAATGCGTTATAGTACTTTTTGAGAATTCAGGAAATATTTATTTGTTTCAAAACTTTAAACTAGAATATTAAAACTTTGTTTGAAGAATCTACATAAAATTTGCTTTGTTTTGTAAGAAACCGTTTTATTAGACCGTTTATTTAATTGTGTTTTATATTAGAGCTCGAAAAATGAAAACACTACTTGGGTAAACTACTCTACTTGTCGGGCTATTCAGAGTCAGTAATCCAAACTAAGCACATGTATTAAACTTTTCAAGGAAATTTGAAGTTGCTAATAGCAAGTTACCTTGGCATCTAAAATGTTGCAATTTTTTAAACTATTGATGCAAATACTGCGTAAAGCATACATTTCAATGCGAAAGAGACATTACAACATTCGTACCAATTCGTTTACATCAAATCGTATCAATTGAGTTAAATAGTACTAGAGTTATAAATATTTATTATAAATATTTAAATAGTAATTATGTTGAAATTTCAATGTTACAACAACCATTATGTGATCTGATATCATTTAAAAAGGTATATTTTTTTACCTAGTCATTTATTGATAATTTTTTGCTTCATAAAATTAACATATGGATTTCTTTTGGTGGTTCTGTAAAGTATAGAGCTGACGAAACATATTTCGACGGTTTATGGATTATGCGTTTTGAAGTCTACTAAATTTATTTCACTTCGTGTAAATGTGTGGTAATTCTATCTATCATACTATTGGTAATTTTGCAAACACTCTACAAGTCGAAACGTTCGACAGTCTTCGCAGTAATTGGCAGACGTTTGGATGGTATTAAAACATTTTAAGATTCAATAACATACTTTATTCTCAAGCAGGTACTAATTTTGATGTTTCTTTAGTTGATTGTAGGAAACTTAAATTGCTTATTTCATGATACAAATTTCATGAACTTTAAATATCAGAATATAAAATATATCAACTAAATGGCAACTATTAGGTTCGATTTGTAATAACTTATTAAATTGTAATAGAACAATTAATCCGTTTCTGTTACAATTGACGAAATGGATACAACAATAAATGAAGACATTGTAATTATTGCCTATATAGTTGGATAGGACTGTGCATCAGATATTAATATCCTGGTTAGTTAAGGATATTAAAATCCTTAATATACACTATGTAAGTTTTTTTTTTTTTTTGTCAGAGAACAGCACCACACGCATCAAACCCACATCCACCCGAAGGCACCACACGCATCAAAATCTTTAATGCTACACAACAATCTCCATCATGCTATGCAAATACAGCTTAAATATATAATAACTAACAACAACAAAATAACTATAATGATAACAGAGTAATTGCCACTAGAGTATACAGATAATACAGGCTATTATAATTCAACTCAGTAAACCAAAACTTCCACTATCATATGCAAATATAGCCCAAATATACAACAACTTAACAACAACAAAATAACCACAATGACAACAGAGCAATTGCCATCAGAGCACACAGATAATACAGGCTATCATAATCAACTCAGTAAATTAAAATATTTGTTAACCACCTCCCCGAAGGCATTGACTAGGCCCTCCTCCAACAAAGCTGCAAGCTGCGGGGAGTATACACTATGTAAGTATATGGTTTATATAGACGTATATATGCTAATAATTTGCAGGAAACAAGATTTTTTATTAGTTCAGACCATCCAAGAACAGTAGCAGCTATTGAGACTGTTGCATTTCAGATAAGGTCCGTCTCAGTTATTAATCAGTTATTAAGCAGTTCCCAAGGAACGTTGGCAACGAGTTAGATTGATACCAACAAGTTTAGTAGTATGTTTACTGACAGTAAAGTTGAAGGTAGACCACACCAGATTTTCCCTGATCAAGTATATTTTTTACGTGGAAGCTGTTTCAGTTATTTTTAATCTTAGGGTATGACACGACACTATGACATATGTGAACAAGTAGCCATACTTGTATTTGAAATTATAGGTATTTATGGATGCCAGGAGAGGTCCCATCCACAGAGAACCTTCATGTTTTCAGAATATTCACCTGAATAGACCTAGAAACTTCCAACCTGCTTGAGTATCAAAATTAATAATGATGGAAAATAACATTCATAATTAGTTGATATTCCTATACAATAAAATCTTATATTTTAACTCTGAAGAAGAAAGGATAATTATCAGAAAGATGATTTTAAATAACTTTTTTTTTTAATAACGTTTAAGTTTTATAACAAAAACTTTTTCATTATGTTTGTAAAACTTGTAAAAACAGTAGAATAACTAATGAAATATTTAAGTAGAACTGTATTAAATTATTGGATGACTACATAGGTAATACCACAAAGCTCCATGGGGTGAGATAAACAAAGCTCACAGGAGGTAATAATAGAAACAAGACAATACTTCTTATATTTATTTGTTAGGGAAGATTTATAGCGAAGTTCTTTGTAAGAAGGTGACTCTCAGCTTAGTGACCTTGTAATCGGCACCCATTCCAAGAAGTGTCCGATCAAAACTTACGAGTTAGTTTCATTCAAAGAAACTCCTGCTCTTATAAGTAATATATTTAAATTGAACAATGTGAATAGTTCTGATTTTAAAGAGAGTTAATTTATTAACTCTTAGTTAACTTATTCTTTTAATAATCAACTCCGTATGATTGATACCTTGCCAAAATCAAATCATATTTATATCAATCCCAAAAATACAGGTTGTATCCAAATTATGACCGGGTTTGGTACCAACGGACCCATCGTAAGTCGGTTTGGTCTAGAGTTGCCAGATGTCCCGATTTGGTCAGGACATCCCGATATTTTAGACCTTTACGAAATGTCCCGTCGGGACACTGTCCCGATATTTTCCCAGTTTCATTATCTGACAGTTTATTTAATGATTCTTATAAGGCCACACTCGGAAATATAAGTCAGGAGTTCTTGGAAGGCAAACTGGAGGTATCAGTTATCCCTCTGATGTTCCAAGAAAAGTTCCTTCTGTATACCAAACAGATGTCTTGAATCTCTACACCCCTTATTTTTTCGTCTCAGTTTTTGTGATCTTTTCGCTGTGCTACACCTGCTCTGCCTACACCTACCTACACCTACTTACTCTACTGGAATCAATAAGTAAGTATCAACTAAAATGAGAACTCTAGTTTCAAAACCGTGGTGTCAATTTTCAATTTCAAAAGATTCATTAGAGATATTTTATTTATTGAAAGTAAAAATACAAATGGAAAAGAGAATAAGTTCTGTTACAAGAAAAAGTGTTCCTAGAAACTGATAGTTCTTGGGAAAAGTAATTTATTTATAAAATTGTGAACTGGCAATTCTTAGCTTCATATCTGAGATAAACAGTAGGCAGGTTTCAGTAGGCATTTATTTTAGCTAATCTTTATGTCCAATGTTTGAAACAGAACTTATGGCAAGACTAGGTACTTCCGGGGGGTTCCCGATCATTCATCGAAAATCCCGATTTTTTGGCACTTTTTACTCATATGTCCCGATATCGGCTTAAAAAAATCTGGTAACCCTAGTTTGGTCGTAAATGGGGTAGGTAATTAAGATTCTTCCCAAAATGACCGATATTACGGTTATATTCTGGGATGCACAATATCTGTCTTCTCCATTTCTAAATAACTTCTTTTATTGAATTCTATTGTATACAAGCTGTTTACTGGTCCATTGTCAGTTTTATGCATTTTCAGAATCATTTTGTCGTAGTTTATTAATTAACACAGTACTTTAGATGATATGATCTCTCTCTCCTCTATACCGGTATATACGTATAACGTAACACACCGAATGTATATTTCTTTCTCTAGTTTTATTTAAGATACAAGTATCTTAATTTCTTACCCATTTTATTTACTGTTCATTTATCAATTTTATGCCTTTTTGTTTCATTTTTATAATTTTATCTTCTTCATTGGCAATATTATTAATAAGATAATTAATATTAATATGATATGCATTTATTTACAATAGAAAGTAAATCATTAATTTTTCGAAGTGAATAGTTGTCTAAGTTAATGCAATTTTATTAAAAACACACACTTTAGGAATATGAGAATATCTCATTTGTTGATAAGTAATAAGTAAGAATGTTGGAAAACTGAGATGGCTATTTGATAACGAATGACAGATAAGGGTGTTTTATGGGCAAACCATGTGCCAGAGCATATCATTACTCCACGTGTCATGTTCTATCATTATCAAGACATGTACGTTTTGACCGTTTGAATATGATTTAGTTGGGTGATTTGGTTATATCCTTCAATGTGACTTTTCAACAATCCCATACAATTACTTTTAATACACTTCACTATCTTAATAACTTCTGTTCTTACTAAGTATGTTTGTTTCTATTGTATGCATGTTTAAAATGCTCTCATCTTTAGTGATATTCTGAGTGAGCGAAGTTGGTAAAGGTGAATGGCATTTATATAAACATAACATAAATAGTCCTTGTACATTTCTTAAAGAGAAAGAAAGTAGATCTTTTTTTTGGGTTTTCCAATGCTGATACTTATAAGGTTCTACCTTTTAGTGTTGTTCTAGGGAAGGAAAGTGTGACTCATCTATATAAATAAAATAAATGATTTTGTCTGTACATTGCTTAGAACTGACTCATTTTAAGTTTTCTTTACGTTTCATACATTGGAGAAACCGAATCCACCCTTAGAAAAATTTCTGTCGGTTTGTCGGTTCGTCCGTAAAATTTTGTCACAAAAAACTCAGCCACCATAACACATATCAAGCTGAAACTTTTACAGTACATTTTTGTATGTCTAACTTAAAATATAGGCTCTGAACTGATTGGAAATTCAACGTAGAAGTGAAGTTATGGAGGTTTAAAGCAAAAATGTTTGTCACAAGTAAACTCAGCCACCATAATACATAGCGAGCTGAAACTCTGACACTAGATTTGTGTATGCCTAACTTAAAATATAGGCTCTAAATAGATTGATAATTCAGTGCAGAAGCGAAATTATGGGGCTTTAAGCTGTATTTTGCTCACTTCGCAGACAAGTTTATTTTGAAAATACACAGGTGTGGCAAGTAGGTATTGTTATTGATTTGAATTTCATTTGAACACATGAATATATTGCGTATTTCACATCATTGAAAAGGTGTTTCCCAGAGTTCAAGATGTACTATCTATTCAGAATAAATGGCTTTGTGAACGAGCAATTCTCAACCCATAATATGAACAGGCAGGAAAAACCAACAAACAAGTTCTTACGCTATATCAAGCCGAAGATAGAACTTAAAAGTCAGTAAAGAGAGTGATTAGTAATAAGGAAGTAGTTCATTATCCAACTGAATTTCTTGACTCTGTGACTGCTCCTGGACTGCCTGCTCATGAGTAAAAACTTAAAGTAGCAGCACCATCATGCTGCGTTTAGTATCAGTCACAAATTTCATGTTACGAAATTGAGTGCTTCGGGAAATGTGAAAAGGAACAGGACCATTTTCTCAAATGGTCAACTGTAGTTTGCTTGCTCAAGAGTTAGAGGTTCCAACTCTTTGTTCTTCCAGACAGACACCTAATGTGGTGTATACAGAAGCATTTGTTTAACACTACACTAATAATGGTATTTTTTACTATTCTATAATTTCTAATGATATTTCGGAATACCAAGTAGAATCAAATTTTTGATTCCGTCAAAGACGGGTAGGTTTGCTTGTTTATTATATGGCACCCATTTTAGTAATGGGTGAGCCACATTAAATGTT
The DNA here is from genome assembly GCA_026182355.1 of Hermatobates lingyangjiaoensis. Lineage (NCBI taxonomy): Eukaryota > Metazoa > Arthropoda > Insecta > Hemiptera > Hermatobatidae > Hermatobates > Hermatobates lingyangjiaoensis. The sequence goes on along the minus strand of JAPFBL010000012.1, from coordinate 5,256,314 downwards.
TATTCTACTCTGGGAGTCCTAAAGTTTGCCTACCTCACTTATATTTAGAGTAGAGGATCTTTAACGAGTACAGTAGAACCTCTCATTGCGAGTTTAATTCGTTCTCAGAGCGAGCTTATATTTCGATTTACTCGTATTTCGAATCATTGTTTTGCACTGAAATTAATATGAAAATAAATAATCTGTTCCATCCCCAAAATGCCTGTTTTTAAGTTTATATTTTAAACAGAAAATGCGCAATTAAAAAAATAAAGAATACTGTACATGTAATATGAATAACATTACTTGAAAAATAAATGCATGAAACAAATAATCATGTTTTATTAATCTAATAAACTTATAACGGAGACCATGTCGGCGTGAGTAAGACGATCGTAAAAGACACAGATTCTTACCTGTGGCTACTCGTAATGCAAATTGCTCGTACAATGAGGCACTCGTACTACAAGGTTATACTGTACTTGACATCGCACATTCTCAGGTCCGACGATTGAACTCCTCTCCGAGGGACGAAGTGCTCACCTCCCAGGAGAATAAATCGAGAGCCAGAGTGAGCCTTCCAGTTCAGAGGCGATTACCACTGAGCTAACTTGGCTCATAGAAATAGATCTCAATCAGCTCTTTAATAGAAATACTCAATTAGAACTTTGAGAGGGAAGCAGAGGCTCTGTAATAAAATGGTATTTATATTACTTATTTCGTGGTTTATAAACTCTAATAATATGAAAATGATTATTACTAACCCACCAGTCTGTTTGTACTACTTCCATGTCGTCGTTTAGTCCATATCATGTAATATTTTAAATTGTCAAAGTATATCATGCAATACAACTATATGAGACAGTACACTTAAAATAAGGATATATAAACATAATATAAACACGTTTAATAAATCGACAATTCATGTTACATGAGACCGTACATTCTGAAATAAAGTTATATATTATTGTAATATGGCATCATTAAAACATGTTTTATACCTCGGTAGTGTATAATACATGAGACAGTACACCTGAAAGAAGGACATACATTTTGCATAAGATATATATATATGAAGTTTAAACCACATTGAAAAGAAGGAAAACAATAGAAATAAATGCTCTGAGACCTTTCAATGTATGTCATCAGAGAGCAAACGTTGTATAATATATATATATATATATATATATGAAGCCAAACAGATAGAGATATGTGCTTTCAAACATTCTGCGTAACAAAAGCTTATGTTATAAATGTCAGCACGTGTGCTATAATCGCTTGTCGAGGGTACTTTTAACATAAACTAAGTGGAGCATAGCTAAAACATTAAAAACATATCAAAATTATACAAATAGCGTTTTGTAGTAAAATATCAAATTGCATTATTATATTAGAAAAATCACAAACCTGTGTACATGTACCTATTCGACTTGTACCAGCAACATAGATTACTACAATTGGGCTACATATATATAATAAGATGTAAAGCTAAACAAATATAGATATATGAATATATTTAAATTCTATGTTCAAGTTAAGGTACATAGGGTTATATTATATGTGTCCATACGTGTGCTATAATCCCTAGTGGACTGTGTTTTCAACATAAACCAAGTGGAATGTAGATAAGATAATTAAAAAAGATAAATATTTATACAAATTTGGCATTGTGTTACCATTGTTTAATCATATTATTATAACAGTAAACTCACTAACCTGTGTACAGGTATCCTTTCGTCTGTACCTGCAACAAAACACACATTTCAATAATATATTATTATAATTCAAAATATATGTAATATACCACTACCTGGCCTAGTTAGAACTATTTTGACTACGAAAAAGTGATACTTGGAAGATCTAGAAGAATCTAGTAAGTATGCCTCACCTAAGCTAAGACCAAGCCTGAAGTAATGTGGAAAATAGTTCCAGGCTAGGTCCTAGGAGAAAAGGGGGTGTTTTAGTTGGTAGTCTGGTTTATCTGAGAACCCAGCACTATGTGCGTAAATGCATTGCACCTCCTTACACACACACAAAAAAAAAATACCACTACCAACCTAAAGTTAGTTTCGTTAAATGAATAAACGAACTACACCGGAATGTCTACTATCCCAAACAAACACACATAACCATGTCACTAAGGGAATTTCTGAGCTACAAAGCTCATCCGAAAGGCTCTCATCTATGCTCCCTGGATTTTCAAAATAATAATTCTAACATTAAGTCCACTAACGTAAGTGACTCGTAAAACTTAAAACTTGTTTTTTTTTTAAATATAACATTTAAATGAAAACTTCCATTATATTGGATAAAAGAAATCACTATTAAACTTAAATAATGTGTAAATGAAGCAAAATAACTAAGCTGATTAAGAATCTAAGGATAAATAAAGTAGTTCCATTATATTTACTCTATTTATAATTATAAAGCAACCATTATTAACATATTAATAACATTATTATTGGTAATAGCAGCGATTGTAATTTGACACTTGATCACTATGCCAACAATAGAAGAGTTTTCATTGAAGAACTAAAGCATTTAATTTATAAAATACTGTTCGAGTCATTAAATATTATAAATATCTATACATATATAAAATTGTTGAATCTAAATTTTGAGGATATTGTTCATGTTTTCAACATTCAAATTCAACAATTATATCAACAGTTTGGTCACTGTGACATCATTTAAACATGTTTTATACATCGGTAGAGTTAATCATATTTATATGAAGATAGTCAAGGAGACTGAAACATGTCAATTATAAATAATAAAGCATTTGGAGAACTAGTGTATTTAGTACCAGAAAGATTTAACACAAAAGTGAGAAAACTTGAAAGATGGAAAATGAAATTTATTCATGCCACAGTCGTTCAACAAAACATGTATAAAAGAAGGATTGCTCCCCAAATCTACAAATATATATATATATCTTACTGGTACTGGTACTATATATACTATATTATACTGGTACTATATTACTATATTACTATATTAATAGTACTATATTAATAGTACTATATTAATAGTACTATATTACTGGTACTATATATATATATCTGTCCATAGTAAACGCACCTACCCTATCTCTCACAAGACCTCTTGTACCTCTGGTAACTGCGTTTACCGTTTGGATTGCACCCAGTGTGATTCTTTTTATGTGGGTTTGGCTTCCACCAAGCTAAGCCTGCGTATGAATAATCACAGGTCATCCGTTGGCAAACGCAGTGACCTTCCCGTTGCTACTCATGCCAGTTCTCACGGACTCAGTTTTAATGACTGTTTCCGTGTACAGGTCCTGAGGCAGATTGATCAGACTAATTCGAAAGTTACTCTGAGAGCTTCAGAAGAAGCACTTATTAGTCTTTTGGGCGGTAGATCGGCTCCTGGGCTTAACCTCAATCGTTGATTTTTTTTTTTTTTTAAATGTTGTTATCAGCTTTTAATTTTATTTTAGTTAAATGTTTTCATTTTTTAATTTTTATTTGGCTTTTATCTCTTTATCTTCCCTGTCTACCTATCCTCCGAAAGTTGGCTACCCTGTTTGAGTGCTTCAGTTCGAACGCCAAGTCAGTCGTTATCAGCCTTTGGAGCGATTCACTTCTTTTCCTGAAGACGAGGACATCGAAATATAGTAGTGAGTTCAGTGGTTTCCTTTCTATGTGTTCTTTTTTAAATTATAGTTTATATATATATATATAAAGAAGAAAATAAAATGATAAAATGATGAAGAAGAGGGAACGGGACGACACTGTTACAAATGGCGACAGGGATGAATGGGCCAAGCAAGGCTGAGAATACCTTGCTCTAAATAAAGTCAAGCAAGACAAACTGTAAAACTCCCGATAAGAAACTGCTGGCTCCTTTTGCAAAATATTAAAAATTATAATTGTTAAAAGCGATTCTCTAATTAGGGAGTAGTTGAAAAGTAGCATAATTATTTAGTAAAATTACTCGTATCTAAAACAATTGGACTAATAAATTTACTTATGTATCCTCAATTTCATAATGTAATCAATTTTATTTAAGTAATGTAAAGAATATGTATATATATTACAATAGATTTGTATATTATAATTTAAAAATCTATATGAACTAACTCATCGTTTGATAATGTTGGAACAAAGAAGTACATAGTATAATAGCTTCCATTTTAACATTTAATCCAGGTAAGCTGTATAAAATACGGTTTAGAATATATCTTAAAGTATTTATGAAATAATAGTGATGAAATATAATATCAAATGACATTATCTATAAAGAAAGAAACAAATATTACCTCTTTTGATAAGAAGTAATTTGACGTACGTCGGTCTGAGAACTGACACAACACGACTGGTTAAGTTAGGCAACTATTACTAGGGAGTCCAAAAGTTCGCTTGAACCCTTCTGACAAACCTACCCCCACTATAACTTAATATTTACCACTTACTTCATTATGAGAGCAATTAAAATATCTCATATTATTTCAATATGCTAACAATCTTCTTCTGTTTTATTCAAATAGAAAATTATTTTTTAAGAATTTTCGCTTTTTGAATTGTTAATAAGTGACTTTTCAGTTTAAATAAATTTATAGTACCATTGATTTAAAAAAAAAATTTCAACAAAAAGAGATTATAAAAAATAGTTATTTATAATTTAATTTTAAAAATATAATAATTACTTCCAATAAATTATATATTTCATCAATTGATATTGGTTTAAAATATAATATTTTAAATTTACTATAAATGAAATATAGTAGTTAAAATAAATTTTATTGGAATATTTCGACGTGTTTATTCCACGTATTTTATTCCGCCAGTGTATGGCGGGAATTCAAATTCCAAAAATTTTGACACTAGGCTAACTAATTCGACCATTCAAAAAGTTAACGATGTTGATTTAAAGTAATTCTATTTTTCAACAATAAGAGAAAAAACTCTGGAGTCCTACACTCAAAATTACTATAAGTAAACATAATATCAAACTTTTTGAGCACTTTTGTAATATATAATGTCCCATTTAGGCATAATATAAATGTATAAATGTTTATTAGTTTTTCATTCCTAGAGGTAGTACAGATAATGATTGATCCACTTATCAATATGCAAGCTTATTTTTGTTCATAACATCACTGCTGCATATAATATCAATAGTATAACAACAGCAGTAATAATATTTTTGAAAAGGGAAAGTGCAGATTTCGTGTTACGAAATAATTTCTTACAGGAGAACATAGCTTTTGCTCCACTAGGTTAGTAAACTATTACAAACTATTATGTTATAATAGCTTATAATACTTTTTACATAATTTATCTGACCAGCTTCTACATTGAAGATTTAAGACAACGTTTTCAATTTATAACTTGGAAATATTACTATTTTTCTGAAAAATATTAGAAATATGTAAGAAAAAATATCGTTTTAAGATAATGTTTAGTTAAAGATGTAGGATTATTTCATTTATTATTTTTTAAAGAATGTTTTCAATTTTGAATTATGTTTTACATTTTGGTCGTTAATAATGTTATGATATACTGGGAATTTTATGACATGCTGGTATCTTTTATAAAATCACTTTTCTTTCGCTTTATCAAAAGTCATAGATACCAATCCACTGTGAGCGAGTATTATCTTTTTCCTGAGTCCTAAACTCTGTTATAAGGTTGCTGTAAATGAATATCGAGAAAAAATATTGTTAGCAACTAGCCAGTTTTGCATACTTAAAAACAAATTGAAATCCAGCTTTCCAGTATGATTTATAACTTTTATATGGGAAGTTTGAAATTCTTAAGAATTTTAGATCCGATCTAAACGAAAAGAATATTGAAAAAACTAGAATATTAATTCCTCATACTTCAGTAGTACCCAAAGATACTATGGGTACTTATAAACACAAAAAAATGTCTGATATTAAGTTTTCTTCAAGGGTACTGCATATAATTTTATTAGAGCATTTTGTGAGGTAAATCCATCATACAATAGAAAGTATCAGAATTGATGTTTGATTGGCGTTGATTTTTCACATGTAGGAATTTTATTCTTTTACATCTCGTGTTAAGTTTTTATATTATTTAAATTGCACTTTGCCGTAATTAAAATTTCGTTAATTTGTTTTATGAGTTGTTAATTTTCTGTTCATTTTTTTTTTGCAAAATTTCATTGTTTTTTAATGAGCCGTTTAGCATCAAAAAACATTTTCTAAAAACAGATAATGTAACCTTTGGTTAATATGATTTGGAGAAAAATTAATTCAACTCATCCTTCACATTATGTTCTCTTTTTAGGTAAGATTTCATTTTAACCTGCCAAATGGTGTGGCTTGTATCAGCCTCACAAGCTTTCAGATTGAATTATAAATCATAATTTTAAGATATTATGAGAATAATATTTTCTGTTGTTTTAAAAAATCTGAGGATTTTTTTCGTTTATTGTCTTTGCAGACGCAAAAATAATGCAAAAATTCTAGACTCCAGAATTAGTAGTTTAAAACGAAATAAAAATGTCGTCTCAAAATATTGTCTAAAAACACATTTTTGACAAAAAAATTGACTTTCCAAATGAATAATTGCTCCCAAACTATATAGCACATCTACACAATGGGGTCCATTACTGTGTAAAATATCAATTTGATCCATCAAGATTCTGTCACAAACTTTTGACACGCATCCATCCACTCACACATACACAGATATCATCGAAAAAATTTTATGACACGACTTTTGGACCTGAAACGTGTAATTCTGTGAAAATTTTATACTTTACTCACAGTAGAGTAATGAATATTTGTTGGAATAAGTAAATATTACTTACGGAATATTTTACGGATTGCAATAGCTTAGTAGTAGTTGTTTTAATTGAAGAAACGTTCTTTCAGCCAATAAAATATGAGAACAATTAATTAGTCGTGTGGATGATGGCTTAAGTCATTGAACTTATGGGGGAGTAAAAAAGACGCTACTGGTCGGAGACCTGTTGATTGCTGCTTACAACAATGGGGCATTCTCAAGTATCGCACGATCTGACCTTGCCTTGCCTGTCCCGCCATCACCGGGAGGGCCTTCCAGGCGTCACCTCTTCGAAGAACTTTCTAAGGTCATGGCCGCAACCTGAACTGCAATGACCAATGGACACTTCTTGAAATAACATAATAGCATGAACTTAGCTTCATTGGCTATTAATTTTTGGGAATACAAAATGACAAACAAGAAAGTAATTAAAATTCATAATGATGCATTCGGTGGAAGAACAACGTAAGTGCCAAAATTAGAAATTTAAATTTTAGTCATAATAGCAAGTAAGATATGCTGCAGAAAAAAAGTTATCTGTGATCTTTTTTTCTCGTTCAATTTAATAGCTAAATCCAGATACTCTTATTTTACCTTTTAAAAATATATAAGAAAAAGAATATTAGTAAATTATAAAATGTAAACTAGAACAAATAATAATTAAATTCAACAATAAACATTAAATTAAAAATATGAATTTATTATTTATTAAAACACTATTAAAAATAGATTAAAATAAATATTATTTCATTATTAAATTACTTTATAATATTATCAAAATATTTTTATATAATTTTATAAAAATATTTATATATTGCAAAAACAGTAAACCTATGAGTTCCATATTTAATCTACAGAATACTACATAAGTAACTAAATAGTGCCAACAAAACAATGGTAAATTAATTTGTTATTAACATTAATTTACAAGCATGATAATAATGAAAGATAATTTATGTGTGGACCTCATGGATATGTGTTGTGAATAAATAAAAAATAGTACTTTTCCATCGCACTATTTTTAAAACTCATCTAAAAGGCCAAAGTTATGTCAAGCGCAAGTATCTTTATGGTCCAAACACTTTAACTTCTTGTTGCGGGGAACATCTCTTGTTGGGCTTATGTTGTTCTTCCACTGAATGCGTTATATATTCTAAAAGGTTTTTACAATATATGTAAAAATCCAAGATTATTGATTAATAGTTTTCGAAAGAAAAGCATATCTTTGAAGAAATCAATAAAAAGATTTAAGTAACTGTTGTAGTCACAACATTTTAACAAGTTTGTACACAATGATACAGTTTATTTATAAGCCCGTGTACATGTTTCTTTACTGTAAGTCTTGTTCTTTTTGAATTTATCTATTGTAAAATTTATATCTTTAGTTATTTCAATTTATTCGGGAAGACACAGGTGATAATAATACAGGGGGGAATAAAACATGATGAGATAATTTGAAGGAATTTGTTTCTATTCCTTAAATTTTTTTTTCATTACAAACATTTTCCATTAAACCTAAAATCCTATAAGTGAGCTGAAAGACTAAATATCTAATCGTCTTTTGTGATGCGGAAGGAAGTTTGATGCAAATCGTTTTCACAGAGAGCGAGTTTTGATTACCTATTACACGATAACTTTGGCATTGACATTTTCATAGGTCAATTGAACAATTAACCTTATTATCCAAAACCCTATACTTAAATACTTTTCATTACTCCCTATAATTGAATATTGACTGTATAAACATTAAGTAATAGTTTTTGTTCGTTTTTCATCTTCATTTTGGTGCAGAAATTTTGGCTCATTTATTATTTGACTCCCACTTTAGTAATGGGTTACCTACAATACCTATGTATTCTATATTGAGAGTCCTAAATTTTGCCTAACTCAAGTGTATTTAGAATAGGAATCTTTAACGATTACCTGACATCGTTCAGGTTCGAGACCGACGTTTTAACGTTCTTTCTGAGGGTCGACGTACTCAGATTTATTTACCTCCCACGTCAATAAATTGATAATCAGGTGGGTATCGAACCCCGGTCACACCGGTTCAGATGCTAATACATTAACAACAGAGCTAACCTGGTACTCCTTAAATAATAGTATTGAATTATGATTTGTCAAATGATTTTTATTTTGTGTTCAATTGTGTAGTACAGAAAGAAGTGTATATGATGGTGGAAAATTTATTATCATTAGATAATGAGTTTAATGATATTTCTAGTGATTGCTTTTCTGAATGGTATTAAGTTCGCGGTTTTTGGTCGCATCATAGTCACAAACAGTCAGAATATGAATAGAATTAAATGTGTTAACATAATTTGGACTGTGGACAAATTTATGGTTTTCCTGCAATATTCTCTCAATTGTCAAACATCAAACTCGGAATGAACCAGGAAAATTGGCACAAAATCGGTAAAACTAGATTTTGAGAGCAGTTTTATGATGCGCGATTATAGACATCACACTTCATTAGAATGACAGTAGCAACTCATCCACGGACAGATCATTCATTTCGTTCATCAACAGTAAAGTTGACATGAGGAGTGAAGAGAGGAAGAACAACACTTTAAATATAACGGAGGAAATAAATAATTAAAGGGGTGTGAGGCAGAATCATGTGGTGGTTCGTAAGGTAGAGAGATTTATATATATATAATGATTTATCAGTCGTTATCAGCCTTTGGAGCGATTCACTTCTTTTCCTGAAGACGAGGACATCGAAATATAGTAGTGAGTTCAGTGATTTCCTTTCTATGTGTTCTTATTAAATTCTAGTTTATATATATATATATAGTTCAATATAGACAAAGAAACATAGAGAAATCAAAAGAACACACTTACAGTCTCTAATTTTCTAAGAGATTATCTCTCTTATCTCTCCTGAAGACGGTTCAAACCGAAAATTAGAGACTGTAAGTTTGTTCTTTTGATTTCTCTATGTTTCTTTGTCTATATTGAACTGTATTTGTCCGTTTTGGATTGTATTTCCACCGAAAAAGTGTATATATAATATATATATATATATAAAATAAATTCAAAACGAAGGAAACACACAGAAAGACACAGACATGTCTGTGTCTTTCTGTGTGTTTCCTTCGTTTTGAATTTATTTTATTTTAAAAAAGTCCGCTGGACCGTTTCTTTTAATTGTGTATATATATATATATATATATATATATATATATTGAAGGATTTGTTGAGTCTGAACACACTGTTAATAGCCTGAATGTTTGATTTATCATTGCAACTTTAAGCAGATAGGCTTATTTTATTTTACTATTATATGTAAAAACTTTTTAAATTTTAATCTTATTTCTGCTGGTTTTATATAACCAAGGAAACATATCTATAGAAATAAAAGAAAGGGTTTGTCTGTATACTGCTTAAAACTGACTTATTTATAGTTATCTATACGTTTTATACATTAGAACAACCAAATTCATCCTTTGAAAAATCTCTGTTTGTTTGTCCAAAAATGTTGTCACAAATAAACTCAGCTACCAGAAGCCATAACGAGCTTAAACTTTGACAGAAGATTTGTATATCTCTAACTTAAAAGCTAAATTTTGAATGAATTGGAAATTAAACGTAGAAGCAAATTTATGGATTTTTATTATGTGTTTGGCTGGGTAGCTACATAGTTATATAGAAATATAGCTAAAAATATACAGGTATTTTTACTATAACAAGTAGGGATTGGTAATTTTTATTTCTTCTGTGTTTATCATAATTTTTTCGTTTTAAAAAATTCAGTTCTACCTAACCGCATACTAAATCAGAAGTATGCCTAGAATAAAATAAAATTTGAGCTCAGTATCTAAAACTGCGAAATATAAATGAAACTCCAAATCTAATGACAGTTATAGACTGTACTAATAATGATATTTTCTACTGTTCTAAAATTTCTACTACTACTAATATTTTGTAATACCACGTATTATCCCTGAATTTTTGTAAAGTACCCCTCAAAGACTGACACGCCTGCTAGTAAATAATAAAATAAATTTGCAAATGTTCGTTGATTACGGAAGGATTTTGACGAAGAGGTTAATACATTTGATTTAAATGTAGGAATCATAACAGAAATTGGATGCGTTTTAAAGATCCAAATGATTGACTGTTGTTACTTTGGATAAGGTCGAGAAGGAGAGTGTCACTTCTGGTCTATTGTTTCGTCGGTCTTGACATTTCGTCATTGAGGACATCTGAGTGTCAATCATTCAATGATCGCCATATATAAACAAGGTAATAGATAATTGATCCTACCTGTGAATCATTCTTCTCTGTAACTTGTTACAACCTATTTTCTGAATGATTTCACAAAATGTCAAATTTTTTTATAATTTATCTAAAAAGTACTAATTGAAATTAAATCATCCATTTCTCTTATATTACAAAACATAATTTTTTTTTTAAATTTGGCTATTAAAATTGACCATAAACAAATGATGAATGCAAATCACACATAACTAGTCACACTATTTATGTTTCAACTTTAATGTATTAGTTCATAATCTTTTGATTATTCTTAATTTATTAAACTTAATTTATTGAACTTAAATTATTAGTTCATAATATCTTCTTTCTTTCAGATTGGATCATTTACTTGTAGTTAACAGCCCAGGATTTCTATTAAGACAGGGTTTAAAGGAATACAATATTTATTTTTGTATTCAATAACCCATATATTTGTAATAATTCATAGTTTATCGTTTTCAAAAATAAATATATCTGAAATGCTTGTTTTTTTTTATTTTACATAATTTCATTGAAGTTATTCTATATGTTAAAATTTACTCCTCTTCACCTACATTTTAATTGCTTATGTTAGATGATATTACTTCTGATTTATTGTGTGGAAACCATATTATCAAAGCTGAAACGTTATCTTCGAATCTGGAAAACGACCAATTCTTGGGTCGTACAAATTCTTTTGTACTTAATACGTTTCATTTAAAGTTCTTAATAAACACTGTGGCTTGAACCTTCAACTGTATTACAGTATGTTTATATTAAGTGAAGACATTTAAAACTTGTGTCTTCATTGTTGGTCTAAAGAGACAAGCTTTGCTTTTTGTTGTTTGTGACTTATTTTAGTTATAAACGAGTCACAATAATAGATAGGTTTAATTTGGGAGGACTATGTTTTTTTTTTTACTTAAATTTATTTAGATTTGGCATCCTTAACAAGTGCTTTGCTTCATACAGGCATACACCAAAGTCTTATGTCTCCTCCCATAGCATGACCTGCAGATATAATGATTATCTTTGAATAAAGAGACCTACTTAAATCAGCAGTGTGAGACCGAGGTTTCCAAACTGCCTTCTATAGGAGGGATTGCCAGGGGGTAGAGGATAAAAACAGAAAAGATAAATTACTTTGTTCTTCTTTAAAATGTTGAGCGTGAAAAACAACCCTAAATTAGAAAAAATCTATCGTTTTAAAATCAAATCTGAAAGCAACAAAAGAGATTAAACAACTGGAAATCAACATCGGAAAATGAATAAAGACTCGAATATAAGTACACATATAGATCAGGCTATACTACACCCTGGCAAAATGGTGAAATTAGCAGAATTTTTTTTTTAAAATTTAACTTTATTACGTGTTGGGCAGTTCAGGGGAGTTAAAACTGGCTCACTTGGGACAATGTGTAAGGAAAAGAACAGTGTGAAAAGGATGTTGTCAAGGAAACAAATGATCGCGTCACACTTTAGCGCAACATACTAACTCAGCAATGTACTTAGACTATTTTTTTGACTTGACCGTTCAAACCTTTTGCTTATAATACTTTCTAATTTTTTACATTAAATCGTTTAGTGAGTTACAAATATACTAAATTAAATTTTATAAAATTTATTGTTAAAGGTATATTAATAGTTGTTAATACTATGTTATTTGTTAGACTCAGAATCAAATACTATTTCAACAAGATTCTGTTTGTTTTAGATGAATATTGACAAATAATAAAATGACCTCTTGGTTCGAGTCAACGGCCAGTGGGCTAACGGACCTCTCCCACGCTTTGTTTTGCAGTTCAATGCCACTTAATGAGAGTTCCATTCTGATTGATTTCAATAAGCTTCAAATGTTTATAAAAAATATTAATCATTATTAATAAGTAAAAAATGGTATTAAGACTTATTAATAATACTGAATCTATATTATATTCATCTGTATATATATATATATATATTTGTGTATTTTGGGAGCAGACCTTCAATCAAACATGTTTTATTAAAAATTATGCCAATTTTAACTTTTGTTCTTTTCCGAGTTAATTTTTCAAGTTTTCTCACTATGGATTTCCACCTATCTGGTAAAAAATAAAGTAATTCACCAAAAGATTTATTCTTGACTTGTTAGTTAATAAAATGGAAGTCAAGAATAAATCTTTTGGTGAATTACTTTATTTTTTACCAGAAAGGTGGAAATCCATAGTGAGAAAACTTGAAAAATTAACTCGGAAAAGAACAAAAGTTAAAATTGGCATAATTTTTAATAATATATATATATATATATATATATATATATGTTTCTTTAAAGGTTTAGCAATCTCGACATTCATGATCTTAAGATTGATATTATACGTTTTTGTCTCTATTTTCCTACTACCAGAAACTGGTTCCAACGAAAGGTCTAGACATATTGAAAATATTAGGTAGAAGAACTGTGTTAAACTTTCATTAAACATATTAAAAAAAAATCTGATACACCATTCTCGTATTTATTCAAATATAAATGAAAGAAATATGTTTAAAACGTTTTATCCTTTTTTATGAAATTTAATATTGACACTGATCAAGAAAAAATCTGAAACGAAGTAATGAAAACATGCTCTTTAAAGATTTTAACAATGTCAATCTATTTACAATAGATATTGATCGGAGTTAAGAACCATCTGCTCAAATTTACGAAAAAAGACTAGTCAGTCAGACAAAACAAACTACTTCGTACTTTAAGAGGTTCAAGTAGGCAACCTTTTATGCTTCAAAGATACCATACACGGGAGTTGGTCAACAAAGTACCAATGACTAAAGTCAACTGGAAGATTATAACATCTTTTAAAAACGTGATGTATTAAAAAGAATGAAACCTGTATTAATTATGGAAGTGACATAGCTAACGAATAGTTCAGGTGTGTTAAGTATATTTCAAACAGAGTTTTTATTAAATTTAGTTTATTTTTACAACTTAATGAAAAATGAATTAGGGTTCCTTGAACACACACTCTCTCTCTTTCCTCTCTCTCTCTCTCTCTCTCTCTCTCTCCTCTCTCTCTCTCTCTCTCTCTCTCTCTATCTATCTATCTATCTATCCATCTATACTTATGTGTCACCTATGTGATAACTTCATATGGATATCTTGCAATAAATTCAATTATATTCTCATAGTTATGGTTAGGGGCCAGGTTACTTCAGTGGTTAATGTACTCGCCTCTGAACTCATAGGACCGGGGTTTGATGCCCACCTGGCCCTCGATTTATTTATGCGGTAAGTGAATAAATCTGAGCACGTCGTCCCTCGGATAAGGATGATAAACCGTTGGTCCCGAGCCTGTACGATGTCAGGTACTCGTTATAGATCCCTACTCTAAATACAATTGAGTTAAACAAAATTTAGGGCTCCCACTGTAGAATCAATCTTCATTGTGTGGTTTCACAAAGGGCCAATGTTCGGCCTACGTGTGTTCAATTGTGGGACTACCACTGCAACCTAACCTAATCTATTCCTATTCTACCTAATTTATAGTGTATCATTATTCTTATTCGATAAATTCACAACAAAAATACTTTTGTCTCATGACTAGGTCGATCAATCCACTCTTGATAACGATGGAAATCAAAGTATGTAAGTAAATTGGGTTGTTTTTTTTGTGTTCCTTCAGGGTAAATTACATTTATCTTCATAGTACAATTCTTTTTTATTTCACCATAAATTAATAAGTTAAAAATTAATGAAATAAAGTTCTCTATTTGATTTTCTTCTTTAGTCTTCTTTAGTCAATCAGTTTCTGAACGTATACTTAATATACGTATAAGATAAGTCAGTCTTTTATTTTGTAAACCTGTGTAAACCATTAGCTTTTACATTATATTTTAACAATAACAATTTTAACAAGTGTCGTTTTCAATTATTTAATATTTTAAGGAATTTAAATAATTTGTTAATTTTATAGTTTGTATTTCAGTGAAACTATAGAGCAACCATTCAAACATTTAGTAGACTCTTGAAAATGGTGGGGGGGGGGGGTATAAAAACTGGTCCAGTATGGAATGGAATTTACAAGAAGGGATGAGGTTATATTCTAATAATACTCCTTTAAACAAAACAGCTATCTCAACTATATTAGAAGTGTATGATCATTAATAGTATGTCTCTTGGAGATCATATGTTATTATTTCATTTGATAATTTGCTAAAGGAAACCATAGGCTAAATGTAAGAAAATTCGGTTGACATAAGTGCTGACTAAGATATGTGGAAGTAGTGGAGCGAGGGCGGGAGGTGCGTGTGGGCACGGGTGACGTCAGGGGAGTCCACAGATACGACACTCGGGTGCAGGCCGCCTTCAGGACATGATCGCCTACTGCCTCCTACCTCTGTACTTCGCGGCCGTCTACGGCCAGCAGTTCTTCAGGACTGAACTCTTTCCTGAACAACTTGAACAACAACAGGTGCAATTTCAACAGGCTTCTCTTCATCAGCAGATGAGCAATCTTCAACGCTTGGCTCAGGTAATTAGCAAAATGATAGATAGATTATACTTAATGAAAGCACAACCTGAGTTAGACCTTACTTCTGTAAAAAAAAACACTTCTGCATTTTAACATATGGTAGATATCAACATATGTTTGCAACAACTTTTTTTAAAACGAACTAAATTAATAATAGCACTCAATAAGGAATGCAATATTTGGTCACGGCATGTTATTTTTGACCTGCCTGATGCAGCAGTTCCCTAAAACACAGTCCCTCACATTTTTTCGCATAGTTTCTATAAGCCTTATCCTCCTTCTAAGACCATATAGTGAGCATTATACTATCATAACATACTATTATAATTCATAACAATGTACTTGCTATTATTGTTTTGATTAATTATTTTTTTATTTTTCATATCAAAATGCTCGTTTTCCTCAAACTAAGAACTGGAGACATCACACTGTAGATTTAACAGTTGAATTAGAATATCATAAGAAGAATTCAGAACTGTATTAGGTCTTTATTTTCAGATATTACATAAATATCTAAACATTTAATATTTTACAAACTTTTTTGCTTTTTTTTCAATACCGGCTAGCAAATTATGTTATCAAGCTATCAGTGATATACATCTTGAGATTAGGGTGTTTAATGACAAATTATATTTAATTATTACGGACGTAGTTCTGCTATTGTTGGAAGTAGGTTTATCAGCGCCAAGGTTGTAGCTATAATTCAGCTATTAACGTAATTTGCAAGAGATCCTCATCCGAGACAGAATACGTAGATGCGCTAGACACTACATAGGATTCTGGGGTCAAACACATCAGTGAGTCTCGTTGAAATTACAACTCTTCAGATTGACTCTAGAAGAGCACTAAGTATTCCAAACTCCTTGTTAGTTTTAACATAAAGCTCTTTTCTTTGGGAACGCAATTTTTTTAAAAATCCTCATTATTTACTATTTATTTTTCACATATACGTCAACTTGCTATAAGTTTATATTTTAATAGTCAGTATTGACTATCTTTATGTCAAAGTTATTGATTAGTAACACTCTTTCTGCTTCTTTGTTTTGAAAATATAGGTAAGATAAATTTATGTCTAATACAATATGAGCCGAATTAACGCATGCTGGGCAACTACATCAGTTTCGGTTCAGGTCGAAACGCCTCAGGTCCTGATTGACCTCGTTGTTATACTTAGTGCCTCATGTGTATAGTACTGGATCCTGGTCTCAGAAGTAACTGCGTCAGCTGAGGGGTTTGAGCTAAGTGTACAGGAGTTTGATATCTAAGTGTGGTATAATAGAACTCCCCAGTAGTTTAAATCAGTGTTTACTAGAAGACACTTGTCCCAACTTACATCCATTTTAGAGGACGTAGATGGTAGACTCTCGTCTGGTTGTAGGTTCTAGATCACATCTCTTATGAATGCTATATTCCAAGTTTAAATTCATCATCTTTAAATTGATTGTCCAACAGAGAAAGTAAATCCTGAATATCACTAGTTGGTGGTTCTTCACACCAACTTGTGGTTTGGTTTTCCACAGACTATCATCTTCTAGGCTAGTGTAGGAGCTGTGCACAAACTAGTTTTCTTCCTTCCCTACAGGTTGTACACAGTTGGCAAGTTCAAGGCTTTACTTGGGCCTAGCAATAGTGAAACATAGCTCAAACCTCTCAGCTGTATCTCCCAGTCGATGTAAAGGCTTCCCACTGCACACCATCGGTCCTAGTGGTTCACCCCCAACACTTGAGTAATGCACAAACAACTATCAAATTTCTAAAACCGTATTCTAAAACGTGAAGAAGGTTTTTGCTTCCATTTTTACTTTAAGACAAAAAAAAAAAACCAGAACAGAAACTCTATATCGTGTGTCAAAACGATGGCTCTTCGAAGAAGATTGAGTCAGGAGTCTTCAAAAAAGGCAAACACTTCAAAATGGCAACCTCAAATTAGCATGTTTCATAAGAAATTAAATTTATGATCATGTGCATATGCTAATTCAAACGGAAGCCACATATCTATCTGGCTCAGGGTGGATTGAATGAGTTCCGGACTGAAAGGACATGGTTTCTCATCGGTCTCTTACGATGGTATGTCTAGGTGACATCAGGTACCCGCCCATGCTGATAAGTGTGTAGTGCCCTTAACATGAAACAGAATAGTGAAAACTCCAGTTATTAGAACTATGAGATGAGAACTTCAGATCTACGAAATATATCAATCAATACAGTTTACTATTTCATATTGTTAATATTAATTTTTCATTTGTACTGTGTTTTTAAATATATAAATATATATATATATATATATATAAACTTTACCACATAGGAAAGAACACAGAAAGTCACTACAGAACTCACTTTGATATTTCGACATCTGTCGTCATCGGGAAGAAGTGCGAAGTACTCGTGTTGAGAAGCAAACTGCTACTGTTTGGATAGTACATATATATATATATATATATATATATATATATAGTACAATTCCTTAATATTATAATATAGCATTTCCTTAATATAATAATTAAAAGTTTTTTTCTAAATTCTATTAATTTTTTTTTCAAAAATTGTTTTTTGGTATCCAACTGTGATAATTACTATTTAGCGATACAAGTTTTGAGGAGCAAAAAGTCTGGTTTATTTTTTAATTGACATCCAATTCAGTTATGAGCAAATTAAAATAGGAGTACAATGTTAAATTTTAATTTACTCATCAGCCATACAGTTGCAAAAACTAAAATTTTATTTTAATAAGTGAAAATACAATAATGTGCTGAAATACTTTTTTTTTAACGTCATTTCATATACCAAAACAATACAGTAAGTCAATTTATGATGTAAAAATGATTTGCCATATTTTTGGCATTTCTTTTACCATCACATCTTTTCCTTGTTTTCTTTCTGTCCTCGATTCTTTTCTAAGATTCATTGCATTTTCTGTCATCACTAAATATCATTAACTTATTAACATTTATTCTCTATTTAGTATTACAGTGAACCTTACTGTGCATAAATAGATAATCTCGGATCTCTATTGTAAATGTTGTAAGGTTAGTTCTTTTAGTTATATTTCCAAATTTAAATTAGCGACGTTCGAATTTCAATCAAAACCTCTGTGCACAGGTTTTTTTTTTGAATTTTGAAAAAACATCACAAAAATTACTTGTTAACGTTTCCTTTTACTAATAAACGTTGGCTATCTTTGATAGACGTTTTCATAAAACCTCCATCTGGGAGTCACTGAACAGTCCCTAAAACACCCTGGATTGCACTTTTTCGAGATCATGCAAGTTTTATACATATACATTAATTGATGCATACAGGCGAATTTTTAAATTTACTTCCTTTTTTTTAGTAACAGTGGTTTATATATATTCAAACAGTAGTTTAGGTACCTTTATATTGTAACTATTGGGGAAATATAACCTGACTTACAGTGTTATCGAACTGGTATATGCAATTATTTGTATAGAGTAGTATAGCATTTTCGTAACTGTGTTAAATAAAACCTGTAGTAGGCTACCATGTTACTCCAATGGTTATAAAAATCGTGTAAATGAGTAAAGTCGATGTAAAATACCGTTTTGTAAGATTTTCTTTGTATTGTAAATATCTCAATTAGTTTATATTGGACAAACACCACTCTGCCGAAAAATTTTTTAAAATAAAATGTTTTATGTGGAGGTGTTTTATATGAATAGAATTATTTATTGATTTTATAACTGCAATACTTCAGTATCAACAAAATAATAAGAATGATAATATAGACTAAATGCTTGAGGGAGAGGATATCTTACAGCATGCGATATACGATGTAGGACATACATATATGAAGCATGGGCTACTGCAAAAGGCGGTTGAAATAAAGTACACGACTTTTACTTATCTCATAATAAAAATAATACTTATCTTCAAATTAAAATATATTAAAATTTTGAATGAGAGAAGATGTCCATAAATTGATCATTTATGGAAAAACCATTAATTATTCATTAGAAACTGTTAAGTGAAATAATAATTATCAATAATTATAATAATATCGCTTTATAAATTATAATTTGCCGGAAATGAATTAAACAACCAAAATGTTATTACAGTAAACGCTTTACTTAGAACCCATGAACATACACTTCAGGCTGCATAACTTCATATGTAATTTGTTAATTACACTATTTTAACTTTTAATATATTCTATTAACACACATTCATAGTCATACAAAATTGGGACTGCAACACTATTTATGTATGGCTTTTATTTATTATACTGTATTGCTGATCTATTGCTTGGAGGATGTGGAACCTGACGGGAGTATTTGCTTGCTGAATTAATATAATTTAGATGTAACTATTTTCTCAAATCTACTATTGAATTATGTCAATTGCATGTGTGAAGCATAGGGAAGCATGCTGTATCAATAAATTACACACACACACGTACGCACACACACACACACACACACACACACATATACCGTACTAAACACAGTTTCTAAATGTAAACTCAAATGTTAAAGGAGTTCCCACACACATCATGTTCAGGATTAGGGTACTGGAATATTACGTATGACTCAATGATAAGACAGCTCTATCCCAATTGCAATATAGCAGCCTTTGCAAACGACATTATTTTAATAATGGCAGACAAAATTCTTCACAGTCACAAATTGTAAATAACGATGATATCAGTTGAAAAAATGTGGCTTGAAATGAAGAATGATCAATTTAATGTATAATATGTTTTATATTACTGGGAAAATTGTACAGCCAGTGAGATAGTCAAATTTTAATGGACAAATCTTATAATTTGGATTAGATTAATTTTAATAGACTAGAGGATAATTTGAAACAGTTGATAGTAGTTCTTGATTCTAAATAGACTTATTACATCACTTATTTCTATATCATATGCTCATATTTCATTAAGTAGCGATTTATCAAAGGAGACTTGCTACAATCATCAGTTTATCTTCTCCATTGCAGTCTCTTCATTGAGAGAGTAAATTCGTGGATAATTCATGATAAATTCATTTCCAAGGTTACTCAAATTTAAATGGCCAAGTTGGAGCGCTATTCTGTGTCACGCATACAATTTACCAAAAAAAGAAAAAAAAAACTGGTCTTCGCAGTTAAAAACAAATAAAGATATTTAAAAATTGGAACCAAGATACTTCTTCAACTTCACATGTAATAATCCAACGTATTCGCTTTGAAGATTTTACTAATACTGGGTTTGTAAGTTTTTTAATGAGAAAAATATAATCATAACATCTCTAGATAATGCCAAAGTTTAATTAAAGATTGTTGGACTTTTTGGTTAGAAGTTTGTAAGATATTTGAGTGGAAGGCGAAATATATGTCAGTTAAAATTAGAGAAGTTAAACTTAACTAATGACATTCAGAAGGATGCATTCATATATAGATGAAGTATTCATGAGACTTGCAAGGTCTCATGGCATTGAAAAGAGTACGAAAGACGCAGTGGACACCTGCATTTATGCGTTACAACTTGGAAGAAAGAGTTTAATAGTTGAGAAAATTTACCATTATATTGTCTATGCCTTAAAAAAACAAATATCCAATAAGTTAAGATTCTATACTCTTTATTTTATAACTTTATATTATAATTATCTTTTGTTACCAAAAAAAGGTTTCTTTGAAGATCCAATGAGTTTAATTATTTTTATATGTTCATTTGTAAATCGCCAATATTAGTTAAAAATTATCTTAGAAATAGGTAAAACCGTCATACCTCGTAAGATGATCATGGAGTTGGAGCGCTTTCGGACGTTGTCCATCTTCGATCGCAACAAACCTACTGAGCTAGGTGTGTTACGATCGAAGATGGACAACGTCCGAAAGCGCTCCAACTCCATGATCATCTTACGAGGTATGACAGTTTTACCTATTTCTAATATAAATCATACAAACCTCTGTGGCATTAACAATATGACTGTATTTAAAAATTATCTTCTCATTTTAATCAGTAGAAATGTATAAACATTTTAACAAAGTTGGAAATAATTAAGTAAACACCTTCAAATTCTTAAGTATTTCCATTGGTTTTAATGTAATTAATAATAGTTTTTCTCAAAGACTGAATGATTATCAATATTAAAAATAAAGAGCATGTTATACATAACATAATTATAACATCTGAAAGTTTATTAAATGCGATAAAATTTTTATTAAATTAACACGCGATAACATTTTAATCCGTCTTATACTTTATTTCACATTAAATAAAAATAGATAAATTGTTTGACTTTATAAATATCTAACAACTTTTAATTGTTTTATTTGACTTTTTTTTTATAAATTTTTACTGGTAAGTTCGTAAAATTGGATTGATTTTTCGTAAATATTAAGAACAGACAACGTAATATTTCCAACTGCAGACGCTCACGAGGTATTCGCACTGCTGTAGGCATATGTAGTTCACTAGCTGGTTCGTATTTGGTGTAAACCTTATCGTGGTTACGGTCTGAGCTAAGACGAGTAGACCCTAATGCTCTATTAAAAAATCTGGAGTGGCCTACACTCTACTTTACTATAAGTAACTTAATGTCAAATTTCTTGAGTATATAAAACATAACGTCTCGTTTAAGCATAACGTAAACATCTAAATGGGATATAATTATTAGCCTGTCATTCCTGAGGTAGTACAGATAGTGATTGAAGGACATATCAATTTATAAGCTTATTTTTGTACATCACAAATAATTTATTATTTGCAAATAATTTCATTAGTATAACTACAGCAGTAATAACATTTTTGAAAAACCAAAGTGAACATTTCTTGAAACGAAATAGTATCCTACAAGAGAACATGGCTATTGTTCAAATAGCCAGTAGATTTCTTACATCGTTTACTTGACATCCTTCTACATTGAATATTAATGTAAAATTTTCAAATTTGAAACAGTAAAATACTCTTTTTTTTCTCTGAAAAACTTCTTAAACAGCGAAGAAAATGTTGTTTTAAGGTGATTTGTTAATTAAAGATGTACGATAATTACAGTTCTTAATCTCTAAACGAAAGATTAATATTTTGAATTATCTTTTACATTTCTGGTTTTTAACAGAATTATTATACTGGGAATTTTATGGCTTCTTAGTATTTAATAAGATCATTTTCCTTCCCCTTTGTCAAATAACATATATACGAATTTTTTTTTAATGAGTGTTATCATTTACCTGCACAATATTATTCCTCTTACATCTCTTATAAGTCAATAATATATTTTCATTTTTCCATTAGAAACATCAAGTTTATCTCAGTGGATTCGCTCAAAAAATTTCTAAGTCAATGTAAACAATGTAAAAAAATACAAAAAATTCGACAAGTATAGCAGGTGATCTCTTAGTCTAGAATAAACAAACAGTTTTTATATCGTTATTGCTCTTTCCCGTAATTGAAACTTCATGATTTTTTTTTTTATGAATTGATAATTTTTTGTTTCATTTTTGGTCAAATTTTCATTATTTTTTAACGAGCCGTTTAGCGTCAAAAAATCATTTTCTGAAAACACAAATCGTACTGTAACGCCCCTTTAGCGAAAGTAATTTCAAAAAAAAATATCTCACCTCATTCGCCATATAATGTTCTATTTGTAGGCATAGTTTCATTTTGATCCGTCAAACAGTATGGCTTGTATCGCTCTCACAAGGTTTGAGATTGAATTATAAGTCAAAATTTTTACATTTTATTGAAAAAAAAATATTTCCTGTTGTCTTAAAATTCTGAATATATTTTTCGTTTGTTGCATTTGTAACTTCAAAGATAATGTAAAAATTTCAAAACTCTAGGGTTATCAGTTTAGGAGAAATAAATGTTTTAAAAAAAACGGTTTTTGGCAAAAAAAGTGACTTTCCCATCATGCATAATTCTTCCCAAACAATAGGGATCTTCGTCTAAATGGGGCCCATTTTTGTGTAAAATATCAACTTGATCCATCAAAGATTCTGGACCGTAGCGTGGTAACAAGCAATGCTAACACACGCACCCACCCACCCACACACACACAGACATCATCGTAAAAACGTCATAAAACGACTTTTGGGACCTCAAAACATGTAATTCTGTCAAAATCTCGAGATCGAATTTTTTCACGATCACTATACTTTACTTATAGTAAAGTAAAAAAAACCTGCTGTTAAACAAGTTTTAGTTCATCGGGAGTCGCCTACATGACAAGAAAAGACAAGTAGAGACTATAAACCAGTTACCTTATAAATAGATTCAAATGGTATCTACTTTTCGTTTTATATTTTTTTTTTTGCATTTCATTGTTCACTTGTTTTACTTGCTATCGTCTGAGATAAGTTCCTCCATGTCTAAGCGAATACCGGGATCATTTCGGAGGGTAGAGTTTTATCGCCAATGCGATAACAATTAGAAAGTCACTCTCGAACAAGATAAAACAAAGCTATCTGACTTATAAAAAATCCAAAGATCTTGAGAAAATGCCTAGAAAGAAGCCTATATTTTAGCGGTATGTTTACGCCTGAGGCCTGAGGCAACGAACGCGGTCTTTGATAATTCGGCTTTTGTATGATAAAACAAAGTTCGTAAGATGAGGCACTTTTTTCCAAAAAGATCTTTTCTAAGCTGGATATTTTGTAAGAAGAGGCTTTCGTATGAATAGGTACCACTATATTTGGTTCATTTATTACAGTTAGCTTAAATTATTCACAGCTATACTTTTCATTATTAGAAGTTTTAAATAACTATTGCATGGTAAAAGTTAACTAGGTCGAGTGCAGATTTCTGTACAGAACTAGTAGGAGGGTTATGACTCTTTTACGCTCTTTCTCAAAGAAATAGTGCAGATTAAACATGTTTTGACCATTCTACAATTTCAATTATAAGAAATCTGGTATAAAGACTGGATGATTTGTCTTGACCTTTTATATCATGTTTATGACATATGTAGGACAAACTGCTGAAATAGTGCCCTGGTCACTTTTTGTTATTCTAGTGTAATTATTTCTTTCCAGTAGTTTAGGATTTGATTCTTTGAAATCAAAAAGAAATATTCTTAATTCTTACTTTAGATTACAATAATAAAAGTATTTTTCATAATCTTAAATTTTAAATTAAATATATCAATAAATCACTCATTAGTCAGGAGTGGCAAAAGATTCTTCTGATGATCCCAGTTAACGTGTATTGTTTTTTTTTACGTTACATTATTTTTAATATAGTACTTCGTGTGATTTTTATTATCTAAAAAAGGTTTTTATATGAGTTTATAAAGAATTTGTGACAAGGTGTACACATATTTAATGTAAACGACATATATAGTGACAACAGCAATTGCCAATTGTGTAGAGCAGGCATGAGTAACCTTTTGTGAACTGGGGGCCGCATTATACAATTTCCAAGTGACCGTTGGCCGCATGGTTATTTCTTTGGTATAATGTATTTCTATAAATATATAGAAACACATACTGTGTGCTACATTAATGTGTCAATAATTATTTAACTTTTTAAGTTAAATAATTGTTAAGTTAACTGTTATAACTGTTAAGTTTCAATATCATGAAAATTATTATTCATATCTCATTCTTTCATTATGGTAAAGAATTATCATAACACAATCTCTAAAAGGTTAGTGCTAGAGCGTCATATAAGAAAAAAAATAAAACATTTGTTGCTATAGAGCTTTCTCTCTCTCTCTCTCTCCACACACACACACACACACACACACACACAGAGAGACACACACACACACCACACTCTCTCTCTCTCTCTCTCTCTCTCTCTCTCTCTCTCTCTCTCTCTCTCTAATGTAATTTCCTTCCAAAAGTCCTGGTGAGCTATTGTTAATAAGCAAAACGCAAAAGAATTTTTAATATTAAGATAGAATTCCAGATAATCTTCGAGGGCCGCACAAAAACAATTACTGGGCCTCATGTGGCCCGCGGGCCGCAGGTTGCCCACGCCTGGTGTAGAGGATTCAAATTTTATTTACAACAATTGAAATACATTTTTGTATTAAATTCTTGGATGTTGGAGCAAAAGAAGTGGAACACTCCATGTCAAACCTACATGGAATGGAACAGCAGCCATGCTAGGAGTTACTTACAATTTAATGGAATGGTAAATGTTTCTCTGAAATGTAAGTGTGCGCCGCGGTACTTCGATATCATTTACGGTCTTATTTTACACTGGTGAAGATACATCAACAATTTCATTGGGATATAGGATGAAAAAGAAAACGTTTATATTCTTAGTTCTCAGGCAAGTGAATTAAAATTACACAATGATAAGTATACTACAGTACTATTGCAGTTAAAAAATAATATGAGCCCTAAAACCACAAAACCTTCTCAAAATCAGAAAAATGAATACTGCATCAGTGTCTGTCTTGTACAGAAAAAGAGTTTTACTCTCTAACTGTATCGTTATATTAAAGATAAACTAGTTTGATTTCCGATAAGTTTATTTTCCTGAAATATTTTATTTTTAATATGTGCCAAATATTAAAAAAAATAACTAATTAGACCTAATTTGACCTCTTAATAGATATCTACAAAATTACAGATAAAAATGCATCTTTTTTGCAAGGGTTTGGTGCAGGTTTTATTGAAATGAGATAATTATGATACAGCTTCCGCAGATACAATAATTTTGTTTCAAACTAAATTAAGAAAGGTTTTGAAAATAAAATTGGTGTTTTTTTTAGACTGTAAAATAACTTTATTTAATACAAATTCAATCTAAACTGAGCAACTGGGGTTTAGATTTCGTCCTCTGCTATGAGACTGCATATGAATATGAATAAATAAAGAATGGATACACAAATGAAAAGATGTTTGAGGGAATAGAAAGTTTTAAATCAAAAAAGTGTCTCACTAAATAGTAAAGCATCAATGGTAAACCACTAACTAAGCATGTTCCATCTTAACCTTGACTCAGTAAACAGGCTCATAAGACAACAAAGGGTTCGGTTTGGGGAGGACAGCATGTAATGAAGCTCCTCCGAGTAGGTGTTTCTCCACCTAC
The DNA here is from genome assembly GCA_026182355.1 of Hermatobates lingyangjiaoensis. Lineage (NCBI taxonomy): Eukaryota > Metazoa > Arthropoda > Insecta > Hemiptera > Hermatobatidae > Hermatobates > Hermatobates lingyangjiaoensis. The sequence goes on along the minus strand of JAPFBL010000012.1, from coordinate 5,229,834 downwards.
GGATTCTCGGATTTCCAACAGCGACCTCTATTACTAGCTAAAATAAAGTCATGGTTAATTCAAACTGATTGTAATTAAACCATATGAGGGGGGTCATAAATTCCTTAAGGTACATTTATCATAATATTTTCATTATGATGATGACTTGTTCATCCTCTTTGCAAAAAATTAATTGCGATCTTTGGATTAGCAGAAACGAATTGTATAATTCTTTTGAATCTGAATAGTTAACCTTTTCATTAACATGAATTATCCATTAGCTGAACTCAAGAATTACGTCTCTCATTAACAGACTTGATATGCTGTCTTTTCATTTTCAGTATATTAATTATTATTTAAATTATCAGTTTCACATTATTTAATGATCAAATATAAATATACTCTGAAAGTATAATATCAATTATTTTTTATAATTATAAATCTAATAATCTTCGTATTAATTTTTTTTAAGTTATGTTTTATCCACCGTTTCTAGTAATACTACCGTGTTACCTATGTTAAGCAACATTGGATATAATTAGTTTTTGGATGGGTGACACAGCTTGCTGTTGCCCTGTCCAATGTTGCCGAATCAAAATGAAATCCCATGCCGACCCAAAATGCATTATTTTAAAATAATGTTTAAAACTTTTTTTTATATTTTAGGTAGTACTGATAATTAAAGTTTTGTTTATACACTAAAGATTAATGGGCAAAAAACTAACTAGTCAATTTCTTCTAGTCTTTTAAGTTTTCCAGGTGATAAAATGTTATCAGCTTTCATTCAATGTTATGTGTTATAAACAAAGTTATGTCTTCATTTTATGAATACATTTTTATTTCGTATTTATGTTTTCCAATACTTAACAATTAATAAATAAGTTCTTTAAATTCTTAAAATAGTTAAGTAGTTCTTTACAAAATTATGTAACTTACATCATATCTAAAACTCAACACATGTGTAATGAATATATTCACTAATTAAAATCCTGACTGATATTAATTATTATATATTTTTGTTATGATATATATAATTCGCTTTAAATTAAATAATTATAATGCCATTGAATGTGTATATTCATTTAATCATTACTTTGAAGGAGCACACATCTGCAACCTGACCTGACTTATATTTATATACTTATATTTGCGAACTTGTGTACTTTTGTAGAGTCCTAAACTTCTCTTAGAACAGCCTGCAGATTTCTTAAAGCCTGGAATATAATGCTCCTAATTTTTATCAAAATTATTGGCTTGGAATACTTATTTTATAGGAAAACTAAAGAGAAAAAAAAAGATATGGAGAATTTTAATTAAATACTTTTTTAAAAATACTTCTCTGACTTTTTAAAAAAATCCACCATACATTTAACAAAACCTTTAATCCACAGTACTGCAAGATGCAAACATGGATTGGCAAACAAAATCGACAACTACTCTTTGGATCAAGAAGTGGGGTAAAATGTTTATATATATATCTAAAAAGCAGCATAACACTGGGATAGTATTTATTATACTAACTGTAACAAGAGCTAACGTTAAATTTAAATGGTACAAATAGAATCCGATTGTAGGTGATAAATATTATAAAATTGCTGAATACATCTATCAAGATATTATAGAATAAAGTAATTTGTAACAATTCCATTTTATAATAATTTCAAACCTTTGTCAAGAGCTTATGGAAATAATTCTGAGGATAGAGGCCTGGAATATACTACCTTAAAGACAGCTCTAAAAAACATTAAAGCTTTTTAACATGCTAAAGTGTTAGATGAATGGAAAGAGGACGACATTTATATATATATATATATATATATATATTCACTGATAAATGAAATACGATCCAAACTGGACACAATACGAGTTCGAGATTAACAAAGAGCAACACACAAAGTAGGGAAACACACTTACAGACTCAAATTTTCGGGTAATCCGTCTTCAGGAGAAAAGAGAATGGGAGACCAAGCACGTTGTAGACGCAACGGCAAGTAACCAACCCGGCAACCGCCAGCGCTGTCAACCGTACCCGGTCTTAAAGTATAGAATTAGGAGAAGATATAAACAGAAATTCAGATAAGCAGTACTGGTTGGGTAAAACTATAAATAGGTGAAAAATTATAAGCAATATAAGATAAAAGCAAACTATAAAACACAAAAATAATGATAGAGAAAAGAAGAAAAAAATAAATAAATAAATAAAAATAAATACAATACAAAAAACTTGCATTGGTTGTTTTAGTAAATAAAAGATAGAGACTGAATAAAAGGGTAAGTATGGGAAACTAGTTAAGAATAAGAATTTAGAAAAATAAAAGAGGATAAAATTGTTTTATGTTGACAAAAGTATCGACATTGGAAGAGAAACGAAACTAAAGTTTATCGGGACTCGGTTAGTTCTTCAGGTTCAAATTAAACTTCCAATGACAACGTTTAGGTTTTCATTTAAAACCTTTTTCATTGGCAGAAGGATAAACTTTGAAACAGAAAAACTAAGGATTACATTACAAATTATTTTACAAAGAAAAATAGTCTGTGAATTTCAACAACTGTCTAGTTTGAATGAACACTTCACACTGGATCACGTGAGTGTCACGTGTTCATTCAAACTAGACAGCTGTTGAAATTCACAGACTATTTTTCTTTGTAAAATAATTTGTATTGGAATACTTAGTTTTTCTGTTTCAAAATTTATACTTCTGCCAATGAAAAAGGTTTTAAATGAAAACCTAAACGTTGTCATTGGAAGTTTAATTTGAACCTGAAGAACTGACCGAGTCCCGATAAACTTTAGTTTCGTTTCTCTTCCAAGTCGATACTTTTATCAACATTTATATATATACAAGCTTTCAAGTCAAGAAAATTCTAAATGAAACCCTGTCCATACATAAAACATGAAGTGTATTCAGATACAACATAACTGTCTATTATGCGACTATAATGGACCTCAGAGGACTGTACCATATAACCCTCCCTTTGATGTAATTGGGAATGTCTACGACGAAGATATTGCTGGGATAGCTTGTTTAGACTACAGATATTCTGACATATAATATTGAATAATATACTATTATCTATGGTACAAGTATTATTTGTTTAACAAAACTTAACGTATTTTTATTTTTTTTTTTTTTGGTGTTCAAGTGTTGCTTATTTAAAACATTCATAATTTGACTCTCCTTTTATTGGATGATTTCAGTCATTACAAATCACTGCAAAAGAAACTAGGTCAGCCTTGCAAAATCTAGTTCCTTTAGAGCATTCTATATCTATGTTAGATAAATCATGAAATTATCAAGAAGTGCGTTCAAACATCATTACTGCCGGTATCTCCTCCCGTCAGAACTAAACATCCAATACAGTCCAATTACTTGTATGTAAATTATGGTTAACAATTCTAACACTATTTTGATTATACAAGTGACAATTTACAGTTAACACCTTGTTTTAACTCATTTAATTAATACGAGTACATATAAATTTCCTCATCACATTTTTTAACGTACATAATATTTACATATAGATTTCTACTAAAATTCATTAAATCACGAAGAAAAATAATCAGGTAAATTTGATTTCTTAAATATACTGATTTTGTTTTATCTTAAGTTTGTTTTTGTTTTCCAGTGACCACATTTTTTGGGCTTTCACCTTTTAGTACTCTACTAGGAGTGGAGTATGTGGCTCATTTATTATTTGGCACCCATTTTAGTGATGGATGAGTCACTTTACGGGACATTTGGAGTCCCAACATTTTGCTTAACTCAAGCATATGTGGAGTAGGATCTTTTAGGAGTACCTGGCAACCAATAGGCTTAGGACACATAGTTAAACGTCTTCTTCAAAACATGAATTCAATTTAAGTAAATATATGTAATATTGGGGGTAAAACGATTCTTCAAAATCTATACACAAAAGAAGTTTTTTATTTAAAAAAAAAACGCGTTTCAAATACTTCATGTTCATCAACAGGTAATCTTCTTCAATATAAAATAAAATGTAAAAGTAACAAAAATAATCCAGAATTATATATAAAAGAAAACAAGAAATCTTTTCTTTATCATGATGTTTTCTGGCTTGCTTTAAAGCGCTTCACTGTTTGTAAGCATACCCAACTCCTTTGTCACCTTATCTCTTGACTACCCCTCCCCAGTCTATCTCACATGACCTGAAACCCTACAGTCCTATTCAGTCACTCACTTGTCCTCCACAGTTCCTATTAGGTATGCCATTCATTTTTCATTATTACATATATTTAAACCAAAAACTTAGCGATTTACCATTAATGCGTTAACAGAGTTCATTCAAATTTGAACTTAATAATGAGAATCAGGATCTGGGTTTGTTCATAATTTATTTATTGGTTAATATAAATGGTTATCATTTGATAGTTTATTGGTCAATTGATGTGAAGGTTTATAAGGATTAACCATAATTACATATTTTTTCTAATAAGGGAAATAATATATTTTCTTTACTGTTGCAGCAATCGCAAGGAAACCCACGAGATCAGTTATTAAGCAAGGTATGGGAGTTGCAGCAACAGATTACTGCTCTTCAGGGCAAACAGCTTTGGCTGCAGGAGGAGATTCAAAGGAAACTCGGCGCCCCTGTGCGATTCAATCGGCCGGTGGTGAGACAGGCACAGAGGCCCGAACCACTTCCTCCTCCTCCTCAACTCCAGGAGCCTTTCCCGGAGCCTCAAGCCTCCCAGCAACTCGAACAGCAAGCCCCACAGAGTAACTATTCCAATAATCTCATCTTATACGAGTAATTAATCTTATTGCAGTAAGTCGAGGGAATGTTTATTTACATTACTGTTCGTACTACAGTGATTGTTACGATATTAAAGCATATCACCACCGTCTTAACCAGTTCGTTATTTTCATAGTTCGAGCGTTTTCAAACGCAGTTTATTAACAACATATATTTGTGGTCACATATGTACATAAAGACCAGATATTGCTCTTCATGATGATCTATGTCCAAAGTCGATATAGCTATCAAACCAATGTGCGATTACAATATTAAAGCATATCACCACCGTCTTAACCAGTTCGTTATTTTCATAGTTCGAGTGTTTTCAAACGCAGTTTATTAACAACATATATTTGTGGTCACATATGTACATAAAGACCAGATATTGCTCTTCATGATGATCTATGTCCAAAGTCGATATAGCTATCAAACCAATGTGCGATTACAATATTAAAGCATATCACCACCGTCTTAACCAGTTCGTTATTTTCATAGTTCGAGTGTTTTTCAAACGCAGTTTATTAACAACATATATTTGTGGTCACATATGTACATAAAGACCAGATATTGCTCTTCATGATGATCTATGTCCAAAGTCGATATAGCTATCAAACCAATGTGCGATTACAATATTAAAGCATATCACCACCGTCTTAACCAGTTCGTTATTTTCATAGTTCGAGGTTTTCAAACGCAGTTTATTAACAACATATATTTGTGGTCACATATGTACATAAAGACCAGATATTGCTCTTCATGATGATCTATGTCCAAAGTCGATATAGCTATCAAACCAATGTGCGATTACAATATTAAAGCATATCACCACCGTCTTAACCAGTTCGTTATTTTCATAGTTCGAGGTTTTCAAACGCAGTTTATTAACAACATATATTTGTGGTCACATATGTACATAAAGACCAGATATTGCTCTTCATGATGATCTATGTCCAAAGTCGATATAGCTATCAAACCAATGTGCGATTACAATATTAAAGCATATCACCACCGTCTTAACCAGTTCGTTATTTTCATAGTTCGAGTGTTTTCAAACGCAGTTTATTAACAACATATATTTGTGGTCACATATGTACATAAAGACCAGATATTGCTCTTCATGATGATCTATGTCCAAAGTCGATATAGCTATCAAACCAATGTGCGATTACAATATTAAAGCATATCACCACCGTCTTAACCAGTTCGTTATTTTCATAGTTCGAGTGTTTTCAAACGCAGTTTATTAACAACATATATTTGTGGTCACATATGTACATAAAGACCAGATATTGCTCTTCATGATGATCTATGTCCAAAGTCGATATAGCTATCAAACCAATGTGCGATTACAATATTAAAGCATATCACCACCGTCTTAACCAGTTCGTTATTTTCATAGTTCGAGTGTTTTCAAACGCAGTTTATTAACAACATATATTTGTGGTCACATATGTACATAAAGACCAGATATTGCTCTTCATGATGATCTATGTCCAAAGTCGATATAGCTATCAAACCAATGTGCGATTACAATATTAAAGCATATCACCACCGTCTTAACCAGTTCGTTATTTTCATAGTTCGAGTGTTTTCAAACGCAGTTTATTAACAACATATATTTGTGGTCACATATGTACATAAAGACCAGATATTGCTCTTCATGATGATCTATGTCCAAAGTCGATATAGCTATCAAACCAATGTGCGATTACAATATTAAAGCATATCACCACCGTCTTAACCAGTTCGTTATTTTCATAGTTCGAGGTTTTCAAACGCAGTTTATTAACAACATATATTTGTGGTCACATATGTACATAAAGACCAGATATTGCTCTTCATGATGATCTATGTCCAAAGTCGATATAGCTATCAAACCAATGTGCGATTACAATATTAAAGCATATCACCACCGTCTTAACCAGTTCGTTATTTTCATAGTTCGAGTGTTTTCAAACGCAGTTTATTAACAACATATATTTGTGGTCACATATGTACATAAAGACCAGATATTGCTCTTCATGATGATCTATGTCCAAAGTCGATATAGCTATCAAACCAATGTGCGATTACAATATTAAAGCATATCACCACCGTCTTAACCAGTTCGTTATTTTCATAGTTCGAGCGTTTTCAAACGCAGTTTATTAACAACATATATTTGTGGTCACATATGTACATAAAGACCAGATATTGCTCTTCATGATGATCTATGTCCAAAGTCGATATAGCTATCAAACCAATGTCCGATTACAATATTAAAGCATATCACCACCGTCTTAACCAGTTCGTTATTTTCATAGTTCGAGTGTTTTCAAACGCAGTTTATTAACAACATATATTTGTGGTCACATATGTACATAAAGACCAGATATTGCTCTTCATGATGATCTATGTCCAAAGTCGATATAGCTATCAAACCAATGTGCGATTACAATATTAAAGCATATCACCACCGTCTTAACCAGTTCGTTATTTTCATAGTTCGAGTGTTTTCAAACGCAGTTTATTAACAACATATATTTGTGGTCACATATGTACATAAAGACCAATATTGCTCTTCATGATGATCTATGTCCAAAGTCGATATAGCTATCAAACCAATGTGCGATTACAATATTAAAGCATATCACCACCGTCTTAACCAGTTCGTTATTTTCATAGTTCGAGTGTTTTCAAACGCAGTTTATTAACAACATATATTTGTGGTCACATATGTACATAAAGACCAGATATTGCTCTTCATGATGATCTATGTCCAAATCGATATAGCTATCAAACCAATGTGCGATTACAATATTAAAGCATATCACCACCGTCTTAACCAGTTCGTTATTTTCATAGTTCGAGTGTTTTCAAACGCAGTTTATTAACAACATATATTTGTGGTCACATATGTACATAAAGACCAATATTGCTCTTCATGATGATCTATGTCCAAAGTCGATATAGCTATCAAACCAATGTGCGATTACAATATTAAAGCATATCACCACCGTCTTAACCAGTTCGTTATTTTCATAGTTCGAGCGTTTTCAAACGCAGTTTATTAACAACATATATTTGTGGTCACATATGTACATAAAGACCAGATATTGCTCTTCATGATGATCTATGTCCAAAGTCGATATAGCTATCAAACCAATGTGCGATTACAATATTAAAGCATATCACCACCGTCTTAACCAGTTCGTTATTTTTCATAGTTCGAGTGTTTTCAAACGCAGTTTATTAACAGCATATATTTGTGGTCACATATGTACATAAAGACCAATATTGCTCTTCATGATGATCTATGTCCAAAGTCGATATAGCTATCAAACCAATGTGCGATTACAATATTAAAGCATATCACCACCGTCTTAACCAGTTCGTTATTTTCATAGTTCGAGGTTTTCAAACGCATTTTATTAACAACATATATTTGTGGTCACATATGTACATAAAGACCAGATATTGCTCTTCATGATGATCTATGTCCAAAGTCGATATAGCTATCAAACCAATGTCCGATTACAATATTAAAGCATATCACCACCGTCTTAACCAGTTCGTTATTTTCATAGTTCGAGTGTTTTCAAACGCAGTTTATTAACAACATATATTTGTGGTCACATATGTACATAAAGACCAGATATTGCTCTTCATGATGATCTATGTCCAAAGTCGATATAGCTATCAAACCAATGTGCGATTACAATATTAAAGCATATCACCACCGTCTTAACCAGTTCGTTATTTTCATAGTTCGAGTGTTTTCAAACGCAGTTTATTAACAACATATATTTGTGGTCACATATGTACATAAAGACCAGATATTGCTCTTCATGATGATCTATGTCCAAAGTCGATATAGCTATCAAACCAATGTGCGATTACAATATTAAAGCATATCACCACCGTCTTAACCAGTTCGTTATTTTCATAGTTCGAGTGTTTTCAAACGCAGTTTATTAACAACATATATTTGTGGTCACATATGTACATAAAGACCAGATATTGCTCTTCATGATGATCTATGTCCAAAGTCGATATAGCTATCAAACCAATGTGCGATTACAATATTAAAGCAATATCACCACCGTCTTAACCAGTTCGTTATTTTCATAGTTCGAGTGTTTTCAAACGCAGTTTATTAACAACATATATTTGTGGTCACATATGTACATAAAGACCAGATATTGCTCTTCATGATGATCTATGTCCAAAGTCGATATAGCTATCAAACCAATGTGCGATTACAATATTAAAGCATATCACCACCGTCTTAACCAGTTCGTTATTTTCATAGTTCGAGCGTTTTCAAACGCAGTTTATTAACAACATATATTTGTTGTCACATATGTACATAAAGACCAATATTGCTCTTCATGATGAATCTATGTCCAAAGTCGATATAGCTATCAAACCAATGTGCGATTACAATATTAAAGCATATCACCACCGTCTTAACCATGTTCGTTATTTTCATAGTTCGAGTGTTTTCAAACGCAGTTTATTAACAACATATATTGGTGGTCACATATGTACATAAAGACCAGATATTGCTCTTCATGATGATCTATGTCCAAAGTCGATATAGCTATCAAACCAATGTGCGATTACAATATTAAAGCATATCACCACCGTCTTAACCAGTTCGTTATTTTCATATGTTCGAGTGTTTTCAAAGCGCAGTTTTATTACAACATATATTTGTGGTCACATATGTACATAAAGACCAGATATTGCTCTTCATGATGATCTATGTCCAAAGTCGATATAGCTATCAAACCAATGTGCGATTACAATATTAAAGCATATCACCACCGTCTTAACCAGTTCGTTATTTTCATAGTTCGAGTGTTTTCAAACGCAGTTTATTAACAACATATATTTGTGGTCACATATGTACATAAAGACCAGATATTGCTCTTCATGATGATCTATGTCCAAAGTCGATATAGCTATCAAACCAATGTGCGATTACAATATTAAAGCATATCACCACCGTCTTAACCAGTTCGTTATTTTCATAGTTCGAGTGTTTTCAAACGCAGTTATTAACAACATATATTTGTGGTCACATATGTACATAAAGACCAGATATTGCTCTTCATGATGATCTATGTCCAAAGTCGATAAGCTATCAAACCAATGTGCGATTACAATATTAAAGCATATCACCACCGTCTTAACCAGTTCGTTATTTTCATAGTTCGAGTGTTTTCAAACGCAGTTTATTATCAGCATATATTTGTGGTCACATATGTCCATAAAGACCAGATATTGCTCTTCATGATGATCTATGTCCAAAATCGATATAGCTATCAAACCAATGTACGATTTAAGAGAGTGTATCTTTTAGTAATAAACGCAAGTAATTTTATTTTAATTTCACGTACTTTGAAATTTAAATTCTCATAGAACTCATGTTTAGATCTGAAATATTATATCAATCAGAAAACGAAACTATATCTTTTTTTTAACATGATGTTATACACATAACATCATGCATAACATCCACATAACACCCACATAACGCATAAAGAGTATTATATTCAATAATTTAAAAAAATTCGTTAACTTTGTCCTGTACTCTAACAATACATGCCGATTAAAAGTAGTTTCTACGATTTTTCCATCTACCATCTAAAACAGTTTTGTTGTATAAGTGCTATAACTAATTTCTGAAATAAATCTATACAATTTTTATATTTATTAAATAAGTAAAATTAATTAATTAATAAAATTAATAAATAAATTAATTTATATAAATTAAATAATAATTAATTAAATATTAAACATCTTATATCCAGGAATGAAAAAAAAACTATATTTACGTTCTTTATCTCTACGATTAACAATTAACATCCATATAACGCATAGAGTGTGTTATATTCAATAATGTAAAAACGTTCGTTAACTTTGTCCTGTACTCCAGCCGTATCAAATAATAAACAACTCGGAACGTTAGTATGTGAGTTTAGAAACAGTGAATTACCTTTAAATATAATGCATATACTTTTTCCTATTATAAAACGTAAACAGCAGTATACACTAATTTTACGGTTGATGGAATTTAATGCTAAGCAGGCAATAATTATAATGCAGCTTAAAAGAACTCACATAAAATATATCCAATTTCCTTAATAGACTTTCTAATAAAAAAAAAAAGTTTTCCCAACACATTTGTATTAAACAATTTAAAATCTATTTGGTTTTGCAATGGTATTAAAATATTGGTCATTCATTCGCTGGTTTTTTTTTAACATGCGTGCTTCAAGGCTCATTGTTCACAATATTTATAATTACATATAAATTGTATGATCTCTCAAGGCCTACGTAAATCTCATTTAATTACTGTTTTTTTGTATATGTTCAGATGTGAACTTTAAAAAATTATTAAGTAATGTTAATAAGTAATGACTATATAACCTAGGAAAAAATTGTGATTGATCAGTCAGTATTCTTGAGTTTCATCCTGTACAGTCAAATATATAATATTCTTTATGCAGTATTTTGGCAGATAAAATATATCTGCAAGCAATCTAATTTAAAATATTAACTCTGACAGCTTTCAACAATTCGTAACACGAACAAATCGAGATATAAAATATGCCTCTGAGTGGAGACATTAACCCCTTTTTAGAATTTCAAACCATGGACCCTTGTTTTCACGAATTTAATTATACCTGCAACTGCTGCATTATATCTCTAGTTTGAAAAACGCCCGTTTTCACAGAGAGTTGGTAGCGGTTGCATGGAACAGTCACTACAAAATAATCCACACCATCTACTGGTGTCAGTGATATAGTTCTACATTGTGATGAAACCGGGCAACATGTAGGAGGTGCTCCTACTTGTAATATAATGTCGAGAGAATTTTATGCGAACTCAGGTCTCAGCCAAACTTAGATTTGGAACTAGGACTAAAACGATGCCAACACCCTTTGTCAGATTAACGCTCCAGTTCCTGTGACTCGTGCCTTGTCATATGTAATGTTATTTGGGCCATAAAATATACATAAAAGAGCTTTACTAATTTTACCAGTGGCTGGCATGTTTAGTCAGTCATTTCATCACACTCCCCTTTAGCTGGAGGAATCCACTGAAATGATGCTCTTTTCTCTCTTATTCAGCGAAACACCAAGAAGTAGCATAAAAATCTGAGAATCAGGTGGCTATGTTGTTTACTCCAAATAAGTTGGAGATCCTTGATTCTTTGGACACATTTTTACAACTCGAGAGATAGTAGCTGTAAGATCTCTCTCTTTCTTGAATAGTAAACCAATTTACTGATCTTTTACACGGTTCGTGAACAGAATTTTTTTCTCTATAGTCCTAGGTTCCAGTTTATTACATGAAAAGAACTTCACCACTTTTTATCCATCCTCTTTGACCGAACCTACTAGCACTCCTCGCGTCAGTTCGGTTTCTCCACCCTCGCCAAAGCACATTCCTCTCTCATTCAAAACTTCATTCACTCCAGTCATCACTCAGCGGTAAGTACTCCCTCTTACTTCTTCCTCTCCTTCATTCTTCATTAATAACCAAAATCCTAATCCTCCTTCATTTTCCTTCAGAAATGCTAAATCTACCTTGCTTGAAATAGTCTTACGAAAGGCATTTCTTAGCTACTCGCTTACTTTGGCACCCGCCCATTCTTTTACAATAAAAGAAATGGAAAGCTTTGGTTTTTTGTTTTGTTTTGTAGAATACATTTATCTTAAGATATTAATTTTAATATCAGAGTTTAATTTAAATGCTTGCATGAGGTCAATGTAATAGGCTAATGGGTAAAAATAATAGCTCCAATATCAGTGATTTCGATTTCTTTTTGAAAATCCAATTTATTTTTTTTTTAAAAAAAAGCTGTTTTTAAAAGGCAGTTGCAAGTAAACATTGTGAATAAAGTTATATATTTAAACATGACCTTACTATCATTTATTGATGAAATTTGCTTTTTTAATAAATTGAAAATGTTTAATTTTTTTTTAGTTTAATTTTGTGTTATATTTTTGATGTGAGGAATTTGAGTTTTGCTGCTATTAATTTTAGCTTTACTTCTTATTCTCATCAAAAAAATAATTTCCAATTTGTTTAGGAAAAGTCATATTTGAAAGTGACTGTTCACTAGAAGATTTAAGATCCAAAAATAAATAAATAAATAACAGGATTTCTGCGACATGAACTAATAATATTAGTTAGGAATAGTATTGTCAGTGTTAAAAATAATTCTTTATTGGCCATGTGTTTATATTGAAGCTGTAAGAATTTTAAACAAGTTATGCTTCCAAACGTGAAGTGGAATATCTCATGACAGCTGATTAATTATAAAAATCTGCTCTAAACTGGGAGTTATTTCCCTTGAAAGGAGAGGTGATGTTTGTTTGGGAAGTCAGAAAGACCTTACCCCAGCTGCCTGAGAGTATGGTATGGGTTCCCACCCTGCTAACATCCATGAAGTTTGAACTTGCTGACCAAACTAGACACTAAAGACATCTGTTTACTGACCTTACCTTGCGATAACACAGTATATTCAGTTGGAGTAGGTGAATAGAAATTTTAATTAGAGTCTAAACAATTGTATCATGAAAGTTCCGTTGATTGTTAGTCGTTGGTCACTGACATTAGAACTTTAGCAATAAGATAAATTTAATTTGTGCATTTAAAAAGAATGTTATTGAAGCATAACGGTTAATGGGATTAAAATTTGAGGCTTTAAACTTTATGATAAGTAGCCATATTTAAAATTAATGAGGAGTAAGAAAGGTAAATATGCAATGAATGTACCTTTTATCATATTTAAGATCGTTATAGTATTTACATTATAAAATGACAAACTTAACAAGATGTTTTTTAGATGATAATGGGATCCAAGAGGATTTCGTGCTACCATGCCAAACACAAGGTGGAGAAGAAGGCCTGTGCAGGCCTTTGGTCAAATGTTTAAAGCTGTATGCAGATGTACCTGAGCTGAGGCGACAGCCCTGTCAACTTGGGCAAGACCAGAAAGGAGTTTGTTGTCCTAGGAGATCTTCTCAGCCTCCAAGTAGGTGGCCGTCCGGGTCTTGAACCCATCTCTATGGTCACTTAACACAAGTTAACACCACTCTGTATATATCTATATAAAAAACTCACTTATACCCACTCAAAAATTAGATAAGAAATTTCTTCTACCCAAACTCAAAATTTTAATGTTTTACACTTCACTTTTTTCCCATTAATATAGTAATTTCCTTGAGCTCATCCTGTAACCTACCTTTCTAAGTGTCCCATACCGCCTTTAATAACTACAGCTTCTTCAAATGAAAGATATGAAATCTTGAAAATATTAACATTTCTACTTTTTGTTCACTGTAATAAGAGATAACAACTAGTTCTAACAACTTGTAGTACATCTAAGAAACCTGAATGAATTTCAAATACCTCTAAACATGGGTTTCATTTAAATTAAAACAGTACAAGAATCGTATAACTTTATTACAAAACATCTCCGTAACCGCTTAAAATCAACTGACATTGCATATTAGGAGAAAAAGAATGACTATAAAACTCTTGGAATGTTTTCAATCATGGTCACAAAATATATGGTTTTTGCATAAAAATCACTTTTTTGTTTTTAGTTACAAGTTTTTATTGTAATAGTTGATAATTGGCTATGGCATATTTGACACTTATAATGCGAAAGAATATTTAAAATTAGACCATTTTGATTGAGGCATTTCAAACAATTCCTCAAAAAATGAGCAAAAGGAGTAATTTTGTTCGGAGATATTCATTGATGGCACCGTTTAAAAGGCTTGGAACGTGTAACTCATCCAAGGTCCTTACTGAATATATTACGTTGCATGTCTTATTTATGGCTGGAAATTCCTTTGTTTTGGAACAAATGAGGGAAAACCATTTGACTAAGTGAGAGTTATGAACAATGGTATAATAACTTCATTATATGTTTATCAATTAGCTTAACTAGTGCTTTTAAATAGACTCCAGAAGGTTGTTTTTAGTTAAGGAAATTCCAAACTAAAATTTATTTTTCGCATATGTGAAGGAAGTTATAATTATTTTCTAGTGTTATTGAACCTGGTACTGATATATTATAAATAGCGTATTTAAACAACAATAGGAGATTAACAGCGTGTATCCGTCTGTGATTTATAAAACGTTGAACAGGTATAATTAAAATTCAGTTCTCAAGGTAGATTAAATCTCATAGCTACTGTAAAAACTCCCTTAACTGCGAATAATGATCATGGACGAAAATAATTTTTTTAATACGTTATTGTTTTTTTTCTAATTGAAATTGACTATTTCTTTAAATCATTATTTATGTATAAAACTCCAGAGTTTTTTTAGGAATTTAGTATAATACATATATATATATATATTTCAAAATCCGAAAAGGTGGTCTAACGAAACTAAAAACATAAAACACAGAACAAAACAAACCACTTATTAGAATAAATATCAATGATCAAACCACAATAGGAAATGGGGAAAAAAAGACTAAGATCTTTCAACCACAACAGGCAGTCCTCGTCAGAGTAGTCAAAAACCCAACTGAGTTGAACAGCTCATTGTTCAACTCGGCTTCAAACTGCCAGTTTGATCACAATTCTCCTTGCATATTGTCCTGCTTGTACTCGATGTGGTCTTGACCAAACTGTCCAATACTGACCAAAGCAAGCAAATCCAAATTTTGCCTTACTCAATCTTATTTAGAGTACTGATCTCTAACAAAGACATGACATCGTACAGCCTCAAGACCGATTGCTTCACGTCCTCTTTGAGTGACAACATTCTCAGATTTTTTGACTTCTTGCTTGAAGAATCAAAGAAAGAGAATTGAACCCGTGATCTACCAATCTAGAGGTGAGCACAAAGCCACCCTGGCCCCTTTGGTAAATGATAGTGAATCCATATCAACCACACAGACATAGAACAAAGGCCAACCATCAATAAACATCAATAACAAAAGACCATAATTTAAGAGTCACGGAATCCGACACATAAGCAAGTATACTTCTATAGCCTAACTCTTATTATTGTAACCCTTACTTCTTACCGTTGATTAAACCGGAAAAACCTCTCTTCGATGAGATCAGAAAGGAATTTATAAGAATACATATTTATAACCCCTTATATTCTTAAACAGCTTCTAAAACCCCATTTAGGGCACTAGTTACCATGGTGACTGAACAATTTGAATTTATCCCAAGTGTAAACTCACCAGTCTATGGAAGTGATTATAGGGACTGTCGTAATACCCTACGACATTGTTGTACATTTAAACATTGTTGTACAATACCATCAGTGTCTATTAGCACCCATTGTTTGTTTTTCACTGGGAGTAATATATCGTTAAACCAGTTTCCAGTCTTATGATTCTTCAAGCATTTCGTAACATCTTTTCATTGTTCAGGTTATTCAAATGACATCAACATTGAACACTGTTATTAACTATGAATCAAGACTGTTGTCGGGATGTTAATTTCTTGTTGAATGTGATTCATTAGAAAATAAAAGAAGATTTTTTATAGAATCTGTTTTTTAGGGATTGAATTCACATTTTGTTGGAACCATATAACTATTATTTACAAACAAAATATGTTTTTTGTTTTTTTATCAGGACTCGGTTAGTTCTTCAATTTCAAACTAAACTGTCATTGCCAACGTTTCGGTTTTTACTTAAAACCTTCCTCATGGGCAGAAGTATAAGTTTTTTTTAAATTCTGAATAACAGTCACTTGTTTATTCAAACTAAACCGTTGTTGCTGAAATCCGCAAAGTGTTTTCTTTGTAATAAAAAAAATCTTTAATGCAATTCTTAGTTTTTCTGTTTCAAAATTTCATATTTCTGTCTATGAAAAAGGTTTTAAATAAAAACCGAAACATTGGCAATTAGAGTTTAAATTGAACCTAAAGAACTCACCAAGTCCTGATAAAAAATGGTATTTTGTTTCTACTTCACGGTTGATACTTTTATCAATCCCTATATATATATATATATATATTGATATATATATATCTCGTATATTGATATAGTTTCTCGACCACTGATATTTGAAATTCACATAAGGGGTTATTGAGGATTTTGGTCATAAAACATACAACTCCTGATCATCAGCCGACGTTTCGCCAAAAGTTGTTTGGCATTTTCAAGGCTTGATTTAGAAGAAACACTAATTTACTGGTCCATGCTTATATCTGGATTAAGATGTAGCCAGATAAAGAATTGACCAGTAAATTAGTGTTTCTTCTAAATCAAGCCATGAAAATGCCAAACAACTTTTGGCGAAACGTCGGCTGATGATCAGGAGTTGTATGTTTTATGACCAAAATCCTCAATAACCCCTTATGTGAATTTTTATATATATATATAGTTCGTGAGTTTATTTGTTTGTTTGCGCACCCATTTTCCGTGGAGATAGAGACCTGAAATTAAATATATATTATTTATTACCTGAATACTGTTAAATAAAAGAAAATTACCACTATATTCCCAAAATTGGAGCCAGGGTAGCAAGTGTCTTGCGTGCTCGCAGATGACAGTAGTGCGATTGTGTTATATATAAATGTAAAAAAAAATTTTTTTTAATTTAATATTTATGTAATATAAATACTGGTAATAAAATATAGGCATGGAACCAGGGTAGCCCAGTGTCTTGCGTGTTCGCCGATGACAGTAGCACAAATGTATTTTATATAAATGTAACAAAAAACAATTGAATACATAAACAATGGTAATAAAGTAGAGGCATTGATCCAGGATAGCCAGTCGCTTGTGCAGACGATAGTAGTAAAAACGCACCACTATTAATAACAATATTAACAATATTTATAACAAGAAACAATATTTATAAAAATTGTCCCTGTCAATCATGTTCAGTGAATTAATTTCAATACCTGTTGTTATAATTTCTGAGTGACACAAAGGGTCACGGGTAATCTAGTATTATCTTTATAACTATACGGACAAGTAGGGTCGTATTAATAACTTCATCATGTACAGCTCAAGGGTAGAATGAAGTTATTTTTTAATGAAATATGTGTCTGATGTCTCATCAGGAAGTATAGTTTTATTTTACTAGAATAAGGGGTGTGGAAAAATTAGCATTTTAAGGTAGGAGAAAATAGGGGTGACAGATGAATGCATATTGAAGAATCTATACTGAGAATTATAAGATATATTTAGAAGTGTGACCTTGAGTGAACCTGATTCAAGCAAGCCGGAACCTGGAATAATTACAACACTAACCCAGTCATTGTTACACTTAAAGCAGCTTGGCTGATGTCATCGAGAGCAACTCATACTCCACTTCGCTTTTGACCTAGAATCATCGTTATTCAGGGCAGGGATTTCCACGAATAGCTCTCTTGCCTAACCTTTACCAGCTACCCTTCAATATATCCTTTCATTAGTATAGGACAGGAAGAAATATCCTTGAAGACAAGCGATTAAAGAATCAGAAATTTCAACAATCCCTTTCTATTAGATTTTTCCTAACGATTTTCATCTGGCATTTCTCATCAGTCAAACTACGTATCCAAAAATAATTAAAATTAAAACAAACTTTCATTTAAGCATAACACAACCAAATAAAGTTCGAAAATATATAGATTTTTTTTAATTAAGAAGCGTTTTATCACGTATTTCGTTTTGCTTAACTAACAACCTGCCGATTTTAAAGTCTATTTTATAACATTTGTTTCCTTCCATGAATTTTTTTTTATCAACTCTTTCTTTAACAAGCTCTTCAAAGTTTCAATGTTCCTTGAAAATTTCAATGAACCTTGAAACTGAGAAGTTTCTTAGTTTGTTTCAGTTTCAATGTTCCTTGAAAATTTCAATGAACATTGAAACTGAGAAGTTTTTTAGTTTGTTTCAGTTTCAATGTTCCTTGGACATTAACTTTGAACATTAATAGGGCACAACATCTAAAAAGTCATGTATGAAGAAGCTGTGGATCTTTCCAGGAGTATTATACATATTTAAAGCTACTTCAGTACACAAACTTAGTTGATTGTCACATGCAACTCATAGCTTAAATCCAAATTTTCTATTTTATATAACGTGAATGAAAGTCATTCTTTAATTTAAAACTGTTTGTCCAAATAATTATGCGTATCTTCAGGTATTTATATAAAGAACGGTCTCATAGACAACACATCAAATTTACAGAAAACTGATAGAAAAAACTGTCATTTTTTTCTTCTACATTTTGACTCTTATCATCGTCAGGAGCAATAAAAGCATGCATAGCCTGCAGACAAAGCAGTGTTGATTAAAGAAGTACAAGAGTCAAAAATAGAAGTGTTTTTTTTTCTTTCTATATAGTCTCTTTGTAAAATTTGAAATATATTAACTTAATGGTAAACATATTTACTAAACAAATCAAATAACATAAACAAAAACACAAATCAACAATATGAAATGCATAGAGGACCGGACAGGAGTTTTCACCAATGCTTCCAGTTTATGGAATCAAGATAATATCTGCGATTAATGCAAAAGTCTTCTTCGTTTTTTGTGTTTTTGTTGTTTTATGTACATTGAATATATATATTTAGTGAGTTAAAGCAAATATTTGAACATTTGCTTCTTTATTAAATCTGAATGATGTGAAAGCCTTGTTAAGACTGCATCACCATCTGAAATTTTAAAGGAATTTTAAAAATTTGGTTTGTATCATTTTATAAATAATAAAGAATAATGGTTAGCTTAACATATATGAAGTTGAATCAATAAAATTTGTCTTTGACTGTTCAGGACCAAATCCAACGCAGAGTGGAGTACTAACACCTCCTGCACAGCCTCGTGTTCAGATACCCGATATAAGTCCTCAGCAACTGAACGATGCTGCAGGGCAGGCACTGGCTAAACTAGCAGAAAGATTCAATTTCGTCCACACGCTGTTCGAGGCGGGAGTTTTCACCAAGCCTAACACACCTTCTGCTTGGCATTTAGAGTTCTTTCCAACATCCAATGAAACACTCGATCAGGGAGAACAAGCTCAGAAGAGTATTGAAGCAAGTTCTGTCTTAGTCAAAGAGTTTGTATTATTTATTAACAAAATAAGTCGAACATTGGATTATAAATACACTATATATGCATTTTTGGTTGTTTTTAGGTTTAACTTGGAACCAAAACAAGGAACATTCGCCCTGCCGGCATTCAGCATTTTAAATACAGTTATTGCAGATACCTGTCCCAGAGAATCACGCTGCCAGCCTTTCAAATACAGGTCTGCAGACGGTTCGTGCAACAATCTACAGCACAGCCACTGGGGCCAAGCCGGCACTGCGCTCCAGCGAATCCTCCCTCCCAAATACTTAGACGGTCACTACTTCAATTACTCTTAGAAGCAGTCACTTAGCTAATGGCAGACTAATACCTTAATTAGTAAAATTTTAGTTATATGTTATTAGAATAAATTCATCATTCATCACTAATATTCTCCCATTATTTTGTACATTATCAAGTGCCTATAGTGGCGTAGCTTTGGGTAGGAGGCCGAAGAAGAGATTTGTCCCAGTCGACACGTGCCAGGGGCGGCATTTTGAGGGGTTAAAAATAGAAAAAAAATTAAGCAAATAAAAAGGTAACAAAAAATCTGAAATTTTATTCCAAAATTATTTTTTAAGGTAGTAATTGTTTTATGGTTGTATACTGTTTTTAGACAGATTTTTCAACTGTAATATTTGCAAATTAAAAATACATTTATTTTAATTCTTTTAAACTAGTTTTTTTTAAAGGAATTGAAAGTTAATTAAATTATTTTGCGTAGCCAATTAATTTAATATGACATTTCTTTTTATGATTTGAATTATACGTTTTTGTTTTGAAAAAATCCTTTGTTTTCTTTGATGACAACTGTATACGTTTACGAGTACTGTAATAAGATAAAAGTCTGAAACTAATAACAGTAGTCTAAAATTAAATACTTGATTGTAATTCTATGAAAATAAATATTTTGAGGGTTTACAGAATTTTGAAGGTTAACGGATTATCACCAGCAAAGGGAATCTTACGTCCTCCCCGATTGGGGACGTAACGCAAAATAGGAACGTATTTACTATGCCACTACGTACCTACTTGTCTAGATTTAGGCTCTTCATAGTAATGAATCACGAATCTTGATAGTGGTAAATTATGGAAAAGATTCCACATAGAATAATAAATTTATGTGCTAATATATATATATTTATATTTAAAATATGCTCTTTATTTTTCAAAGAGAGGTAGGTACAACATTACAAGCATCTTTCATTTGATTTTTAACGAGTTTACTAAAAACAATTGAAGCTACAGTAATATAAGTAAACTATTTTAATTATTTAAAATGTAAAACTATATTATATTAACATAAATATGCAGTAATTTTTATGGAAAATTCTATATATTACTGTATAAATGGCTTAATATAAATAAGATAAAAATTAGTGAACCAGCATTAAACATATCATTACAATCTAAAAATATATTTTGTAAAATGTGCAACAAAAATCACTTTTGATTGATTTATTTAGAAAACCTAAATTTAACTTTTTTTTAAATTTTTTCTATATTATAGGAAGTACTGAAAACTTAATTTATCGAAAATTATTATTTGTTTTTAATTAAATATTATAATGAATTTAATGCGTATAGAATTAAAATGATATAAATTGATAGTTTAGTAATATCGAATGTGTTTTACCCATATGGTGTAATCATTCATTTTTGTTTTTGAAGTGACGTAAGAATTTATTATATTGGTTTATAGGGAGAAATCATTTTGATAACTTCTGAACAGATGTCATGAAAGAGGTAAAATGTTTAAACAAAAAAAGAAGTTTAAAATATTCACTGAGTTTGAAAATTTAAGATCCATTCATAAATATATAAAAATAAATGAATTTTATAATTATATAAGATTGTGCTTGGGAATAAAGTAACTGAATGTTTCAAAGTTAATTAAAGCCTCTCCCAACAGGTGTTAATGAACCGCGAAGTCACGGTTCTGACGGAAGAGAACTGCCTTCTGCTCGATTGGTGACTACTCAGTTTGCACATGATGTGGATAATTCTTCAGAGAACTACACCACCATGGTGATGCAATGGGGACAATTCTTGGACCATGATCTCACTCACACTCCTATTTCAAGAGGTTTTTTTCATATTTTTAATTACTACAAATAACAATTAGTAGTGTTGTTTTTTTTTAAAAAATTCGTTTTGCAGCAAGGTTGAACGAAACCTCTGACACTCAATGAGTTATTTTTAAAGCCAGTTTTTATATCTCATGTTCGAATATTCAAAAGAGTTGGATATGCAGCATAATAAGCAATATTTGCCAGTAGAAATATATACTTTATGCCAACAACTCCAATAATACTATATAATTATTACTGAATATAAATCAAAATATTAAAACGGTCCAAACCGGACAGATATATAAACGAAAAAAGACAATATATAGAAGAAGCGAGAAAACTTACTGGATTGATATTTCGAACTGAAGTTCGTCGTCAGGGAGAGAGTAGAAGGGAAGAAGAAGAGGCACGTACCTCTTCTTCTTCCCTTCTACTCTCTCCCTGACGACGAACTTCAGTTCGAAATATCGATCCAGTAAGTTTTCTCGCTTCTTCTATATGTTGTCTTTTTTCACTTATATTACTGAATATAAATTTATATATCTTCTGTATTAAATATGTTTACTCTAATTGTATTATTTATGGTACACATTTATACATATTATTTAAAAAGTAATATAATAAGTAATTAACAATAAATAAGGTAGGTAATAACAGGTAGAAATCCTTTCTTCCGTAACCTTTGTCCTGTTTCATTATCTCTCGGTATAATCTAAAATTCAACACAATTTCCTCTCAATACTTATATCAAGGCAATATCAACGTAATCATTTCAAGTTTGATAAGAACCAAAAGAAGGAAAAACAATCTTTTTGTTTGTAAAATTCTAATTAGTTTGTTATTCTACATTAGATGTAATGTATAGAAATATCATATATAACATAATAATAATAATAATAATTATCACATATTATATTATAAATAACATGATCTTACCACAAACACTCGAAATAAATCATAACCACTCGAACAACAGCAAGAAATCATAAAAATGACTAACACCTTTTAACGAAAACCGCTTGTTCTGGTTGTAAGATCCTAGTTTTTTTCTGATTTCTTACTGTGGTTTAAACGTTGATATTATACAATATTATTTATAAAATATATTATAAGAAAACTAATTATACTATAATGCAGTATTTTTAAAAACTATAAGTATTTTTCTCACCTCAAAGGCTATTAATTTGATTAAGATCTGTCAAACCGTGTGACTTGTGAAGTATTTCTAACTGGGCAAAAAATTCCACCTTTTGTCACTTGTTTAGCTTAATTTCATTGAAATCCCCGTAATATTTAATTCAAAATAAGTAACTTATTAGCAGTAAATTTCATTTTAAAAGTAAGATAATAACAATAAGTCATCAATTGTCATAATTGATATGTAACTACAATTAATACCAAAAAATTTTTCAACAATTCGCATAATTTAAAATAGCATAAAAATATATAATGAAATAATTTAATTTTTCATAATATTTGCAGTTAATTCACGGTTGCTTTTTCAAACATCTTTTTGTAAAGTTTTATTTTTAGAATTTAACTTAAAATTTTTCACGTACTTCTCTATTAAATTACTAAATCTAAAATTCTTTATATCCTTTAAAATATTTGATTGAAAAAATAACTAGATCCTTTATTAATAATAAACTTTAATAATAATAAACTTTATTATTAAATAACTTAATTTACATATTAACAAATAATGTTATCTAATGATAAGAAAACAAATGTAATTTAGTTAAATACAGAAGTTATTGTAATTAGCGTCTAATTGTTATTAAACGTATCATATCTAATCACATTATATCACATTACTAAAAATCTCATTCTAAATTAATCAATTTAATCAATAATTGTTTAAAAATGTCCCTTATTAATATCGTTTCTAATCTGATTGTGAGTCAATTTAATTTTTTTATAATTTCTATACTTTTGTTGAAGTTGAGAGTTGGACACTTCATTTTTTTGTACAGTACTTTTAGTATTATTTTGGATAATTTTTACTTTGGTAGTTTTTTTATTTACATATGAAAAAAAATTATTTAGTTACTGAGTTCTAATATAAGACGAATTGAATTAAACTATTAAGTTGGTCCAGTACTGTATGTAGAAATACACATACAATGTTTCGATTGATTAAGTAAATTTTAAAATATATCTGACCAAGATACTGTTAGATTGTTTAATTTTAATTGGTGAGACATTTTATGTTTTCAATGCAGTATGCACTATAGACATCCTAGAAACAGTTTCTTTGAGCTGGTTAGAGTCAGTTCAGGTTCTGCAGTTGCTGTTGTGAGAGTTTTTGTAAATAAAATCATTTTTCAGCATTAATGGTTTACTTTAACAAGTAAATTTTTATTATTTGTTTTCTTAAAAAAAAATTTTGTTGTAAATTTCTTGTCCATCTCCAGTTTCCAGTTTATATTATTAGCATAATTTTATTTTCGAATTATGTTTCTTCTGTTTAGGTGAAGGAGGAAGTGGCATTTCTTGTTGTAGAGACGGTAGAGTCATTCCTCCAAACTTCAGACATCCTGAATGTTTCCCTATTTCTTTGCCAAGAAATGACAGGACATTTTCAAGATTTAATGAATTCTGCATGGAGTTTGCTAGGTCTCTCCCAGCACCAAGACCTGAATGCAACTTTGGACCTAGAGAACAGGTATTAGATGCTTCACACATCACATTGGCACACATGGCTTATAGAGAGACTAGAGTAGGGCTTTCGATTGTATACTGTAACTCCCCCCACCCTTGTTACATCCAAACCGTTCGATAGAAGAATCTTTATTATTAAAATTGTCACTTAGTCCTGTATTTCAAAAAGGAAATTAAATAAAAAAAAATAGAAAAATAAGTTAGCCATTTACAGGCTATAACATAACTAACATATAACATAACTATAACATAATATTAGATGTTATTAGATTATCAATAATATTATTATAGATATATATAATATTATTAACAATATTAGATGTAATGGTAGTTTAAATATGCAAATGTATAGATGAGGTTAAGTTAAATTGCAGTGGTAGTCTTACAAGAGAACACACTTAAGCCGAACATTGGCTCTTTATGGTACTACACAATGATATTCTACAGTGGGAGCAATAATTTTTTCCTGATGTAAGTGTATTTTTGAGAGTACGGGATCTTAAACGAGTATCAGGTATGGTAAAGGCTCGGGACCGACGGCTTGACGTCCTATCTATAACTTATCTTGTAATCTCTGACCCCTTCCCTAAATTACTTACTTACTCGACTCTCTATTAATCGTTACTCTTGTTTTTGTTCCCCTTTTTCATCGTTACTTGATCTATTTCATCAAGTAACCGAACCGTCTCATAGAGATTACCAGGCTTATTCTTATAGCTTTTGTTGATGTAAGTCGTAGAAGCCTTACATGAAGCTCGCCTCTATGAGGTCCACTCAAGGGACGATTACTGCACCTGAGTATACAAAGAAAGAACACCCACACATATATACCAGATATTGGACACAGAGGGTAACAAATATTAACTTAAGTTTAAAACTCCATAGCAAAACTTTAACCTGAAAACTATACTTTAATGTTCATATATGCCATTTGAAGACGTTCAAAACTCTCGTATGATTTTTTTTTTTTGACGTTTCAATTTTATTTATAATCTTTATCAAAGGCCTACATATCACTTCATCTTTTTTAGCTAATTATACATCTCACGGTCAATCATTTATTACTATTGATAATAGGTTGAACAAGGTTGAGAAATCTTATTTGAATTCTCACCGGTCACTGTAGACTGAGAAGACATTTAAATATCTTGGGTATAGCAAACAGCGCGACCTGCCAAAAATGTGGGGAAGAAGATGAAACCTCCGTCCACTATGTGGCTGAATGCCCTGCATATAGTCTCCTTAGACTTCATACTTTAGGTTCTAGTACCATAAATATAGATAAGCTAAGGGAAATGGAATGGAGAAACCTTCTGATCTACATAGAAAGATCAGGAAGATTCTCCTAGGAGTAGGATCCGGGATACATGTGGAAGGCAAAAAGGGCCCACTTGGCTGGCTTATTTGCCAGATCTTAGATCTAGCTGCCTTGCTACTACTACTACTATTGATAATGATAAATGTTTTATCTTCTTAAAAGGTTTTTAATTTGATGTATATCGATATATACATTCAAAGGTTTTAAGCTTCAAAATCAAACTCTCACTGCCAAAGTTTCAGTTTTATTTAAAAACCTTTTTCATAGTCCTACGAAGAAAGTAGATAACAATATCTACTGATAATAATATCATATATTATTATATATGATAATAAGAAATCATATAACATATAAACACAACAAAAATACAATATGAAAATGGATTTACAGCTTGTGTAGTATTACAAGTTGAACAGTTTCAGAGATAAATAAATGACTCATGGAAGTAAGAATTTTTTAAATTAGAAAATGAAATTTACATTATATATATAAACGAACTAACAATCTTGACTAGTAAAACTGTCGACTAGAATAATCAGATAGTTTTACAATGATAGTTTGATTTTGAAACTAGAAAATTGACTGAATCTCGATTTCTTAATATATTATTGAATTTATATATATATATATATATATATATATATATATGCATAACAGAGTTATAATGAAAGTAATCAGAGGTAGGAACAGACATAACCCACTTCTATATTTCGATCGTTTTCGACAATTAAATAAAATTAAGAACAATAAATATAATGTATATGAGAATTCTAAGGAATCACTGTATATTAAGTTTCCAATTTTTTAAATAATGTTTAAAATTAATTATTTTCTTTTATCAATAATTAAATTAAAAGCAGTAATGGGTTTAACAATTATTTCAAACTATTATCAAGATAAAATAAATTTAACTTGAGCTGAATTTAAAAAAATACGATTAAAGTAGATTATTAAAATTAGTTTAAAACAAAAGATGATTGTAAAATAACAGTTTCTTACTGTTTGCATTGAAACATTGTTAAAATATATATATATTCATTTTCTGTTGCATATTGATGTCTTTTAAAGTTGTTCAAATAATTTTACAACTTTATATACCAGTTAAAAACAATATAAAAGTTAAAAGTTTATAAAAAGCTGAACATTAGTCATATTATAACAGGTTTTTACTAATATTTGTGATATTCTTTCTATGTTGTTGATTATAATTATCAATATTACTATTTTCATTTTTTTTATAGCTTATATTTGAATAGTATCTATGGTTATCAATACATAGAAAAACAATTATTTCTATGTATTTGTTTTTACAATTGTTTTTAATTATATTCTATATAATCAGAAATAATTAAATGGAGGTAGATTACATTAATTAACTTACATTTTTTAACATTAAATAATGCAATTATTTAACTTACAATATTATATTACTTAACTTTTTCAAACTATATTTTAATTGTAAATTAATTTATATGAGTCAGTTTTAAATGTTTTTGAAGTATTAGTGGCATTATTTATTTTAATTAAAAATAATTATTATGCTCATTTGTAAAGACGACTTTCATTTTCTTTTTATTACTATAACGTAGTGTATTATTTCTTAAACTGCTTTTGTATGACATCATTTAATAGTTATAATTTAACGTAGTTTAGTAAAATAATATAAAATATTTGAAATTGTGTTCTAACCTTTATGTTTGATGATATTTTTCTTTCTTTCTTCTTTCGGTAAACACTTTCACAAAGACAAAAATTATTTCACGTATTTGCATCACATTAATAAATCACTACTTAATCACATATTAATCACTAATTTTAAAATCACTTGTATATGAGTGAAGGAACAATAACAGTTTACGGATATTTAAACTGTTATGTATAAAAATTTTTGTCTAAACTATGCTTACAGCAATAGAAATTATAAATGACGCCATGATGAAAAAATATTATAGAGATTTGCTGTTTAACTAAGCCAGTGTATACACAATGGTAAAGAAATAACCATTAACTAAATACAGACCTATAAATTTTGGTGAGTTGTAGTTAACAAAAAATGGTACTACATAATCTATAATAATTTTAAATAAACATTTTCAAATAGATAATTTTACAATAATAAAAAACTAACAAATTGAAATAATACAAACATAGGGGAATTAACTAATCAGGTCGGTCAATAATAATATCTTTCATATTTTAAAATATTTGTGTCGGCGTGCACACAACTTTGTCAAAAGAAAATATATTATTAAGTTAATTGACAAGATATTTAATCCTGTGTTTCGTTTTAATGCAGTTATCTCTATTTTGCTAATTTTAACGAAAATGTAGTCATTGTGATAGCCTTGTAAAGTAATGAAATGGATCACGATGGACTAATAATTAAAACTAGAGTAATTTGCTTAATAACATATCAAATTAATTTTCATTACGTGGAAAATTTATACAGAAGTGTTTACATGGTTAATTATTGTCTTTTCAATGCGTTTGTAGAAAACAAAGAAATCATAATACATTTTATAAGATGGAAACATTTATTCCTAAATGTTTCGATTCTTAAAATTTTACTAAAATTATTTTATCAACAACATTTTATTCTAGGTCATGTAATTAGTTGTGTATTTCTCTACCTAATTATCTTAATATATAAATTAATTTAAGTCATTTAAATTATTAATTAAACCAATAATTTTGAAAAAAAATAATCCTCTTAACTCACGAGCTATGCAAGCAGTTATTGTGTGGTATTTACTCATGAATAGAAAGATGAAGAAACACAAAGTCTCCATACACAAGTAGTACAAGGTGCAACATATACTTGATTGATTTGAGTATTTTCTTAAAAGAATCTATCATACGATGGAAATGATCAGAAATTTTATGTTTGATTGCCGTTAATCTTTTATATATAAGAATTTTATTCTTCACATCTCATATCTTTTCATTATACCTCGAAATATTTTTATTATTTCAGTCGATTCTCTGAAAGAAATTCTAAGTCAATGTAAACAACTCCGATATAGTAAAGTATTACATTAAGAATTTTTTTAAACCATAATATTTTTCACACATCTTGAACCATTTTAAAATGAAAAATGAAATGCATAAAATCAATAAATATGAAAAAATGAAATTGATTTTGATAAACAATATTACGTTAGGTTATGTTAGGTTGCAGTGGCAGTCCCACATCGGAACATAAATAGGTTGAACATTGCCCCCTTCTGTTACCACACAATGAAGATTGATTCTACATTGGTAGTACTAAATTTTGCTTAATTCAAATATATTAAGAGTAGGAATTTTTAACGAGTACCTGACATCGTATGGGCTTGGGACCGATTGCTTAATGATGAACAATATTAACTCAGGAGTACGAATATAATACAGCTAAACCGGTGAAATAAACTTGATTTGTGATGACTTGTTTAGTAAATATGACCTCGAGGTTTAAACTAATGGTGGGGATGGAGGAGGCAGTTCTATCACTAATTTTTGTATCACTAGATTGATATAGGGTTTAACTGAAAATATAATCAATACGAGTAAGAAAATAAGATAATTTATACAATACAACTTTTATTTTTTAACTGTTAACGATTTTGTTTGATAGCTGAAGACAGTTTTATTCATCATAAAACTACCTCACAGCCAAAGTTAACGCTAGAAGTAATTAGGTTAGATTGCAGTGAAAGTCCCACAAGAGAACACATAGAGGCCAAACATTGGACGTTTATGATATCATATAACGAACATTCTAAATTGGGGGCCCCCATAAATCTTACCTAACTCAATATTTAAATATAACAGATTCAATAATATATCGATCGTTTGATAGAATAGGTGTGTTCTCTAATCGGGGTTCGGTCAATTTTCCAGGATAAAAAATCAAACTCTCGTTGCCAACGTTTCGGTTTTATTTAAAACCTTTTTCATAGGCAGAAGTAAGAATTTTTTAACTAAGAAAATGAATTTTACATTATTTAAAGGAACAACAATGTTAACCGGACAAAACCTTCGACTAGACTGTCGAAGACTTACTCAATATTTAAAGTAAGGTCTTTAACGAGCACCTATGATAGTACAGGCTCAGGACTGACGGCTTAACATCCTCTCCGAGGGATTCCGTTCTCAGATGTATTCACCTTTTGCGTGAATAAATCTAGTGCTAGAGTAGATGTTGAACCCCTGATCTACCTGTCCAGAAGCAGGTTACATGCACGTTACCACTGGGCTAACCTGACTACTTAGAAGTAATTAACATCAAATTAATATTTTCTAAATTCACTATCTGTTTTAAATTATAACTCTCTTAATTCAAATTTAATATTTAATATTGTTTCCACTACTCGGGTGCTGCCTTACATATCCCAAATAAAAAAAAACAACAACGGAACGAATGTCTTTGTGCAAATGTGAACAACTCCACAATGAACAAATCATTGTTTCAGGAGCACTAACGAACTTATTATACTCAGTATAATAATGATATGAGTTAATGTGTAGCCACTAGCCACTACTATTAAGAAAATTAATAAGAATGTATCATATCAAAGTTTTTTTTGTGAAAAAACCACTACAACTTAGTGTTTAAAACATTTTGTTTTTAAAATAAGATTTAATAGAAAATTACTGTAGCTGAGTGTTTGAAACGCGTTATTTTTGCAAAAACTTCTTTTGTAAAAAATATTTTATTTTCCCATCATCCTTATTATATAGCTATAAGAACATATTCTTTTAGATGAACCAAATAACTGGATGGCTAGACGGATCTAATATATATGGATCTAATGAAAGAGCTCAGAGGTCATTAAGGGAATTCAGGCAGGGAAGGTTGAGAGCTCAGAACTTCAGAGGGAGACAAATGTTGCCAGCAAACCCTGGAGAATGTACGGATAGACAGCAGAGACTTGCTTGTTTCAGCGCAGGTTTGTTCATTCATAGTCTTTAGTTAAAAAAGCATAACACATCTATGGTTAATATAGTAAACTTATTACTTAGTTAAATGATTTCCACTAATGTTTACAACTCCATGATAACTATATAGAAATCGCTAAGTCTTTCCTTATGATATCCCCTATACATTGTACTTTAAAATTTACAACTGCTGCATGAGGTAACAAAATTTAAATAGAAAAGGAAGAATTTAGTGAAGCCGGAGTAA
Source organism: Hermatobates lingyangjiaoensis (assembly GCA_026182355.1). Classification (NCBI taxonomy): domain Eukaryota; kingdom Metazoa; phylum Arthropoda; class Insecta; order Hemiptera; family Hermatobatidae; genus Hermatobates; species Hermatobates lingyangjiaoensis. The sequence continues at coordinate 5,198,833 of JAPFBL010000012.1, read as the reverse complement.
CTTTTTTTAATCAAAAACACAAGCTTTAGTGATGATGTCTTTGAATATGTACTATATATTTTTGATTGCTGTTTATTTTTTATTATTTTTGTACCTCTATTTTCTTATAGATTTAAAATAATTTTGAACAAGTAAAACAATGTTCTCTTTGATTCTTTACAGTTGGAAATAATTAAAACATGAATAAACAACTTACTTAGTATATTTTCTTCTATACTCACCGACTTTGGAATCCTAACACCTTCTGTTGCAGATTAATTTTTAGAATTTATAATCGTGAATTCATAACTTGTGTATTGGAATTAGTTATTAGCCGATTCCTATAGAATGATTATATAAAACGAAAATATTTGTCATTTCAAACATCAGCCTTTTTACCTTGGATACATTCTTTATTATGTTGTATGAGTAGCTCGATATTAATAACTTCTGGAAGTTGTATAAAAGATTTCAAGCCTTCAGGTATTCTTACTGTTTGATATTTCGTTTTCGTGTGTTTGTTTGAAGCACATCCGGTTTATGTCAATATGTTAATAAATGATTTTAAATATAAGAGTTATTTCTGTTGTTGTTATAATGTACGAGTATGTGTAGCTCGATGTTAATAACTTCTGGAAGCTGTATGCAAGATTTCAAGCCTTCAGCTATTCTTAGTGTTTGACATTTCGTTTTCGTGTGTTTGTTTGAAGCACATCCGATTTATGTCAATATGTTAATAAATGATTTTAAATATAAGAGTTATTTCTGTTGTTGTTATAATCATCTAAATCAAAATATTCCGACTATTTGTGCATTTAAGTTGAAAATAAGGAGAGAAAGGGTGAGAAAGAGAGTGTGGTATGCAAACGATAGAAAATATGATGCTATCAGATAAATCGACTAAAAACCAATTTTAATTTTTAAAATAATCACACTAGGTATGAATTCACAGTTACTACTTCTATAAATCAGTCTGCTACAGAAGATGGATGGATTCCCAAAATCGATTAGTATGGAAGAAAATATACAAAGTAAGTTTTCTATGCTTACTTTAATTATTTTCAACTACAAAGAATATAAGAATTGTTTTTACTAGTGAAAAATTATTTTAAATAATTAAGAGTAATTCAAGTGTTTAATAAAATTGCTTTGATGTTATATGAAGGTGATGGGAGAGTGAATGAGCAAGTGGACCTGGCTCTGATGCACACGGTGTGGATGAGAGAACACAACCGCGTTGCCAGAGCGCTGGCCTTCCTCAACCCCACCTGGAGTGACGAGGCCACCTTCCAAGAAGCCAGGAGAATCGTCATAGCTCAGATCCAACACATCACCTACAACGAGTTTCTACCCATTCTTTTAGGTAATATCATTTGCATACAATATAATATAACTTAATATAAGCCGTAATATAATTTACTTTTAACAATTATGTAAAAATGTTACATTAATATATAAACATTATATATATAGTTAATTATAGAAAAAGATACATAGAGAGATCAAAAGAACACACTTACAGTCTCTAATTTTCGGTTTGAACCGTCTTCAGAAGGGATAAGAGAGGGAAACCAAGCGCACTGGTTCAGAGACGATTGGAGTCCGGTCTCCAAATCTCCGAAAATTAGAGACTGTAAGTGTGTTCTTTTGATTTCTCTATGTTTCTTTTTCTATATTGAACTATATTTGTCTGTTTTGGATCGTACTTCTAACGAAAAAGTATATATATATATATATATATGAAGTTTAAACCACAATGGAAAAAGGAAAACAATAGAAATAAATGCTCTATTGTTTCAATTTATGCCATCAGAGAAGCACACAAAGTTTTTCCATTGTGGTATAAACTTCATTGATTTCATCACGTATTTATTTATTGTGATTTTTCTGCATATATACGAGTATATAGTTTAGAAGGCCTCAGAGCTTATTTTTCTTCATTTTGATTCTTCCCTACGGCATTTTGTCTCATATACATATCTTAGGTGTTACTGGTCTGAATACTGGGTGGTGACTAGCTGTTGGCTGGGCGAGTAGCTGGTGGTTAGTCACCTAGTATCTACAGTGTACGTGAAACACCGGTGTGTTGACGATTAATTAATGGGTTATGTTTCATGATTTTCATGGCTTCATATATCTGTAGTCTGGCTGGATCATTTATTTGCTTTAAAATCCATCACTTTAAAGCAAATTAATGATCCAGCTGACTACATATATATGAAGCCATGAAAAGCATGAAACATAACCCATTAATTAATCGTCAACACACCGGGGTTTCACGCACACCGCAACTACTAGGTGACCAACCACCAGCTACTCGCCAAGCCAACAGCCAGTCAGCACCCAATATTTAGACCTGATAGATCAGAGAGCTATTACAAATAATATATATATAATCCGAAATATAATTTACTTATAACGATTATATAAAAGCAATTACAATATCATTGGATTAATATATAAAAACCGCAATATAATGTACCTACAACGATTATACAACAATTACAATATGATTGGACTAACATATATTAGCCACTTGCAGCATAATTTAATGTGTTTTTCCATGTAGATATTTAAAGATTCAATTATAATATGCTCAAAAATATTAATGCCGTTGTGTTTTTATCAAATTCATGATATTTATAACGCTTAACATTATTTGTTACCTCACTACATCATTAGTTTTATGAATAATATGGACCTTCGGTAGTCTTTTATAAAATAATTATTTTTCAATGTGACAAAATGGATTTAAAAAAATATTAAAATAAATTGTTCTTCATACACTTAATATATGAATGATTTATTTAATTAACCTAAAAATGTTATTAGTACTTACTTTCTATTGGTTCTAATATTTTGTTAAAATGTTAAAGTATTTTAACTAATTTTAGAGTTTAATTTAATTCTCAGTTTGTTTTATTTATGAGTTCTTCAATACAATGAATCTAGTAATTTAATGGAATTATTGTAATTGAAAAGTGTAAAACATTAAAAGAGATCACAAAAACTTGAATGAAATCTTGTGGCAGTGTATGTATGTGAGTCAATAGGTGCTGACATGTGTATGTCTGTATAAACTCTTTGAAATAATCAAATTTTTAATAAAATTTGAAGTATGTAGTCCTATTTTGTTAGGAGAAAAAATATGTTTGAGGAAAATCAAAAAAAAATAATAAGAGATTATTATAAGCAGACCGTATTTTGCTCAACTACTGATCATATAAGTTTGAAATATTTTTTACAGTTCTATTAATAGAGTTGTTCTGTCATATTAATTATACGGATACTAAGGAACTGGAATCCATATAACATTCAAGGCCTACAGTCAAAATAGTGTGCCCACATCTGATATTGCTTCATTTTTACTTTACTATAAGTAAAGTATAGTGATCGTGAAAAAATTCGATCTTATTAAGAAATATTATTAAGAATAAGATCTTATTCTTAGGAAAATGATCTTATTAAATACTAAGAAGCCATAAAATTCCCAGTATAATAATTCTTTAAAAGACCAAAAATGTAAAAGATAATTCAAAATTGAAATCTTTCGTTTAGAGATTAATAAATGTAATTATCGTATATCTTTAATTATAAATCATCTTAATACAACATTTTTCTTCGATGTTTATGATGTTTTTTAGAGAAAATAAAGGTATTTTCCTGTTTTAAATTTGAAAATTTTACTTTAATATTCAATGTAGAAGGATGTCAAGTAAACGATGTAAAAAAATCCACTGGCTATTTGAACAGAGGCCATGTTCTCTTGTAGGAGAATATTTCGTATCAAGAAATGTTCACTTTGGTTTTTCAAAAATGTTATTACTGCTGTGGTTATACTAATGAAATTATTTGCATCAGCTGTGTGATGTACCAAAATAAGCTTATATATTGATATGTCCTTCAATCACTATCTGTACTACCTCAGGAATGAAAGACTAATAATCATATCCCATTTAGATGTTAACATTATGCTTAATTGAGACGTTATATATTATATACTCAAGAAATTTGATATTAAGTTACTTATAGTAAAGTTGAGTGAAGGCCACTCCAGATTTTTTTAATAGTTAAGTACTATTTGGATTGAGGTATGTTTATTTATTTACTTATCTGTAGATTAAAATTTTAATGTATAAGTTAACTTGACTAGTCTTTGTGTATTAATTTATTAGTCTGCAAATATATTGCTCAAAGTAATCCTTATAAAACATTTATTTTGTTGAATAGAAGTTATCATTTTCAATGTTAAAACCATTATATAATTTTATTTGTGGATTGCTAGGTGAGAACTACATGGAGAAGTTTTCATTGTACCCCAGGGAGAATGGGTACACTGATCTATATGACAGCCGGCTGAATGGTGGAATCACCAATGTATTCGCCACTGCAGCCTTCCGCTTTGGTCACAGTCTTGTTCAGGGTTTCATCCAGTAAGTTTTTCACTTTTATCATCAGCTATTAATGATGTGCCACAATCACAACAACAGAGAATTACATTGGAATCCCTTAAACCGTTTTTGTTTATATTCTTAGATTACTTACATATGGCGTTACTATCCTAATATGTGAATACACTTATATTAATGAAAAAAAAAACAAACAAACATACAATTCAAATAGACATGAGAGATACTAATAAATGCTGTACAGGCAACATATCCAACTAGTTGAAGTAGCAATGTTATCACCTTTATGAGTCCTGCATGTTAATTTCTTCATGGGAAAATGAGTACAGTATAAAAGAATGGCTTACTGCGTAAATAAGCCTTACTATCTATAAATGGTACGTTGAAAACATTTTTCATTTTCAAATTGATAATAGAAAATAGAACTGAGGGACAGTTGGAACTACATATACTAATGTAGTATAACTACCAATGGCGTTTTCAAGTAATGTACGTATCCTGGTCAATTTTTTTTGCAGTCAATTATAATACCATAAAGACATTAAAAAACCAGTAGAGAAATACTTATAAAGAATCAGTTCTTCATCTCTTCCTGATTGCGGTGGATGTCGAAATATTGAACTGAGTTTTTGTCTTGTTTTTCTTGTATGTAATTATGCACAAACACTTCATCATTTTTTCATATTTAAATTTTTCCAATTAAGTATAAAGTACAAAAAAGTAATTACTATTTTAATAGTGTAAACAAAATGAGCACTTAAAATTTGTTCTATACTTCTCTATTTAAAGATACTGCAGATAAAAATTGTCTTTTTTAGTATAAGAAAAAAATACTGATAAAATAAAATATTTTTTTTTTAAAATAAACCAAAATTTGTATGTAGACTATTAAAATAATTAAAGAAGAAGGAAAACATTTAAAAGAAACAGTTGTTTTATATTTCGAAATTAAATATACCATCTGTTTTAACATGCGAACTTGTTTCGTTTATAACTGGTTTACAGAGAAGTGGGTATAATTATGCTAATGACCATCAAGTTCCAAAATTACGCTCAGCGATTCAAATCGTGTTTATTAAAATCATTTTTAGTGGTAGCAGTGTATACTAGTAAATGTTTTTGCAAAGATAAATTGGTTCAAAATAACCAATAAAATCAAAATTACTGATGTAAGATACATTTCTTCATAAGTCATAGAACACAAATGATTCATTAAAAGAAATAAAGAGAGAGATATCATGCGTACTCTTGTAAAATTTTCAAATTGTGAACGATTAGGTTTCATAAAATGGTAGCATGGTATTGCTATTGTTTTTTTGGAAGACAGGATTGTCCAGTAGCTTGCATACTCACTTCTGGACTGGTAGATCCCGGTTTTGATTCACTCTGGCATGTATTTCTCCATACAGGAGGAGATAAAATCTGAGCATGTTGTCCCTAGGAGAGGACGGCATCAGTCCCAAGCCTGAACCATTGTCAGGTATTCGTTAAAGATCCGTACTCTAATTACACTTAGGTCAGGCGTAATTTAGGACTTGCAATTTAGAATCAACCTGGTAATGTGGCTCACCCGTTACTAAATGGGTGTGAAATAATAAATGAGCCACACTTTCCGCCCCCTAGGATAGCAGTAAAAGCTTATAAGTGTGGGCACTGGAAAACAAACCCTCATTACTTTGACCTCATTCTCTCATATGCAATGTTCACGGAGAATCTAAATTTTCAAGTAATATTTCAAATGCCATGGCACAACTGAGTGACCATTGTGTATTTACTACTATTCCTTGTATCTAATTTCTTACTTAGCTTATATTTCATTCTTTGTCTGCTTCTTTGACTTTCTGCAAATGTTTTTCTTTCTGACATTGGTTTAAATAAGTCATTTTTAGCGGGTTAGTTTATTTATTTTAACGATGGCGTGAACTGTTTTGTTTTTAAATATTTCTAAAGTTATTGTTATTTTCAGTTCAAAAGGAAAGTAGAAGCAATTAAGTTTACTAATAATTCACATATTCGTGTAGCAGGTGGTAACTTATTGAAGCCGAAGAATCGATACATAGGATAGTTGTAAATATGCAGTGCTGGCTATTAATTCTCACTGGGCTCTGCAATATGGTTAACTTTTGAAATCTGTCAAGTGAGGAAAAAGATACTAGGTAAGATTCTACATTTGTTTACTGGCTACAAACAATAATATCATACTTCTCAGATGATGACCGAATACACATTCTTAAACATATTAAGTTTTATTACAACGTTCTAATATTAATATTGCTTGAGTAATTTTACTGTTATTGTTTCTTTGTTAGTTTGTTTGTTTTTCAAAGCCACACTTATTAGGCTTTCGGATTTATGTTGTTCTAGGGGCGGAAATTATGGCTCATTTATTATTTGGCACCCATTTTAGTAATTGATGAGTCACATTACCCACTGATTATACAATGGGAGGCTAAATTTTGCTTAACTCAAGTGTATTTAGAGTAGGTATCTTTAACGAGTACCTGGCTTCATAAAGGCTTGGGACCGATGGCATAAGATCCTCTCCGAGAGACGACTTGCTCAAATGTTTTCACCTGAATGAATAATAATAATGAATAATGAATAAATCGAGTGTCAAGGTGGGTGTATTTATTCCTGAATTTTAGTTGAACCCTGGTGTTGAAATATTTTCCACCAGTCCAGGGGCATATTACCACTGTGATAACCTGGCTACTTGAATGATTTTTCTGGTCTTAATTGATTTTTCAATATCTTATTTTATATTTCACTAAATGAGTCACTAAAGACTGTTTATCTTTCTTTGTATGGTTGAAAATATTTCTCTTGTTTCGTGTTAACAACTGACTTTTATATTTTGACTTCCATCGTCATATGCAGGAGGAGTCAGTACCTTCCGAGTGGCTCACTTCTCCTCCTGACAACGACAGATGTTGAAATATCGTAGTGTTTCTTTCTATCTGTTTTCCCTTTGTATTTATATGATATTGTATTAAGTGTTTATCAGTATATATTTTTATAATGATCATTTTGAAAGTATTTACAGCTGCTATTGTGTTGTTTGTGTGTCATTAGTGGATATAGTCGTTTTGGAAGCTTGAAAGAAAATCTACAACTAAGCAAGAATCACTTCAATCCTTTCACACTATACAAAGAAGGAGGTTTGGATGATTTGATAAGGGGACTTTCGGCGCAAAAAAGTCAAACTTCAGACCGCTTCTTTACAAATCAGGTAAACAACCCGTTTAATATAAAAATCATTAGAAATGTTAACAATATTTTCATACATACATCTTTTTTGGTAATTACATATTCACCATTTAGGTCCCAATTTACTTTTATGTAATATGAAATAATTGTTGATATTTCAAAAGGTAGTGTTTAATCTGTTATTGTAATATTTAATGAAATCTCTTAAAATAAACTATTGCGTATAGAACACAATCAAAATCATCATCTTCAATTTGTTAATTTTTCCTTTGTTGTAGAACCCAATGTTTTAAAAACAAATATAATCTTCTTTAAAAGTTGTGTGGTTAGATGCTAATGTGGCATCTAATCATTATTTGAAATGTAGAAAAAACTATCATAAGTTTTATAAGCAAAACCCGGCGTTTCAAGCTCTAGGTGTTCTTCATCAGGTTTTAAACTGCTTATAGTGAGCAGCTAAAAACCCTTACTTGAGTAGATTAACACAAAAAAGAGCACGAGTTTGAGATGTGTTGTTTCATTTATAAAATTTGTTTAAGGGAAGATTTTTTCAAAATATTCAATGGTGTATATGCCAATTAATAGGAAAAGAATGCATAGAACGTACTTTCACAACTTGGTTCTATATCTATCCGTGTCTGTTTATCAATATTCAACTACATCAGGAGAACAAATAGTCATTTGATTATCTTGGAATGACCTAGTACTAGTGTACTTGTTCTCTCGATGAGTGTGTGTCGAAATATAAGAGTAATGTTTACAAGTTCTTTTTATTTATTTTCCTTCTTTAGCTTGATTTGTCAAGTCCTACTGGACCGTTTTAAATAATGAAACATTTTTAAATATATTATCAATATGAATAAATTGATAATAAAATAAAATATCTCTTTTTATTAATTGATTAAGAAAATGTCTTATTAAGAAAAACATATTTCTAAAAACTTCCGTCAAAGAGATTATTAATATAATATACATCACTAAATATCTTGTAATAAGTTTTAATTTATGTTAATAGTTCAAAATCACGTTTTTTTTAAAGTTGTTTTCGGTTTAAATCAGAATATTCATTCAAAATGTTGTGACACTTTCAAAATGACAACTTGTTGTAAATAACTAGTTTTAAATATTTTACTGTGATTACATAAATTCATAAATCGTTTTTAAAATATTATTACGTTTAATCAGTAAACTTCATTAATTAATATACTAAGTTTATTTCACTATCCAATAACATAAATGTTGTTATTTCCTCGCAAGGGTTTTTTAATCTGGCTGTCACTTTTCTATGTTTCAGTAATTTCACATTTTTACTTTGGTTGTTAAAATGATATTATTTGATGAATAATATTGTTGAATGTTACATATTTTTCAGCTGACAGATCACTTATTCCAAGGCGACCTTGACATTGGTCTGGACCTGTTTGCACTCAATATTCAGAGAGGTCGAGACCATGGGCTGCCTCCATACAATGACTGGAGAGAGGTCTGCCAACTCCCTCGAGCTAATTCATGGCAAGACCTTGAGGCTTTCATGGAGAGACAAGTTAGATTTTATTCTTTTCTTAAAAAAAATCTTCTAAAATGGCACTTTTTTTACCAATATTTGTCAATCAAATCCTTGCTGTGACTAATCTGCATTTATTAGAATCAAAGCCAAAATACCAACTGCTAACTGCATGAACGTCCAAATCCTTCAATCTTACATCCGCAGGAAGTTGACTTTCTTGGACTTTGGACCCCTTTTTTAAAGCATGTTGTTATCAGTTGTTATGTAAACGTTTATCTGAATTCTATATATACCATACTAGTATATTTGTTGAATCACACAGAGTGAAAACACACTCAAGAAACATAAAGAGCTCATTAAAATATTTGTATATCAGTCATCATCAGAAGGAGAAATGAACAGCTTGATGTAAACCAGATGTAATGCTATTTAGTGCAAAACAAAAATAATTCATTACTTTTGCAATCTGTTGTAGTGTGGTATTTACTCACATTGAGGTATTTTAAGAATTACGTCTCCACACAAAAAAAAAAGTTTATTATGAAACTAAGAACGCTTTTCGAACACTTAGTGTTCTTCTTCAGGCTAACGTCCTTAGAAAGGACTAAGTCATATTTTGACTGCCGTACTGCCTTCAAAGCGGTTCACTTCATTCAAACATTCACCTTAAAATTGAATATTGTGACTAAATTACTATTGTTAGACAACGGTAATCTTAGGATATGATGCCACTTACACCCTTGGTTTTTAATGCAGATAGAGCAACGTTGATGAGTGGAATGTAAGGTAGAGTGAGGAAGTTCATTCTTCCTGAAAGACAAAGGAGTCAGTCATTGCTTTTGGCCCCCTCCATGTCATTATTATTCTTACATATTCTGCAAGAAGTCGTAGTCAGTGAAATGTCGGATCTTAGCCATTGATTCGGCGGCTATCGACTAAACTACCAGTGTAAATAGAACCAATTGTTTATCTGAAATGCTGTAAGTTTCAAAAGAAACCAACCAACATCACGCCCTAGATGCCCAACCAACATATAAAATCCAAGATATGGTTGTTTTTCAAGTTCCATTTGATTTAACTCAGTTATTCCCAAATTGGTCGACATAGACCCCCAGGAGTCCATAGAGGATTACTGGGGGTCCAAGAAGAAAACTAGTATTTTAAGGTCCATGGTGCGTGGTTAGTGCTCAATGTTAATTAATATGTGGATATCTCGATAAATAACTAGACATGCATCCATGCATAGTGGCTGACCGTTAGAATATTTTAACATTATAAAACATTAAACCCAATATTCTAGTCAGTTTGTTATAATGTTCCAATGTTTTAAAATGTTCTATTACATTTTTCTTTGTTATTTTCAAAACTGATTCTTTTAAAATTTATTTCAGCATACTTTATACAATTTTTTATAGGAATATTTGTTTTTATTTTAAACAGGTTTTTTGTATTTCAGCATAACGTGGTAGATGTAATGAAATTATTACACTGTTACACTTTTCATTTACCTAAAACAAATGTTTGTTTGAAAATTTGTGTTTTTTTAACAACACAACATAACAAAAACATAATTATGTTTTTTAACAAAAATTAGGGTGGGGGGGCATAGATGGTAATATAGCTTTCCAGAAGCAAACAAAGATTGAGAAACCCTGATTTAGCTTAACAGTTTCAAAACTGTATATCATGTTCAAGATTATTTATTATGTTGTTGAAAGTACATCATATGCTTGGTGCTCTTTTGTATAGAGTATATTCGACCTCAGCCGTCTGTATACCTCAGTAGACGAAGTGGACCTCTTCAGTGGAGCCATGGCAGAAAGACCGTCCCCAGGGGCCATCCTTGGACCTACTTTCGTCTGTCTGATTGGAGACCAGTTTGCACGTCTTAGGCGTGGAGACAGGTTCTTCTATGAGGAATCTCACCAGCCATCCACATTCTCTCAAGGTCCGTTAAATTCATAGATTTATATACTAAAAAAAAACATGGGAATATGTTTTTAGGGTATTTTGAAACATGACACTCAAAACCACTTTTAATTAGTGTTTAAGGAATTAATCCAGTATTCAAGTTATTACTGCTTCATTTTATTCTTAAGGTTCTTAATATATATTATTTAAATGTTTGAAATTATCCTATTTTAAATGCTTTAAGTAAAAAATGAAACCAATTTAATGATAGTGAATAAACCTTTGTAATATCATAGGTTAAATTAAATCTAGAGGGTTAGCCTAGTGGCAATTTGCTTGCCTCTGGACTAGTATAGTTGGGATTCAATACCCACTCTGACCTCGATTTTGTTCATTCGAGAAATGAATAAATCTGAGCACGTTATCCCTGTGAAAGAACTTTAAGCCCTTGGTACTGTCTGGTACTAGTCAAAGATCCCTACTCTAAATAAACTTGAGTTAGGTAAATATAGGACTCCCAATGTAGAATATTCATTGTGTGGGAACGAAGATGTTTGGTCTATGTGTGCTCTCTTGTGAGATCGCCACTTCAACCTAAATTATCTCTAACTGAATATGGTTTTGTTTTAGAGCAACTAAAGCAAATAAAGAAAGCCAGCTTGGCCAGGATATTGTGTGACAACTCCGATGACATAGCCTTGATGCAGCCACTCGCATTCATACAGCCCTCATTTCTGTAAGTATGAGTTATTATATCCACAAACTGATCAGTTCTGATTTCAATCGAAATCATAAACAATTTTCCTCGCTTGAATAGCTCTTTAAAACACGCAGCCTTATTCACCCAAGCATCCTTTTTATTACCGAAAAACACAACTACCATTAAATATGTGTTAAATGTTATCTTCGTAGCCTCAATTTATTTTTTAATGGTTTATTTAAACTTTGCTGTAGATATCATTTATGAGAACTTATAATGTTAGATTAAAATTAGCTTTCAACTAATTTTTATATTGTAGTAGGTCATCATATTTCTTCTTAATTGAAATGCTGATCTCTCCAACATCTCATATAATTATATTACTTCTTGCATTATGTCATAAAAGATAAAAAGTAAATTTGTTTATATCTTTTTTTACAGGAACCAGAGAGTAGAATGCAACAGTGCAGCAATCCCATTCGTTGACTTGAGGGCTTGGACCAACGAAAGACCAGCCGTCCCCTGATCAAAAATTCAACATTAGTTGTCAAAAAATAATTTCAATAAGAAACCCATGTTAAAACTAAAAATTAATTACTTTAAGCTTTAATGAATTCATTAGGATGATTTTGAATTCTTGTTATTCTATGATAATCTGTATCTATACTATAGTGTGGTAGAATATTTTTTTATATTATAAAAATTGTAAAATCGAATTTTGCATTCGTTAAACGAGCACATAACAAATAATGATTATTAAATGCTCACTTGAAAGCAAACTGTGATTAAAATTACTAACTTTTAATTTATTGTAATAAAATTGTTTGAAAACCACTAAAACTGTTTTTATCTGAAGATTACTTTGACATTAATTAAAAAATAAAATTAACAAAAAATAAATAAATAATTAACAAAATGTATAAAATTATAAAAAATAAATAATTAATTGAAGAAACGTAAAAATAAAATAAATCTAAAAATAAATAAGTTTAAAATAAAACAGAAAAGTTAATGCTTTTGATTTAAACCGGGAGATGAGAGGGCCCCCAATAACCATACGAGTATGTGGGTCTCCTCAGACACTCTTAAGGTCAAAATGTAGTCATCAGTATTCACATGTTTGATGATCTATAATTTAATGTCCTATATATATATTTAAATATATACACAATTAAAAGAAACGGTCCAGCGGACTTTTTTAAATAAAATAAATTCAAAACGAAGGAAACACACAGAAAGACACAGACATAACTCACATCGATATTTATTTCGACCATCGTCGTCATCAGGAGGTGGAGTCACCGCCCTGCCTTCCTGCGGGACTCTTCGCTCTTCACACCTCCTGATGACGACGATGGCCGAAATATCGATGTGAGTTATGTCTGTGTCTTTCTGTGTGTTTCCTTCGTTTTGAATTTATTTTATTTCAAAATATATATATATGTTTCATTAAAGTACACAGCAGCCTCTGCGTTAACGACTTTTAAGCTGGGTCTGCTCCAATTTACGAACAACCTTGCGGTGGGCTGGTGTTAAAAGCCATATCAATTGCCCAAGAGACATCTTAATTTGGCATGAGCAGATGTAAAAAGAAAATCACAACTTCCAGAGGAAGGGCAAAACTTTTTAATACGACACAAATTACGAATCAAAGAACAACAATTACAATGAATTAAAAACAAATACAGAAAATAAAAACCATTACAGTGACAAACAATTTTCTGTCACTGTGATAACAAAAACAAAAAAAATTTTGTCGCTGTAATTGTTTTTATTTTCTTTTTTAAAAAATTTAAGTGCTTTAAAAATTTTAAATTTGGTTATTATTTAAAAATTTAAATGAAATTAAATATTCATTATACAATTCATTATACAATTCAATATACAATGAGTTTGTATCCTCACTACAAACACTTGATGATATTGAATTTGAGCTCATACATTATGAAATTTGTTCATAAACACAATAAAAGATATCACCATCACCCTATTCGAATTAACAATAAATGATGAGCTAAATCTAATGAAATATTTGATTCAGGCGAGGAGAGAGAAAGGGGGAAGTAAATAGAGAGAAGGAAGTAGATAATGATAGGGTGAAAGTTTAAGTGATTCAATGACAAAGGGGAAGAAGAGAGATAAAGATAGAGAGAAAGTTGGAAAGAAGTTGGAGGAGGGAGGTTGATCCATTGAAGACTGTGACATTATATTGAGTTCATTTTTTTGGGGAAAATATAAAATCTATTTCAGATTACCGAAGAGTAAAGAGGCGATAGTATCACAGTCATAACGTTTTCACATCTGGACTGGTATATCCGGAGTTCTATACCCACTATGATCCACAATTTATTCTTGCAGGAGGTAAATAAATCTGAGCACGTTTTCCCTCGGAGAGGTCGGTCACGGGTCTGTGCGATGTCAGGTATTCATTAAAAATTTTTACTCTAAATAAACTTGAGTTAAGCAAAATTGAGGAGCCCTAGTCTAGAATGTTAATTACATGATACCAAAAAAATACAATGTTCGGCCTATGCATGCTCTCTGTCGCGCTGCCATTAAAACCTAACCTAACTAAACCGAGGATTATGTAAACAAATGTCTACAAATTCGTTATAAAATCCGAACTCTAATAGAGAGTAGGTAAAATGTTGGACTTCTGGTAAAGTAATATCCTATAATGTCGTTCACATTACTAAAAAGCATTTAAATCTTGACTCATGGTTGCTGGGTACCGAGTCATAAATGAGCATTATTTTCGCTCCTTCAATAATACAAAAATTGTTGGATATAACAAACTAATTTATTTCATTCAAGATTAACACAGGTGGCATCTCGCCACACCCATACCGTTTTAATATTTTGAAATATTTATGTGAGGTTAATCTCGTTTTATTATACATAATTTGAAAATAAAAGTGTTGATACTCCAATATTGTAAATACAAAAGATTTTCGTATGAAACTTTGTAAAGCTATTAAAAAAAATAATACAATTAATTTAAAAATCCTAGAGATTAATTTGATCTAAATTTATTTGAACCAACATTTTGAATTTTTAAAGAACGCAATGATAAGAGAGTATAAATAATTACTGTCTGTTGCATCGTAGTTCACTCGGAGAGATTAGTTTTATAATATGCAGTGATAAATCAATCATGCCCTTACACACCGTTTTGATGGTGAGTTTTAAGAAAAATGCTTGAGTTTCACGAAATGTTCTTTTCTTCTAGTTTGAAAACTCTATTTATAAGTGTTTTTACTGATACCACCCAATATTTTACTTTTTTTTATCAAACAAGCATAGAATGGATTAAAACAATCTAACCCCAGAATTATTGGTGTTAGTATTATTCATATACAGTAGAAAGGAGGTGTGGTATCCCTCCTACTGTAGTAATTAGTTGTGAATGACCTACTGGTACTCTAATTAATCATGGCTTTGCTACGTAAGGATACCCAAATGACCTTGTTATTTTAAGAAGAGGTCATTTGAACACTTGATGATATTGAATTTGAGCTCATACAACATACTCCCAAATTATTGAAAGATAGGGAAAGAGAAAGATCTCAATATAAATCGATTACCTTTGTGTAATATTTAAATAATATAAGTATAGTAATTATGACTAAATCTATGTTGATTTTTTATGAATTTGTCTGCGTGGAATTCGGCTGTGTATATTTTTTCAAACTTCATAAAGTTTGTTCATATGTTTCTACTATAATTACAATAAAAAAAAACGTATAGCAATTAAATATTGCTCAATCTTTTTGGACAAATGTGTCCTTATAGTAAAGTTGTGTATAGACCGGTCAATTTGTTTTTAAGTATGAAAATATTTTTTTTTTTGGATGAGGGTTGGTGATTAATATTTGTTTTAATTGAAAGAAGTTCTTAAGTAATGTAAGCAATTAAGATAGTATAATTGCTTAATGGTTGTGTACTTTATTTTTTAAATAAATAACTGATCTCATTTAAGCCAGCATAATGAAAATCTTATTCACATATAATCACTATAAACATATTAAAGATATCGTTTCGTTTGAGTTGAATGCTATCTATTGGCTTTTATTAGTACTATTAACTAATATTTTATTCTTTTTTAATTTCATATATATATAGAATTAGTGATACCTATAACACCAAATTTATCTTATAAATTATCCTCACAACATTGTTAAACAGACGTGTCTATTAATTCAATAATTTACGAAAAATTATTTAACCTTGGAACCAAGTATATGAAAAAAAATAATTATGCTGTAAATTCCTTAAATGTTAAACTTTTTGAATGATTCTATAAAGCAAGATAATTATTATCGTATAATATTAAAATGATATGGTACTAATTTATCGAATATTTAATAAGTAGTTTGTTACAGCAATTAAGTTTCAGTATTGCATTATGTAAACATAGAAATATAGTGATTTATATTAATATTATCATTAATAGGAATTACTGTTACATCTGAATATATTAAAAAATATGTTAAGCAAATTCTTAGCAATATGATATCACAGTTATAATTTAATATATAAGAATAATAATACCAGTTTTGTACATCATTTAAAAATTCAACTATAATGGCGACTAATTTATTTTATAATTTATTAAATATTTTCTTTGTTGTTTACCAGCTTTGCTCGGACTGTTTAATTGTAAAACCTGCAATGACTTTGTTATCAGGCCTTGCATACTAACTGTCTTCATAATAGTTTTTCAAAACTGGGTTTTAATATTGGACTTAGATTAGAGACAAATATATTAAAGACAAATTGCAAATATATTTGCAATCCTTATGCATTTAAGTTAAGTTGGCCCTCGCATTCTTACATACTTTAAGGAAGTCTTCATTAACTATCATTTAGACTCGTTTGTACTATACATTTAGAACAACCTTTGTCTGCTATAAAATATCAGCATTCAGGTCATCTTCTCTTTAAGATACAATACTACTTAAAACATGATAAAGTAAACCGCCATTTATATTTGATTTACTAGTAAAGTCAAGAGTTTTATCCAATTGTACAAGAGTTTGTACAATTTATCCAATTCTAATGTGAAATTTAATGTTCTTTATATAGAACTTATAAATAGCTTGTCTTATTTGGTGGGTAACAGTTTCAGTTACTTTCTGGAGGTAGTGGATTTAGTGCCAAGTCTGTACAAAAGTCGTCAAAGAGTGTTGATTAGGATTATTTGTAATCTTACATATATGCGTACAAATTTGCAACTTTATTTATTGATAAATAAATACAATGCTGAATATATAAACAACGTATATTACTACCATAAATATTCTTTAAAATTATTTTTAAAATAAAAAAAACAACGAAATATTCACTTTACAATTCTTATTCAAGATTTATTGATTCAATTATCTCCATAGAAATAACAAATAATTATTCAATACCAGACAATGGTTTGCTGAATCTCTGTTTTAACTTTGAACCATATGTAAAACTTGAAGTATATCATAAAAAAAATAAATATACACTAGCAAACAATTCCTGAAAAAACTTTCTTAGATGAAAAATATATAGTGCTAAACAAATAATAAGAGTGATAAACGAGACCTTTTTTGTATGAAATTTTCAATCAAACTAAGAATTTTGATAAGGTGAATTGGTTTCATGTTCTAGTTAATTACTAAATAATTACACTAAATGATGAAAAAACCCAAGGTGGAAAATAATATTTTCAGATAGCTAGTAGATATAGAAACAACAGAATTGACTGTCATGCTATAAATTTGTGTTGAAACCTTCTTCAGACACTGAGGCAGAAGGAAAGATTAAGTGTTTTATTCAAGTCTCTATAACTTTTCTTTTTGCTTAATCTTTGTTCTTTTTCTTTTGCTGAAGATGAGTTGAATCACATTTGGAGATAATTAATGACCATTCTGTCCTTTTTTCACTAGTTTTTCTCAAAATGTAATTCAATATAACAGTTTATATTGTTTATATAAAGTTTATTTCTTTTTTTAATTTTAAACTTAAGCAAAACAGACTTCAATTTAAACAAAAGTTATGATCGTATTTTACAATGCTCTTTTAAACATCTTGAATTCTTTGCTTAATCCAGGGCAGATACATGTTGACTCTCGTATATATTCCAGGTTTCCCTTTTCTCGCACATTTAACACCCCAGGAAACAATTCCAATTGATTCCCATCTTTTGTTCGGTTTTTGGTAAAGAAGAGGACCACCAGAGTCACCCTGCAAAATAAAACTAAAAGTACTAAGAGGTTATATATGTTATATATAATTTTTATACATTTAACATAATGTATACATTTACTTATTTATATATTTACATAAGAATTATCTCAAAATTCTTTTAATAAAGTTATAACAAAAGATTGTAATTACCTTGATTTAAATAAGTAACTAGAATTGATCAGTTACTTAATTCAACAACAGGTTTTTTAACTCACAAAATAATTAGATTAACTTTCATTTAGTTTTAATTTTATTCTCTTAATGAATAAGAACCTATCACGTTTAGTCAAATATGTGGATACATTATTTATTCGCTTTTTTCAGCAAAATCAATAACTAATAGTAAAACATGATATAAAGAACATTTAATAACAAATTCAGTAGTAATCGAATTGTCTATTGTTATTGTCTATTGGAAAACTTGTACTACTACTAATTGTGTTATTAATTTTTATAACACAGATAGAATTTGAATGTATGAACCAGTTTATAAGTAAAAGCCAAGAAAGATATCATCATAGTTCAGTAATGACACTCACAAAGTTTAAATAGAATGTGTAATAACTATTCATATAGTAAATTGCTTCAGTTAAGTAGGTTAAAACAGAACGAGATAATATGTTGAAAATAAATAAAAATCTTTAGTTCAAGTTTTGACATGCTGCTTTATTCATATGAATGTATGATGATCACATTGATAGGGAGAAAATAGCACTAGTAAATAATTTTTGTAAATATTAAAATGGAAGAATAAATCATGATGCATTCTAATTTTCGTTTATGGTAACGGGGCTGATGATATTATTTTGCTAATATTTGAATAATTGGTAGAATCACCTGGCATGAATCTTTTCCTCCTTCGTATCCTGCAGCGCAAAGATTGGTGTCAAATATCGTCTGAGTAAATCTAGAAGAGCAGTCTTCTTGTTTCCAAACTGGTACGGGCACTTCCATCAAAATATCACTTTTTGGGCCCCCATAGAATAGAGTTCCCCAACCTTTGGATAACAGAAAAGAAACAATTATAATTAATAAAAAAAATTTGGTGTGAGATACCATGCATTTTTATTTATCTCATTATAAATATGACTTTTTCTAGGCAAATTAAATTTAATTTCATAAAAAGGTAAATAAATTCTTGGAAAATATTGTGAGCATATAATATTATTTATAAATAGATAACTACAAATAATAATAACTATACAGTGAACATTTAAAATTATTTAAAGAATGAGATACTCATAGCAAAGCTACTTAGAAAATTAGCTAGTCGAAAAATTGGAAAACACTCCACATAGTAGAAGATTTCTGTTCTGTTAATTATAGAAGTTCAATAGCAGTTTAGAGCAATATTTGTTCAGTATATTAATATTTTTAGTGACTTTATTAGTTCGAGTATGTATGCTTATGAAGTGAAGTGAAACATTTTGTTCAGTAGTGTTTGTTGTTAAATAGTTGTATTT
This sequence comes from Hermatobates lingyangjiaoensis, assembly GCA_026182355.1. NCBI lineage: Eukaryota > Metazoa > Arthropoda > Insecta > Hemiptera > Hermatobatidae > Hermatobates > Hermatobates lingyangjiaoensis. Next base: position 5,179,435 of record JAPFBL010000012.1, on the reverse strand, counting down.
AGTTAAGTATGTTCTGAGTTAGTATTCCTTTGAGTGCAGTTAGTGTAGTGTATAACAGTCAGTAACCTCGTTATTTCATATAAACTGTTCGGTTTATTTGAATTTAGTTCGCATAAAATGTTTGGAGTTTTTCTTTCTCCAGAATATTATTCTTACGTAAGTTCATTTTTCTTTTTAATCAATTACTCCTACATGATCTATTAATTAATTTACTACTATGCATGAAAATATTGTAATTCGATTAATTAGGTTTCATAATCATAAGAATAACTGTTGCTATAATTGTTACTATCATCATATTTATAATCAATACAGAGTTATTTTAAAATATTAATTCTATGGATACAAATTAACACTTTATTTTAAACATAATTGAATATAGAATGTAATAATTATTTAAGACAATAATTTACAATAAGAATTTACAATGCATTCCAATTGGAATAGGTAGCTAATGTTAAATATATTATTTCAGTATAATTTTAAGACTAATTAGCTTTATTTAATTTTTTATTTTTAGTTTCTTTAATTTGTAGTGATGATGATAATCATTATTATACTTTGATTTTTAATAACATTTAACTCTAATTAACGAGCGTTTTAGATTTTAAATATTATTATGTTACATCAGTATTTTACTTTATGAAACAATTTTAAATGAATTTCTTGATAAATGATAAACAGTTATTCTCTTAAATTTCAAAATTAATAATTCTGTTTTTGTAACAATTCCTTAAACCAAACGTTTAAATAATTTAACTAAATTATGTTTGGAAGATTATATATAAATATATTTTTCGTTTTTATTGGATTTGCGTTGTAAGTTTCTTTCTAAATAAAATCGAAATTAGTATACCTGTTAGTGTCTGCTTTTTTTTAACAGTAATTAGAAATATTTCATTACGCAAAACTTGAATTAAAATTGGCTTGAACTTCATAAAATATTTCTTTTAGGAAATAAAATAGACATCTGTCAGAGATGTCAACATTTAACAAATATTCTTTATGTCTAAATGAAACAAAACGTACTATGAGTAATAATTTCAGAGTAAATTTCAAATTTATTATTGTTAAACAATAATATTGGAACTCGTTGTTAAATATTTCATTACAATTTCTTACCAGAAACACAAGGTACACTAGATAGTTTTAAAAGAAACGCATTCTATGCCTTTTAATGGAATATTCATTTAAAAATATTTGGAATTAATTTATCATAAATTATTCAGAAATCATTTTCAGATGTTTCATTCCAAGAAAACTTATAATTTTCTGCCTGCAGTTCGAGCACTATTAAACTGAATAATCCTACATTTTTTATTTCATTTCACAAACTAAGCAAACGGAAAATAATCACTGTAAAAAGTATTAACCAGTTTCTTTATTACTAACTTACGAACTCTCTTAAATTATAACTAAAGTCATATTTTATTATTATGAATTCAATATTTCATTTAATAATTTTCTTAATCATATATTCAACGCGTACTGCCAATTTTACCAATCATATGAGCCGTTTATTTTTGAAAGTGGCCTAATTCCATTTTCCAAAAAAATTTATCTAGCTATTTAAATAATTACATTTTTACGTTATCTTTACCTTTTGCAGAAAATTGTACAAAATTTATTTAAAATTACTAAGTTTTTTTATAACAAAAATTAGTTGATAAATAAAATGACAATATTTTTAAATTTTGTAAAACGCAAACCCTTAAATATCTCGATTTTAACATAAATGGAATTAGGCCACTTTCAAAATAAGCGGCTCATATGTCAATTTTTTTTTCGGTATTTTGTTTTTCAATGTTATGACAATGATTAAGTTGATTTAATGATAGAAATAGAGAGAGCTCATTATGAATCTTCTTAAATTAAATTTATAATCAATAAGTTAATAATATGCTTAGTTGTAGTAAAAATGAATCTACACCATTCAAAATTTTTACTTATAATGAGTGTAGATCAATCTAAATTTTCTCTAAATAGATTTAGAAGTAGAAATGACGAAAAGATTTAAAATTCATCAAAATTGTAAGAATGCCAGATATTTGAATAAATGTTTCCTTCTCTTTTCCTCTTATGAAGAACTAAATTAAAATAAACCCATCCAACATTACTAGGGATGATCTCTGAAATTTTTCTCCAACTAAAAAAGATTATTATTCTGTTTTAAAGAATGAAAAGAAAATAGATTCAAAGTTAAACAGGAAACAGTAAATTTAATTGTATTTAAGAAAAACTACAAAAAAAAAATAGAAAAATAAAAACTGTAAAACATTTATGAACATGCAGTAGAAAAATCTAAATGCTTTCAAAAATGTTATTTGTAACATTTAGATTACATTGTACATTAACAGTAATTCTATGAGATAATTGTGAACAAAAAATTAGCATCAGGGAATTCTTTGAATCATTGGCCAAAGAGAATCTTGTTTCTTCCCACTTAATATGGAGACTAATGCATACATATCTTTTTCTCATCACGGTTAGTATTTAAAAAAAAAAAAAGTGTTGGTTTTCGGTGTCCTCAGTTTATAGAAAGTCAAAATAAACTATACATATATTTACTATCCATTGACAAAATTTTAATTATATAGCATCCATAGAAAGATACCATCTATTACTAGTTTATATCAGACCATTAGACATAATTTGTGACTAAATGAATTTGTTGAATTAATATACATTATTGTTTACAGTAATAGTGAATATATAATCTAAATAATGAATAAATGTTACTAATATAGACACGGAAATAGCTGTATATGGTTTCATTAAAGAAGTTACAATCATACCTATAACAATTGCTTTAGCGTCGACGTAATCAGGTCCTAACTGTGGCATGCAAATTGGCTGGACATAAGCCCCATAACCAATAGACTGCTTCAGTTTTAAGATGGCTATATCATTTTCATAGCTGGCCATGTCGTAATCCTCATGTAGCCTGATTTCCTCTACATCCATGTCAATGTAGATACTGTCGTTATATCGGTTGAAGTCGTATTCTCCAAGACGAACGATGATAAAATTTGCACCAATTTGACTGTAACAAAGAACATAAATTTATAAGTGTATTTTCAAACTGTTTATATTTTTAAGCTTTCACGTATATATATATATATATATATATATATATATATATATATGCTTTTAAAAACTGGATGTCTGTTTCCACTTGGTTCAATTTCGTCTTATATTTTTCCAAATTACGAAATTTTTTCTTAAAAGAAAAAAGACAACAAGTTTTTTAAAAGCTTGTCCAGTGCGCTTGGTGTCCCTATCTCAACTCTCCTGATGACGGTTCAACCGAAAATTAGAGACAGTAAGTGTTTGTTCTTTAGTTATGTGTTTGTGATTCATCGTGAAACGTATATATATATATATATATTATATACCATGATAAACGTATATATATAATGATAAACGGAAACGGTCCGGCAGGACAGATTACATTTAACATACTAAACTGTGACACATAGACAAAAACATAAAAAAGACACACTTTTCAATATTTCGACCGTAATAGTGGTCGTCCTCATGAGAAGAAGTGAATTGACGGAGGGACGACAGTCAACTCATATATATATAATGTATATGTGATATGCAGAAGGCATCTGTCATGACTTCTTTCTACATTCAATGTATATTCATTTCCATACTTTACTCATAAAAACTAAAAAAGTATACAACATACACATTTGTATATTTATAATTATAAAAAAAATTATAAGTTTTTATATTTTTTTATTTATTATGAAAAAATAGTATTTTTTTCAAGCATAAGTAATTCTCGAATTCATTTCTGAAATATTGTTACTCAATTTTATTCAATTAATAAAATGAATAAATTGATTTAGTTCGAACTAATTATTTTAGTGGAAAATTCTAAACCCTAAATTATTTGGAATTGGTTCATTCATATTAGTTATGGAGTCTACCTTCGCCTCTTAAATCACTCGGTTTCGTGCTTTCTGTATCAAAAATATGCACGAAAAACATGAAATGCTTTTTAAAACCAATGAAGTGACATAGTTACTTAACAGTTTACTTCCCAGAATGTGTCTTTATGTGAATGCTACTTCAAACTTGTCCATTTTATCATTCTCCCAAAAATGGTGGAGTCCCGAAATTATATGCATGAGAGTGTCCGACCTTGATATTCTGTTATATTGATTTAATGTTTAATTTATATATATATGTAAATATATAATTACAAGATTTGACATAAACATGTGAAATACCAATCAATGATCAAACCACAATATGAAATGGGGAAAAAAAGACTCAGATCTTTCAACCGTAACAAGCGGTTATAGATATATATATATATATATATATATATATAATATGATATAGGAATATAATATATATACAATTACAATCTAAAAGACGGTCCTTTCAGAGCACATTTGCCTTGTATTCAATAAAATAAAAAACGTTTTGGAAACATTCTGTTTCAGAAATTCCAGACTTTAATATCACAGTCGTTTAATTGTCGATTAATCTGTATCATCAGGAGGTGCGATATGCAGCTCAAGAAGTCCCGCAGGAAGACAGGGCGATACCAAACTCGGAACCGCAGCCAGTACCCCAGCTCACTTACCCACAACGGGAGGGAGGAAGGAAATGCAACAGCCAGAGATTAAGACGACACACTTACGAGTAACTCAAATTTTTGGATGATCCGTTAAAAAAGTAGCTTGGAATTGCCATTAATTAATAAAATACATAAATGAAGACGGAATAAATAAATAATAAATGAGTAAAAATAATAATAAATAAATAAATCATAAATAAATTATCGGTTGAGGTTGCTTTTCTTCGGGCCTTTGAGCTGATATGCATCCAGTTAAGCATTGTATGCCTCTCTGAAGCTCTTCAGGGTAACTTTATCTGTTGAATCTCTCGGACGTTTCAGGATCTGAACCCTGAAACAGTCATGAAACTGAGTCATGCGAGTTCGCATGGATGGCTACAAGGATAGATTACTGCGTTGACCGACTGAAGCCCTATGACCATTCATACGATAGGCTCAACATGTATTCGAAGTCCTCACTGACCATTATCAAGGATAAAAGTTGTACAAAATCGTAAACTTAAACGTAAACATAACGTAAATATTACTTAAAAACATTTATAATTAGATTCAACACTACTATATTACATTCAACGCCCTAATTTTATAGTGATAATTTTTACTCGGAATTGGTTACGATGACTAATTTGGCTCTTCATTCCTTCCCTCCCTTCCCCCGCTTGGTGGTAAGTGGTGGGTACTGGCTGCGGTTTCCGTTCAGTACCGCCCTGTCTTCCTGCGGGACTCTTCGCTCTTCGCACCTCCTGATGACGACGATTGTCGAAATATCTATGTGAGTTATGTCTGTGTCTTTCTGTGTGTTTCCTTCGTTTTTTATTTTATATATATATATATATATATATGTAAAATTGAAAGGAAAAATCAAATACAATTGCTCTGAGGCCTTTCAGAGCACATTTGCCTTGTATTCGATTTATGTTTTGGAGCATTCTGTTTCATAAATTTCATTTAATATCAAGTGTTTAATTGTGATTATTTATATATATATATCACTCAAAATTCGAAAAAACGATCCAAACTGGACGCAAATCAGCTCAAAAACGAAGAAAAGCAACACACAGAGAAAGAGACACACTTACAAACTCAAATTTTTGGATGATCCGTCTTCAGGAGTGCTTGGTTGCCCTTTCTATTTTCTCCTGAAGACGGATCATCCAAAAATGTGAGTTTGTAAGTGTGTCTGTTTCTCTGTGTGTTGCTTTTCTTCGCCTTTGAGCTGATATATATCCTGTTAAATTGTATGCCTATTTTTAATTTCACAACTTTTCTACTGAATCTCTCGATTTCTCTAATACACTTTCTCCATTTTTGTGGTACAAGATGGATTAGTTGACCAAAGTTTTTATTTACATAGCTCGACATGTTTCGGTCCTCACTGACCATTATCAAGGATTACAGTTGTACAAAATCTTAACTAAACTATACATAACTAAATATAACTTAAAAACATTTATAATTAGATCAACACTATATATTACATTCAACGCCCTAATTTTTGTGATAACTGGAAATGGTTAGATGACAAGGAGAGGTTATACACAGGCAATGGTTGCCGAGTGTAGAGTTCCTTGTGCAAATCACAGAGGGCAGGCAATCTCATCACATTTTCTTTCCTGGTTTTTCATCTTTTCTTCATATAATTTTAAAATTCGACTAAACACTTCACCTTGCTTGTTCAAGGCAGGTTTTTTCTCTATTTAGTCGAATTAAATAGAGACATAGAGAAATTATGTATATAATAGTAATTTGTGTACAATGGCAGCAGGTCTTCCCTTAAGCATATGTTATTAAAATAAGCAGCAGCTTCTGCTATTACCATTTCTTGTGACACTCTCTAGTTTTTATCACTTTGCGGTGAGACTCTGGTAGCTTCCAAAGAAGTTAGCAAAAGACATTAACACACAATAAACATAGGTCAATCACGAAAAACTAATTCTTATCACTGTTTTAATCACTAAATTAACAAACTAAATAAAAATAAAAATTTTATATTTATTATTTTTATTATTATTTATTTTCGCCATATCTGAGGATGGCGATGAGAGCCGAAAGCTTGTACGTATTTTTATTTAGTTTGTTAATTAAGTGATTAAAACAGTGATTAAAATTTAGTTTTTCGTGTTTGACCCAATGTTTATTGTGTGTTAAGTCTTTTGCTAACCTTCTTTGGAAGCTACCAGAGTCTCACCGCAAAGTGATACGAAACTAGAGAGTGCAACAAAACTGGTCAATGCAGAAGCTGCTGCTTATTTTAATAACATATAGTAATTATAATATATATATATAAAATATAAATATATCCCATATATAAAGTATAACATTAGTATATCAAATTCAAACTCAAACCAATAACTTTAAATTGAACAAATTTAATAACTGGAAGGGTTCTCTATCTAAAGAAGTTAAACAGTGCAACTTCTACTCCTATTGAAATAAATGTATTGTTTATATTTATTGTTTAGGGCAGATTTCTTTTCAATTTCTTAGAAGCCATTTTGTGTGTGGGTATGAGCGTCTTTGTGTTGTGGTTAATGTGTGTGCGTGTGTGACTGAGATTGTATGAGTTGCTAGGGCGAATACTTGTCTATGTGGATTAGTATTCCCGTGAATTTAGTAAGGGTAAAATCAATTCACATATTATTACAAAACTTTTTACTCAGATTAAAATAAAAAGTGTAAATTCTGGTCAAAATCTGACTTGAGCCGGAATGACTGTGATAACCAATGGTCGACCGACCATTGGTAGTCGGCAGAAGAAACGGGTTATTAATATTTCATGAACATTCAGAATAAAGAAGTATGACTTACAAAACTTATAATAGATTATATTTTTTTTTCACTTTACTATAAGTAAAGTACCGTACTTACGAGTATATTATATAAACGTATTTACAGTACCTTTCCATTTAAATTCAGCCAAATAGAAAATTATACATTCAGTGGTCATTGAAGTCCTAAAGGTTGATGACCTCTGATCTATGAGATGCTAATAGAAAAACTGTTTATTTATTTCTGTCTGAAGTTGAGATAGAAATTATATAAACCTTGGCTTTTGAGAAAGAGACAATGGATAAAGTTAAAAAGAAATCATTAATAAAAAGATGAATGAAGTAGGGCCTTATTTTTTTTTTTTTTTTTTACATTCGCTTTATTGACAACTTGTAGTTGGGTATAATTTCGTAACATGATGAGCTCTTTCGATAACCTCGATTAGACTGGTCGGTGAGTCGCCAAAAGACTGAACAGTCCAAAGTTGGGCGTTGGTTTAAAAAAAAAATTGTGTAACATTAAGTGTTGTTGTTTCACTACATTTTGTTGCTGTTCTTTTATTTTGACTCAATAATTTTTAATTGTATCATATTTACACTAATCATAGGCTATTTGTTACCCTGGGAAGCAATGGGACGCCGTGAGGATATGCCTAGTGGTGACTATGACTCCTCCACAGAAGTGAAAGAGGTCGCTTCGTCGCAAAATGCCGGCCATCCAAGGCCAGTCCGTCCTGTTGGCTGCCTGTGCCCTGGTTATGTCCTCAGCGTTTACAGTGTTCATCCCACAGTCTTAATAACACCACATGCATATCAGTCAAACACATTAATTTACAAAAATATAAGAAACATTATGATGCTCATACCAAATGTTTTGCAAAAAACAAATATTTTTTTTGGTTTTGACTCTACATTGGTCAAAATCGACTCATTTCAAATTATCTTTACCATTTATATTCATTAGAGGAACGAAATCCACTATTAGAAAAATTTCCGTCTGTTCATTTATTTGTTTGTCCGTAAAAGGTTTTACACAAGTAAACTCAGCCACCATTAATCATAACAAGCTGAAACTTTGACAGATTTTTGCCTGTCTAACTTAAATGGCAAGATTTGAATTATTGGAAATTCGATGTAGAAGCAATGTTGTGGACTTTTAAGCTGTGTTTGGCTAGCTACTGTTATTTTAAAAATATACGGGTATTTTTAAGAGCCTGTTTCTGTAACAAGTAGCTGTTGATTTTAATTTGGTTTGCGTTTCAGCTCACAGTAAGAGCTTATTGACAAGATAATTAAAACAACTGAAAAATAAAATATAAACAGAAATGTAAAAAAAAAGTGATACAAGTTATGAAGTTAAAAATATTAAGAATAAAAGTTCTAAAAAAGCAATTTTCTATTCACTTGTTAATTTTAATTAAAGTTTAAAGTAAGTTGTGACGTGTCTTCGTACAATACATGCCTGTACGTTTTGCACCCTCTCTTTCACACCCCGCCACCATACCCTCTCGTTCACTCACCCAGTCGCTTAAATACAAAGGTAAAATAGAATACATATTATTATGTATTACTATTACTATTTAATTTTATGATTTATCTCTACAATTATTATAAATATATATTTATAATAATTATTATATTGGTTTTTACATATATTGGTTATTTTAATTTAAAAATTAAATTTTGTGATAAGTATGGGGGGCTTAGAACGCATTAGGCTATTTACATGTAAATTAGGGATTCATTTTGCGAAAAACTCATCTTACGAAACCCTTTCTGGAAAGAATTAATTTCATATGAAGAGGTATAACTGTTTTTTAACTTTAACTGTATTAATCAAAAGTTGAAATACTTGTAGTTTCTCCGACATTCTCATAGTCCTCCGGTTTGAAGGCTCTTGTGCCTGTGTCCTCAGTATCGTTGAAATCCACCACAGCAGTGTCCCCTTGTGAATTGGATACTTGACGACCTGATGAAATAAAAAAGACTGAGTAACCAATGAATACATCATCTAGATTCGGTTAAAATTTGATATACAATAATAAATATTACAAAAAGTTTCAACATGTTTGACGAAAAATAATCAATTGTAATAAATATACTATCTCTATATATAAAGCTCGTGAATTTGTTTGTTCACCCATTTTCCAGGAAGATAGAGGTCTTAAATTATAATATATATTATTTATTACCTGAATAATGTTAAATAAAAGAAAATTATTATTTAATTATCATAATTTGAGGCAGGGTAGCCATTGGCTTGCGTCCTCACCGTTGACAGTAGTGAAAATGTATTTTATATAATTGTAAAAAAAAATTTAAATTAATATTTGCGTAATATAAACACTGGTAATAAAGTAAAGGTATGGAACCAGAGTAGCCCAGTGGCTTGCGTGCTCGGTGATGACAGTAACGCAAATATATTATAAATAAATAAAAAAAAAGTGTTTTTCATTTAAAATTTCCGAATTATAAACACTGGTAATAAAGTAAACGCATGGAGCCAGGGTGGCCATTGGCTTGCGTGCTTACCGATGACAGCTGTGCAAATGTATTATATATAAATGTAACACCAATTTTTTTTAAATTTATTATTTGCGTAATATAAACACTGGTAATAAAGTAAAGGCATACTAAATAAAGTTTAGCTAAAGTTAACTTAACATTCACTGACTGTAAGGCAGTACAAAGTTTGCCGAATCAGCTAGTCCCAATAAACTTACTGCAAATTAAAAAACTTCGAATGATCAAGTAAGCAACAAGATAAACATATATTCAAAGACCTATATATTGGTAGTTCAAAAAAAAGTTTTTATCTGAGAAATGAATATTAAAAATTTGCAAACATGGTTTCATTATTATATTTGCAAACAATCAACAAATTTTTTAACACTCACGATTTTCGATCATTCCGGTTGTCTTGCCGTCTTCAGGAAGGTAGAAAAAGAAAGAAGAAAGAGATAAAAGAGAAGGAACGAAGAGTGGAAACGCGTATGCATTCACCGACAGATATCATATATATATGTATATACTTTAAAACAGAGAAAAGAACACATAAAATCACGACAAAACTTACTTCAAAATTTTAACATCAGTCGTCATCAAAAAATAAGATTATATATTTTGTGTGGAAAATCCGAAAACCTCACAGCATGCTAGTTTTGGGTTATCAATACTATTTCACTTAGTAAGTGGAATAGTATTGATAACTCAAAACTAGCATGTTGTGAGGTTTTCGGATTTTCCACAAGTAAATGTTAAGGCCATTACCTTGGCCTCATTATATATAATAAAATAAATAAATGAAAGTACAATTATTTTATCAGTATAAATAAAGCGCTGAAGTTATTTGTTCTTAATCAATAAAAATTAACTTTTATTTGTTACAAGAGTGATCATTTGTTTTCTTTTATAATGACCATAATACTTGATCAATTGGATCCTTTTCGTTCTTTGGCAGAAATATTACTGTTATATGATTATGAAGGATATTGGATGAAGGGTTTGAATGTTTTCCCTCAGAAGATCGACTCTCGACACCCTCCAAGTTAAACGTTAAATCAATTTAAAAACTTTTCAATTCCACCTCCCTCTCGAATCTCATCGTTTTGGGAAATGATTCATAATACTGACTTCCATACGGTGCTTGGTTCCGACGGCAGATGAAATATCTATGGCTAAATAAGTTTTTCAGATGCCTAACGAAATAATATTTTTGCCCACATTTTTCCTTCTGTTGAAGAGACGCGCTAAAAAGATTTCCGTTTAACAATTCTTATTTTCCCAATTTTTTTTTTTGTCATTATCAATAGCAAGATAAATGTAGGAAACTTAGTATTTACGATATAAGCACTCAGTTATCAAAATTGTCTGACGTTTATAGATGAACCGTTTACCTATATATTTCTGAAACTACAAGAACCAGGTTTCATAGAAATGTTTTGTTTTGTTGGTCGACTTTGCGAAGTAAAGTACCTCTGATTTACATAACACCATTTTCGACCATTTTATTGGTCTGAGCTCCATATGCGTTCGCTACTAATGTTATACTTTAAAGAGTTCTTTGTTCTATGTCGATAACTTTCTAGATCGTGCGTACATTTAAATCTGTAAAATTTTTACGCTATAAAATTATAAATTATTGATCGTAGAATATGTATACTAAAATATTTTAAAGACATATGAGTTTAGGAAAAATTTAAAAACACCTGATCAATGGCAAAGATTATTTTTTTAAAGCCTTTATTTTAATATTTTTTTCTGCTACATCATGTAGGGTTGGAAAATCCTAGAAAAAAACTGTAGAAGAGTAAAATTAGCGTTTTGTATCTATTTGGACATTTACTTCTTCATGATTATTTTCATTTACTCTCTTTACCAAATACAAAAAAAAAAGTTTTGTATTTGGGTCAAAATTGTGAAATCAGGTTTGAACTCAAATAAACGTCTTGGAATCTCCTAAGCCCAATGAAGTAATTTTGTAAATTAGTCCATCTGAATTTGTGTGTGTGCGTGTATGCTGTATGTATGAGTATGTGAGAGAGCAGGCTTCTGAAATACAAAAAGAGTGATATTATCATATTAATAAATAATAATAATAATAATAATAATAATAATAATATAAATTGATCTAATCCTGCTAATCTTGAAATGAAGCAGCAAGCTAGACACTGAAAGTGAAATTTTTTGAAGAGTATTTTATATGTATATATAGTATATGCCGGCGCGAGAGACGCGGCGCGAGATGACTAAGGGTTGAAGTCCGTATCAACATTGCCTCTATAAACAGAAGGAGCTGACTAATTAAATACTCGATTCTTGTCAGTTCAATTCACGTGCGAGCTAAGTTTATTGTAAATTCCTTTTTTTTAAAAACCTATTCATTACCCGACACGCGTACACTTATATATAAAAAATGATAAAAGTATCGACCGTGGAATAGAAACAAAACTAAAATATTATCGGGACTCGGTACAAGTTCTTCAGGTTACAAACTAAACTTCATTGCCAACGTATTTGATTTTTATTTAAAATCATTTATCATAGGCATAGTATAAATTTTGAAACAGAAACAACTAAGTATTACATTACAAATTATTTTACAAAGAAAAATAGTATGTGGATTTTAACAACTGTAGTCTGAATGAACACGTGACACTGAACTGAACACTGAACAGTTCAGTGTCACGTATCCATTCAGACTACAGTTGTTGTTAAAATCCGCATACTATTTTTCTTTGTAAAATAATTTGTAATGTAATACTTAGTTTTTCTGTTTCAAAATTTATACTTCTGCCAATGAAAAAGGTTTTAAATAAAGACCGAAACGTTGGCAATGAGGGTTTAATTTGAACATGAAGAACTGACCGAGTCCCGATATACTTTAGTTTTGATATATATAAAAGATTTCACATAAACACGTGAAATAACAATCAATGATCTTGGTTTCCCATTTTCTTATTGTGGTTTGATCATTGATATATATATATATATATATATATACTTTTTCTTCTTCTTGGAGATTGGTCAGGGTTAATATACGGAATCACCTTTAAGTCAACGTTTCGTCTTCATTTTAAGACATCCTCAGGGCTATAAACTAACAAAAAACAATTGACATTTGTCATACTACTTTACAATAATCATAACAAATTCAAAAACTTACTTACTCAATTTCAATTTGTTATTATGATTGTAAAGTAGATATGTCAAATGTCCATTGTTTTTTGTTAGTTTATAGCCCTGAGGATGTTTTAAAATAAAGACGAAATGTTGGCGAAAGGGTGATTCTGTATATTAATCCTACCCTGAGAAAAATTTTGTATTAATTAGTAGATTGTGGTCAAGAAAACAATACCTTATATATATATATATATATATATATATTGTGTATTTTGGGAGCAGACCTTCAATTAAACATGTTTTATTAAAAATTATGCCAATTTTAACTTTTTTTCTTTTCCGAGTTAATTTTTCAAGTTTTCTCACTATGGATTTCCACCTTTCTGGTAAAATATAATGTAGTTACTTCATATTTTACCAGAAAGGTGGAAATCCATAGTGAGAAAACTTGAAAAATTAACTCGGAAAAGAACAAAAGTTAAAATTGGCATTTTATAATTTATTAATAATATATATATATATATATATATATATTATATAGTCGAGATTACAAACTTTGAATTATGTTTCTAGATTTATGTTGCGAAAAAATAAAGTATAAAATAGTTTATTTAATTTCAAAAAACAGTGCATGCTAATTCTTGGTCTAGCTTACAATTATGTACCCATCTTTAGAATGAATCTAAAACGATTCAGAAGTAAATTATTAAATTTATTTATAATTTTATCAATGATACGTAATAAAAGCTAATTCAGACACTCGATAACCTTTGATTTTTGACCTGGTTATCCAAGAGAATCATTTATCGTGTTGTATTTTAATCGAAAGGTATTTATTTTACACATATGTTATTAACTTCATCTCTTTTCTGTCGGACTTCTTTTTTAGGTCAAATCATGAAACATGAAACAAATCATCCTCAAAAACTTAGCAATAATACCTACTCTATACTTTTCTAAACAAATTGGACTTCCTGTAACGGCATCTACCAATTTAATTAGACTCTACATAGTACAATATATGATCAAACCACAATAAGAAATGGGAAAACAAGACTAAGATCAGTTGGGTTTTTGACTCTGACGAAGACCGCTTGCTACGGTTGAAAGATCTTAGTCTTGTTTTCCCATTTCTTATTGTGGTTTGATCATTGATTGTTATTTCACGTGTTTATGTGAAATCTTTTTATAGTACAATATATGTTGTCTTGGTTTCCATTAAGCTGAGCCTAATCTATGAATCATTACAGGGGTTTTTGTCGATCAGTGCAGCAATTCCCTCATTGATAGCCACGCTTGTTCTTGGACTTTGGTATAATTGCTCTTTCCGTATTAAAGTCTTTGAACAGATCTATGACTGTATTACAAGGTTATATTAACAGTTTCTGAGGAGATTAATTTTCACCTTTAAGGAATCTAAAAAAACTTTGGGATTCAATCTGTTATTTTTAGGTTTTTATTTTTGAAGCAATTTATTTTTATAATTTTAAATGTCTCCTGCTTTCATGTTATTCATTTTTCTTTTTCTATTTTATACTTCAATTTTATTTAAACTGTATACACAAAATAAATATAATCATGAGCTATGAGATTAAAAATAATTATATAAATATTTTAGAAAAACAAGGAAAAGCTATAAAAGATAAAGTGGAGCCAGTATAAGAGGAGGCGGGAAGAATATTAATGAGCAATATAATGAACGTTGTTCATTTTATGGGAGGAAACTCAAACAACCCGCAAAACGCTTTCAAAAACATGTGTCTAAAATGTGATAATTTAACAATTCTGGAGTAAGAGTGGTATATAAAACTGGCATAAGCAAGTACATACAATGCTGTAAGTTCTTCTTATATACAAAAAATCAAAACTCTTTACAGCTGTAAAAGTCATTAAGAGCAGCTTAGAAGGACAATTTACAATTTACTCCTTACATTGTGAATTGGATTGTTGCTAATAATTAAATGATTTTGATATAAACGTAATTTTATAAAACTATTTAAAACAGAGGAACTATACTTGGTACTATTTACTCAATTAAATGAATTCATCTTGGTATTTCATTGTTACGAAATGTTATGTATAAATTACTCATGGAATTAATCAATTAAATAATTTTGGTTAAAAATTTTTTTTCGAATTTATTGCGACATTGAAAAATGTATAATTACATAACCAAACTAAAGTGGTTGCAAGTATGAGAAATGAAAATGGAATATGTTTCTTCTAAACGAATTTAAACAATCTAAATAATTTAATATGCCTGCACATTATCGTGAGTTTCATCAGATTGTAAGTCATATCGCATAAAACCTCCTTCTTGGTTATAATCCTTCGCAGATATTTCCAATGTAATTCCCACCGTCATTGGGAATAATTAACCTTGACATTCAAAGGTGACAATCTCTTATAAATGAGAAGAAATGCGTGTATTGGAGCTATATCATCACTAGAAGAATTTAAAAATATAGCAATGCTAGTTTCCTTCTTATTTATTATTAGTTCTTCATTGCATAGATAATTAAACTTTCGTGCTAAAAATAACCTTATCAATTATTTGTTTGTATTTAGTTAAATTATATCATTGTTGATGTTAGAACATACCAAAAATTCTGCTTGGATTCGATTTTATCCGTTGTTACGTGTGGTGTATTTTCTACAACTGTTCATTAACTCTTCATTACTAATGCACTAGTGGCATGCTCCATGCTAATTTACCACTCCAAGCAATGGCTGTAATCTACTCTATCCTATCACGACCACTAGTGTCACTTAATTAATTGTTTATTAATTTTGTTTTAATTTACTTATCTAACATTTAAGTATTAAAACCTCATTAAGTTATCATTACATCGAAATCAAATAAGTAATATCATTTAAGAATTAATAAAGATAAATCATGAATACCGAAATATTTGCATGCATGTATGAATCTTCGCTGGTTTCAGTTCAAATATGACTAAAACAAAAACTAGCTGTTTTGTTGAAAGATAATAGACCCATTTCTAAATAGCTTTCTATATATATATATATAGAATATTGATAAAAGTATCACCGTGAAATGCAAACAAAACTAAAGTTTATCGGCACTCGATCAGTCTTAGGTATAAATAAACTTCATTGCCAACGTTTCGGTCTTTATTAAAACCTTTTTCATACGGCAGAAGTTCTGTCTTTATATATATATATACATAATATTATAAACGGGACTCGTCAGTTCTTCAGGTTCAAATTAAACTCTTATTGCCAACGTTTAGTTTTATTTAAAACCTTTTTCATAGGCAGAAATTCGTGTCTATGTATAAGAAATATATTACAACTGACATTCAAAAAGAACATAAGAACATCGTGAACTCATACTATTTTCTGTCCTGTCTTAGGAAAAAGTAAATAAAGAACCAAAGTGATAGAGTTATGTTGAACTGAAGACTAAACAGGTACCAAACTTTGTTGTTGAAAGGTAGACAGGAAAGTATTAAAAGAACAAACACTAAAAAAATTAAAAAATGAAATACATCTGTTGTTCATTAGGTTAAATTATACTCTTATTGCCAATGTTAAGGTTTTTATTAAAATCTTTTTTTTCATTAGGCTTACAAAACGGGTTTGAAATGTTTATAGATATATAATTCATATCATTTCAATAATTATCAAACAATGACATCTTATAATTCATATATACTTGCCTCTGCTTTTGTAGGCTTATGAAAAAAGGTTTTACGAATAAAAACCGAAAACGTATGGCAATTAGATTTTGAATTTCAACCGGATATGAACTGACCGAAGATTCCCGATAAGACTCTTAGTTCTGGTGATTTCGTACTTCCACGGTCGATACCTTTCATCTATATATATAAAAATTTCACACAAACACGTGAAACAACAATCAATGATCAAACTACAGATCCATCTAGTGTTCAGTTGGGTTTTTGACTCTGACGAAGACCGCTTGTTACGGTTGAAAGATCTTAGTCCTGTTTTCCCATTACTTATTGTGGTTTGATCATTGATATATATATATATATATATCAATGATCAAACAATGATCAATGTTATATATATATATATCTATATATATACAATTAAAAGAAACGGCCCAGCGGACTTTTTTAAATAAAATAAATTCAAAACGAAGAAAACACACAGAAAGACACAGACATAACTCACATCGATATTTCGACCATCGTCGTCATCAGGAGGTGTGAAGAGGGAAGATTCCCGCAGGAGAGTCACTGCCCTGCCTTCCTGCGGGACTCTTCGCTCTTCACACCTCCTGATGACGACGATGGTTGAAATATCGATATGAGTTATGTCTGTGTCTTTCTGTGTGTTTCATTCGTTTTGAATTTATTTATATATATATATATATATATATATATATTATTAGTATGATTATACGTTAAAGAAGGAGTAAAAGTACATACACGAAGAATGATTAATACGTACAATTAACAAATTAACCGTCATTAGAAGAAGAAAAACGGAGAGCATACAAAGTCACCTTATTACTGACTTTGTATTGCGATTGGTTTCACATAGTTTCCTGAGGTAACACCCAGATGTTTCTCTTAAGATATTTTTTTAATTTCTTTCTACTTTTAGTCATGATTACATTGTAATCATAAACTAAAATGTACAAATATATAATATATAACTTATATATACACATATATTACATATCTATTTATATATGTGCGTATGTATATATATTAGTATGAGAGAGAAAAGAGAAAGATAGACCAGATATATCTACTTACTAAGATATAAAGTATATAATTTATTTAATCTATTATTATATATGCTTTTCATATACACACAGAAGGAAAGTTATTTCTGTGTTCAGTAAATGTTTTTTTAAATATTTATTTTTATTTAAGTAAATTCTTTATCATTTTTACAAAAATATAACAGTTTTGAATCTTTAGCCCTTGACCAGCTATTTTTTCCCTCAAATGGATGAAAACAAATTAACCGGGTGTATATATCAGATTGATTAAACCTGTTTGTTTTATCTTTCAGAGCAAAGTGGTTTGAGATTGGTAAATCGTGCCGAAATTCAGCTATTTTTTTTTTATTTAATATTTTACGATCGGTCAAAATGGTTTGAATTGAACGAATGGCAGTTTAGATAACAACTGGTGAATGACTGATGTTGATAGGTTTAATTCGCTCCGTTTCCCCACAGGTAGTTAAGGTGTGCCTCTATTAATCTTTCGTGTGATCGACTGTACAATTAATTAAAACGTTTAACAATATTTTGAATAAAGTAAGGATTAACAATATGATTTAACAATATTAATAATACTAATGACATCATTTAAAGCACTATGATCTGAAAGTAGGATGTATTATTACTTTTATAATTCTGCCAGCTTATTTGCTGATTATAGTATCACTGAGAAAAGTCTCTAATTTTCCAATCATTGATGTTTGAGGTTTGCAAAAATATTTTAAATTTTAGATTCTTTTATGTTTGAGGTGTTGATTCTTAATTAACGAGATTATTTTGAAAATACTGTTATTTATAATGTTATATATATATTATATTCACAGAGAGAACACACATAAAAGGAATCACGAAAACTCACTTATGTGTGTACTTTCTGTGAATTTAGGTTACTTACTTTATGGAATCATTTTATTTAATTGCTTATACAGATATATATGTATATCAATGATCAAACCAGAAAATGAAAAGGGAAAACAAAACTAAGATATTTCAACAATCTTCGTCAGAGTCCAAAACCCAAATCTGACGAAGAGTCAAAACCAAACTCTGACGAAGACCACTTGTTATTGACGAAGAAATTATTAATCCCACAAACAAAAATTAAATTATAACTTATGCTAACTAAATCAGATTATCCTCCAAAATATTAAGAAAATAAAATTAAAAAATTAACTATTTGTCTGAATTATTAAATAACCAGAAAGAATAAATTGAAAAGCGTATAACCTCTATTTATAAATTAAAAATATTTTTATTCCAATAAAAACAATTTTAAATAAATCTGTATTTTTCGGGATAAAAAAATTAAAATAATTTAACCTTGATACAAAAGGTACTTAAAAAATAATTATTATTTAATATGAAAAGCTCATTTACAGTATAAAGAAAAAATAAATCAATAAAAATTACTAAAAAAAGAATAATCTAATTATAATAAAAAAAAATATACAATAAATCAATCCAAGAGGCTAGTATTACACTAACAATATAATAATGAAAATAATAAATTCCACTAAAGAATTACTTTGAAGAACAAGGCCCACCTTCCGGTAGGAATATTTAGTTACGACTTATCTCATCTCATCTTAAATAACTAGAGAGACGAGTGATGTGAACATAATTTAGAACTAAAATCAAAAAACAAATTAATAAAATGTATAGCAAATCCAATATCAATATAATGAAATATATATTGATATATCAATATATAATAAAATATCAATATAATGAAATTAAAAGAAAAAAAAATCAGAAATGTAACCTATCTCCACATTTATAACTGCATCTTGACCTAACATTATATATATAAAATAAATAGAAAATTAGCTTAAAAGAACATTCAATGACAGGAATATGCAAATAAAATAAACTAAAAACTATCATGGATTATCAATTAAAGGGCAGGTTCCTCTGAAAAGACCTGCGATCGATCCCAATAAATTAGGAGGTAACTGCAATAGTAATGTCTATTTTAATCAATATTATAATTCTATTTACAGTGAAAATACAATTTCAATCAAAAAGATATTATCCAATTAACCAATCTATATTCTGAGGTTTTATTAGAATGTTAAATAACCTCCCACATTTTGTTTGTATCTACTTTTTGCATAATTTATCCAGTTTCCGAAACTCTATTCTCATCTTTTTGAAAGATGAAAAACTGTTATTATATTATCATGTGTAAAAACCACAAAGAAAAAGAGAAAAAATAGAAATAAAAGCTCTGAAGTTTGTCATTCATGCCATAAGAGAGCAAACAGTGTAAAAACAAAGAAGATAAAATAAAGTAGTTCAGAAGGAAGGTAAAGAAACAGCTGGAAAATTCAAGTTTTAATAAAGTTTAATGAAAAAAAATCTGTAGTGGCCTATACTTAAGTATTAGTAAACATAATATCAAACTTCTTCGATATACTATATATAATGTCCCATTTAGGCATAATATAAATGTCTAAATGGGAGGTGTTTATTAGTCTTTCATTCCTTGGAGGTTGTACCGATAGTGATTGATCCACTTATCAATATACATAATTATTTTTGTATATCACACCACTGATGCCTATAATATCTTTAGTATGACTACAGCAGTAATATTATTTTTGAAAAGCGAAGATGTAGATTTCGTATTACGATATTACAATTACAAGAGAACATCACTTTTGTTCCAATAACCAGTGAATCACTATATACTCGTAGTTCATCTGACCTCCTTCTACATTGAAGATTTAAGACAAAGTTTCCCATCAAAATTTGAAAATATTTTAAGTATTTTAAAAACATTACATAGTTTTTGTCTGAAACATGTCAAAAACATGTATGAAAAAATGTCATTTTCAGATAATTTTTAATTTAAGATGTAGGTTAACTACATTTATTACTCTTCAAAGGATGTTTCCAATTTTAAATTAAGTTTTACACTTTTGGCGTTTTATCAACCTATTATAGTGGGAATTTTACGGGTTGCTAGAGTTCTTTCAAAAATCACTTTTCTTTCCCTTAGTCAAAAGTCTAAGTGTATAAGTGTTATTTTTTCCCACGTGCTGTACTCTGTAATAAGGTTACTGTAAATATATATTGATAAAAAATATATTGGTAATTAGCCACTTTTGCATACTCAAATCAAGTTCAAAGCCGACTTTTTAGTATAATCTAAAATTTTATAGCTGGAAGGTTGATTTTTTTTAAAAATAATGGTATGAACTATTAGACTACAATAGTGAAAAAACTGGATATTTTTCAAAAACAAGTGATTGTTTCCCCCGTAAATAGCCAGTAGGCTAGAATCTGTTAACAAAAAGGTCGTGAATGCAAAAACTGCGATCATTTTCGATATATATATTTAAATTTAAAATTAAAAATTAAAAACACACACATAGAGTCTCTAATTTTCGGTTGAACCGTCTTCAGGAGAGACTGTAAGTGTGTTTCTTTAATTTCTCTATGTTTCTTTATGTACATTAAACTGTATTTGTCCATATCGGATCGTATTTTCATCGAAAAAGTATATATATATATATATATATATATATATACATCAATGATCAAACCACAATTAGAAATGGGAAAACAAGACTAAGATCTTTCAACCGTAACAAGCGGTCTCGTCAGAGTCAAAAACCCAACTTGACTGAGTTTGTTTTGACTTGACGAGATGCTTGTTACGGTTGAAATATCTTAGTCTTGTTTTCCATTTTTATTGTGGTTTGATATGATTGTTATTTCACTTGTTTATGTGAAATTTATATATATATATATATATATATATATATATATATATATATAGAGAGAGAGAGAGAGAGAGAGAGAGAGAGTAAAATTAAGTATGGAAGAAATAATAATGATATATATCATTAAGTTCTTCAGTTCTCAAATTTTTGGCTTTAACCATCATTAAGAGAAGAAATACAAGGTGAAGAAGCTCTCGGTTTCCACCTTTTCTGCATCGTGCGCTTGTCTCTTCTGGTTATTCTCCTGATGGCAGTTAAAACCAAAAGTCAGACAACAGTTATTTTTTATTTTTACATCTTTTTTTTATGATAAACCATTGGCGATGGTTTTATGTCTTTTTATCGGTCTCACAATTTGGTTAATATAGGAACCAAATTAAAAATGTTTTATAGTTGCGATAAAGATATTGATAATACATTGTATTTCATTTCAAAGTTAATTCAAGTCAGAAAAGAAAAAAAAATAGTTCATAAGTGTGTATGAGGTGATTCAAGTCAAGTTTGATCAAAGGATGAATGTTATTTTGAAATTCGCAATCAGTGGTATTCAAAAGAAAAGAAATGAAGGGATGAAGACTTTGGCAGTGTAAAGGAATGAGTAAGGTAGTGATTGGGGAATCCCTTTGAGGTCGATATGCTGCCAATTAGAGCTTGTCTTCAGCATACGCTGTCAAGTGGGAATTTCGCCTGAGCTTTACTACTCCCAATGTTGTATCACCCTATAAAAAAAAAGAAAGAAAGAAAAGTAGACATCTAGTCTTTAATTCTGACTAGTAGGCAAGGAAAAAGTTTGGCAAGGATGAAAAAATAATAATATTAATGATACAGATTATTTTTTTATATTTCTAGTATTTATCATATTTATATTATACGGTCTCAAAGAGATGCTCTAAAATCAGCTCAGCTCCAGCTCCGAAGCCAATCATTTTAAAGGCTATGGCCCCCGGCTCCAGTTAACATTTTAAGCAATGATTTAGTAATTTTAATGATATGTTATAAGTGTACTTTTCTAAAGGATATATAATTATGAACAACATTGCGCGTTGTTCAAAATTATATTTCACAATATATATTTTTTATATACAACAGTGTTTCCCAAAGTTTTTCGAGTGACCGCCCTCTTGGGTCCATAAACCGATAACTCAAGACCCTTGAATAATAATCAGATTCCTAGACTAAATAACCAAATGAGTAACATTTTAATAAAGAATTTTGCTTAATTGTCAATAATTTTTTGTTTGGATCCGAAGCCAATGATTTTTTTTATTCCTCTAACTCCAACAAAAAGTTTTTGGCTCCAAGCTCTTCCCCAGCTCTGATATTATAGAGTACCTGCGCTAAATTTCAAGTGAATCAAAATTTTCTGAAAGGAAGTCATCAATAAAAACTGAATATATTTCATATTAACAGATTAAAGGTTATCCAAGAAATAACTGCTATATAACCTGCTTATCAATGGTACTAGTTAAGAATGAGATATTTGAGAACATCAAAATGTAATCATCGAAAAACAAAATTTGATGCTTTTACAGTTTTTTCAAAATTTTGAAATTTTTAATGACATTAAAAAGAAAAATATGTGTAATAAATCTGCAGAATAAAATTTTTAATCATGCAATATGTACATATATATTTAAAGCCATTTATATTTAAAATATGAAATTTTAGTTTCATATAACTTTTTATGTATTTTATGGCATACATTTTAAATATTTATGTTTAGACATTGTTTGTAAAGTCATGCATAGATTATTTTAACTACGAATTTGGTACATAAGTAGCTTAGAGTCTGTGCGACCTAAACCAAGGTTTAGGTTACATTAGGTTGCATTGGCAGACCCATGAGAGAATACTCATAGGCTGGACATAGGTCTTTTGTGATGCCACACATTGAATATTTTACATTGGGAGTCCTAAATTTTGCCTATCTTAAATGCGTTTAGAGTAGAAATGTTTAACTTGTACTTAACATCATACAGGCTTGGGACCAAAATCTTAACGCCCTCTCCAAGGGATAGCATGCCCAGGTTTTTTATCTCCCAGTGAATATATCGGGACTGGGGTGGGTATTGAACACCGGATCTACCAGCAAGCAAGTGGGGCTAGCCTGGCTCTATGGCTGGGTGAAATGATCAAATTGTTAAAAAACAAATCATACATACAATGTGGTGAAACATACATATGGTTATAGAGGTTTATCTTTGAGATGAGTTTGATAATATAAAGACAAACAAATGAACTCTTCAACTTCATTTTATTAAATTAAATAACTGGTTCACAAATAATGAAATAATAGGAAAATATTGATGAATGAATAAAATGCATCTCTTCCATCTATTCGTGAACCTCCACTGTTCAAAGTGCAATATACAAAAATAAATGAGACTATGTTGACCATATGTCTATAGAATGAAGTCCCCCCATTATGTGCTAAGAGCTTGAGAGATGTCTAAGTTTGTGGACCAACGTCATTGGACGCCAACGTTGGCGGAAGCAGTTCCTAGTTAAGAATCCCAGCATAAAATTAGCAGTAATTATCTTTTAATTACTGTTATCTCTAATCGACTAGAGGCACACGTCAATGGATTTTGAAGGAAGATACAGAACACCTGCAGAAATCCTCGGGCTGCTCCAGAAAGTAATAGGACCATAAACTGTAAAGGAAGGCTCATGTTATCGATTAGTTTAAACGTTTAATCTGTTCAGTATCCAGAATGTCTTCAAACAGCAAAGTGCTGATTTGTCTTTATATTTATACATAAGTTTATTTCAAATGAAGAAAATTAATCTTATTATTCTGAATTCTCATATAAAAGAATACTTTTCATATTGGTGGTACAGATCATATATGGATAGTAAACTCCAAATGAAGCAAATCCGTATTCATTTTTCTAAAGTAATGTAAGTTTAAATGTAGTTTTGTAAAGGCTGCCGTGAATTAATGTTAACTGCTTTTTGTTATCGTAAAATAAATCAGCTTATCTTAAGGGTAGC